>CM057000.1:159413695-159496588 GCA_029891345.1 Dryococelus australis | reverse complement strand
GACAATCCACATCTGTGTAGTCGTGACGTAGCGAGGACGCGGGGCGCCAGTCTTGCTCTCCACTCTGCACGTTTGTCAAGTATATTCTGTCCAGGGCGGACAATTCCACCACTGTGTAGTCGTGACTAGCGAGGAGCGGGGGGCGCCAGTCTTGCTCTCCACTCTGCACGTTTGTCAAGTATATTTCTGTCCAGGCGGACAATCAACCACCTGTGTAGTCGTGACTAGCGAGGACGCGGGGCGCCAGTCTTGCTCTCCACTCTGCACGTTTGTCAAGTATATTCTGTCCAGGCGGACAATCCACCACTGTGTAGTGTGACCTAGCGAGGACGCGGGGCGCCAGTCTTGCTCTCCACTCTGCACGTTTGTCAAGTATACTCTGTCCAGGCGGACAATCCACCACCTGTGTAGTCGTGACGTAGCGAGGACGCGGGCGCCAGCCCCCCCCCCCCCGGGGGGGGGACAATCCACCACCTGTGTAGTCGTGACGTAGCGAGGACGCACAATCCCCCGGTACGTGACTAGCGAAGCGGCGCCAGTCTGCCCACCGCAGTTTGTCAAATACCCAGCGGACAATCACCACGTGTGTGACTGCGAGGAGCGGCGCCAGCTTGTTCACTTGCAGTTCAAGTAACTGCCGCGGACAATCCACCACTGTGTATCGTGACTAGCGAGGACGGGGCCAGTCTTGCTCTCCACTCTGCACGTTTGTCAAGTATATCTTCCAGCGGACAATCCACCACTTGTAGTCGTGACTAGCGAGGACGGGGCGCCAGTCTTGCTCTCCACTCTGCAGGTTTGTCAAGTATACTCGTCCAGGCGGACAATCCACCACCTGTGTATCGTGACTAGCGAGGACGCGGGGCGCCAGTCTTGTTCTCCACTCTGCACGTTTGTCAAGTATACTGTCCAGGCGGACAATCACCACCTGTTAGTCGTGACGTAGCGAGGACGCGGGGCGCCAGTCTTGCTCTCCACTCTGCACGTTTGTCAAGTATACCTGTCCAGGCGGACAATCCACCATCTGTGAAGTCGTGCCTAGCGAGGACGCGGGGCGCCAGTCTTGCTCTCCACTCTGCACGTTTGTCAAGTATACTGTGTCCAGGCGGACAACCCCACCTGTGTAGTCGTGACGTAGCGAGGACGCGGGCGCCAGTCTTGCTCTCCCTCTGCACGTTTGTCAAGTATACTTGTCCAGGCGGACAATCACCACCTGTGTAGTCGTGACCTAGCGAGGACGGGGGGCGCCAGTCTTGCTCTCCACTCTGCACGTTTGTCAAGTATATTCTGTCCAGGCGGACAATCCACCACCTGTGTAGTCGTGACTGCGAAGACGCGGGGCGCCAGTCTTGCTCTCCACTCTGCACGTTTGTCAAGTATATTCTGTCCAGGCGGACAATCCACCACCTGTGTAGTCGTGACTTGCGAGGACGCGGGCGCCAGTCTTGCTCTCCACTCTGCACGTTTGTCAAGTATACTCTGTCCAGGCGACAATCCACCACCTGTGTAGTCGTGACGTAGCGAGGACGCGGGGCGCCAGTCTTGCTCTCCACTCTGCACGTTTGTCAAGTATACTCTGTCCAGGCGGACAATCCACTACCTGTGTAGGTCGTGACCTAGCGAGGACGCGGGGCGCCAGTCTTGCTCTCCACTCTGCACGTTTGTCAAGTATACTCTGTCCAGGCGGACAATCCACCACCTGTGTAGTCGTGACGTAGCGAGGACGCGGGGCGCCAGTCTTGCTCTCCACTCTGCACGTTTGTCAAGTATATTCTGTCCAGGCGGACAATCCACCACCTGTGTAGTGTGACGTAGCGAGGACGCGGGGCGCCAGTCTTGCTCTCCACTCTGCACGTTTGTCAAGTAATTCTGTCCAGGCGGACAATCCACCACCTGTGTAGTTGTGACCTAGCGAGGACGCGGGCGCCAGTCTTGCTCTCCACTCTGAACGTTTGTCAAGTATATTCTGTCCAGGCGGACAATCCACCACCTGTGTAGTGTGACGTAGCGAGGACGCGGGGCGCCAGTCTTGCTCTCCACTCTGCAAGTTTGTCAAGTATACCTGTCCAGGCGGACAATCCACCACCTGTGTAGTGTGACTAGCGAGGACGCGGGGCGCCAGTCTTGCTCTCCACTCTGCACGTTTGTCAAGTATACCCGTCCAGGCGGACAATCCACCACCTGTGTAGTGTGACGTAGCGAGGACGCGGGCGCCAGTCTTGCTCTCCACTCTGCACGTTTGTCAAGTATATTCTATCCATGCGGACAATCCACCACCTGTGTAGTGTGACGTAGCGAGGAGCGGGGCGCCAGTCTTGCTCTCCACTCTGCACGTTTGTCAAGTATATTCTGTCCAGCGGACAATCCACCATCTTGTAGTCGTGGCCTGCGAGGACGCGGGGCCAGTCTTGCTCTCCACTCTGCACGTTTGTCAAGTATACTGGTCCAGCCGACAATCCACCACTGTGAGTCGTGACTAGCGAGGACGCGGGGCGCCAGTCTTGCTCTCCACTCTGCACGTTTGTCAAGTATACTTGTCAGGCGGACAATCGACCACTGTGTAGTGTGACGTAGCGAGGACGCGGGGCGCCAGTCTTGCTCTCCACTCTGCACGTTTGTCAAGTATATTCTGTCCAGGCGGACAATCACCATCTGTAGTCGTGACTTGCGAGACGCGGGGCGCCAGTCTTGCTCTCCACTCTGCAGTTTGTCAAGTATACTCTGTCCAGGCGGACAATCCACCATCTGTGTAGTCGTGACGTAGCGAGGACGCGGGGCGCCAGTCTTGCTCTCACTCTGCACGTTGTCAAGTATATTCTGTCCAGGCGGACATTCCACCACCTGTGTAGTCGTGACCTAGCGAGGACGCGTGCGCCGTCTTGTCTCCACTCTGCACGTTTGTCAAGTATACCCTGTCCAGGCGGACAATCCACCACTGTGTAGGCGTGGCCTAGCGAGGACGCGGGCGCCAGTCTTGCTCTCCACTCTGCACGTTTGTCAAGTATATTGTGTCCAGGCGGACAATCCACCACCTGTGTAGGTGTGACGTAGCGAGGACGCGGGGCGCCAGTCTTGCTCTCCACTCTGCACGTTTGTCAAGTATATTCTGTCCAGGCGGACAATCCACACCTGTGTAGTGTGACGTAGCGAGGACGCGGGGCGCCAGTCTTGCTCTCCACTCTGCACGTTTGTCAAGTATATTCTATCCATGCGGACAATCCACCACCTGTGTAGTCGTGACCTAGCGAGGACGCGGCGCCAGTCTTGTTCTCCACTCTGCACGTTTGTCAAGTATACCTGTCCAGGCGGACAATCCACCACCGTAAGGTGTGACATAGCGAGGACGCGGGGCGCCAGTCTTGCTCTCCACTCTGCACGTTTGTCAAGTATACTCTGTCCAGGCGGACAATCCACCACCTGTGTAGTCGTGACGTAGCGAGGACGCGGGCGCCAGTCTTGCTCTCCACTCTGCACGTTTGTCAAGTATACTCTGTCCAGGCGGACAATCCACCACCTGTGTAGTCGTGATGTAGCGAGGACGCGGGGCGCCAGTCTTGCTCTCCACTCTGCACGTTTGTCAAGTATACTGGCGGACAATCCACCACCTGTGTAGTCGTGACGTAGCGAGGACGCGGGGCGCCAGTCTTGCTCTCCACTCTGCAGTTTGTCAAGTATATCTGTCCAGGCGGACAATCCACCACTGTGTAGTCGTGACTAGCGAGGACGCGGGCGCCAGTCTTGCTCTCCACTCTGCACGTTTGTCAAGTATATTCTGTCCAGGCGGACAATCACCTCTGTGTAGTCGTGACTAGGGAGCGGGGCGCCAGTCTGCTCTCACTCTGCACGTTTGTCAAGTATATCTGTCCAGGCGGACATCCACCACTGTGTAGTCGTGACGTAGCGAGGACGCGGGGCGCCAGTCTTGCTCCACTCTGCAGTTTGTCAAGTATATCTGTCCAGGCGGACAATCCACCACCTGTGTAGTGTGACGTAGCGAGGACGCGGGGCGCCAGTCTTGCTCTCCACTCTGCACGTTTGTCAAGTATACTCTGTCCAGGCGGACAATCCACCACCTGTGTAGTCGTGACTAGCGAGGACGCGGGGCGCCAGTCTTGCTCTCCACTCTGCACGTTTGTCAAGTATATCTGTCCAGGCGGACAATCCACCCCTGTGTAGTCGTGACCTAGCGAGGACGCGGGGCGCCAGTCTTGCTCTCCACTCTGCACGTTTGTCAAGTATACTCTGTCCAGGCGGACAATCCACCACCTGTGTAGTCGTGACCTAGCGAGGACGCGGGGCGCCAGTCTGCTCTCCACTCTGCAGTTTGTCAAGTATATCTGTCCAGGCGGACAATCCACCACTGTGTAGTCGTGACTAGCGAGGACGCGGGGCGCCAGTCTTGCTCTCCACTCTGCACGTTTGTCAAGTATATTCTGTCCAGGCGGACAATCCACCACCTGTGTAGTCGTGACGTAGCGAGACGCGGGGCCAGTCTTGCTCTCCACTCTGCAGTTTGTCAAGTATATTCTGTCCAGGCGGACAATCCACCACCTGTGTAGTCGTGACGTAGCGAGGACGCGGGGCGCCAGTCTTGCTCTCCACTCTGCACGTTTGTCAAGTATATTCTGTCCAGGCGGACAATCCACCACCTGTGTAGTCGTGACTAGCGAGGACGCGGGGCGCCAGTCTTGCTCTCCACTCTGCACGTTTGTCAAGTATATCTGTCCAGGCGGACAATCCACCACTGTGTAGTCGTGACCTAGCGGGACGCGGGGCGCCAGTCTTGCTCTCCACTCTGCACGTTTGTCAAGTATACTCTGTCCAGGCGGACATCACCACCTGTTAGTCGTGACTAGCGAGGACGCGGGGCGCCAGTCTTGCTCTCCACTCTGCACGTTTGTCAGTATACTCTGTCCAGGCGGACAATCCACATCTGTGTAGTCGTGACGTAGCGAGGACGCGGGGCGCCAGTCTTGCTCTCCACTCTGCACGTTTGTCAAGTATACTCTGTCCAGGCGGACAATCCACCATCTGTGTAGTGTGACGTAGCGAGGACGCGGGGCGCCAGTCTTGCTCTCCACTCTGCACGTTTGTCAAGTATATTCTGTCCAGGCGGACAATCCACTACCTGTGTAGTCGTGACGTAGCGAGGACGCGGGGCGCCAGTCTTGCTCTCCACTCTGCACGTTTGTCAAGTATATTCTGTCCAGGCGGACAATCCACCACTGTGTAGTCGTGACTAGCGAGGACGCGGGGCCCAGTCTTGCTCTCCACTCTGCAGTTTGTCAAGTATACTCTGTCCAGGCGACAATCCCACCTGTGTAGTCGTGACTAGCGAGGACGCGGGGCGCCAGTCTTGCTCTCCACTCTGCAGTTTGTCAAGTATATTCTGTCCAGCGGACAATCCACCATCTGTGTGTGTGACCTAGCGAGGACGCAGGGCGCCAGTCTGCTCTCCACTCTGCACGTTTGTCAAGTATACTCTGTCCAGGCGGACAATCCACACTGTTAGTCGTGACGTAGCGAGACGCGGGCGCCAGTCTTGCTCTCCACTCTGCACGTTTGTCAAGTATATCTGTCCAGGCGGACAATCCACCATCTGTGTAGTCGTGACTAGCGAGACGCGGGCGCCAGTCTTGCTCTCCACTCTGCACGTTTGTCAAGTATATTCTGTCCAGGCGGACAATCCACCATCTGTGTAGTCGTGACTAGCGAGGACGCGGGCGCCAGTCTTGCTCTCCACTCTGCACGTTTGTCAAGTATATTCTGTCCAGGCGGACAATCCACCACCTGTGTAGTCGTGACCTAGCGAGGACGCGGGGCGCCAGTCTTGCTCTCCACTCTGCAGGTTTGTCAAGTATATTCTGTCCAGGCGACAATCCACCACTGTGTAGTTGTGACCTAGCGAGGACGGGGGCGCCAGTCTTGCTCTCCACTCTGCAGTTTGTCAAGTATATCTGTCCAGGCGGACAATCCACCATCTGTGTAGTTGTGACTAGCGAGGACGCGGGGCGCCAGTCTTGCTCTCCATCTGCACGTTTGTCAAGTATATTCTGTCCAGGCGGACAATCACCATCTGTGTAGTGTGAACTAGCGAGGACGCGGGGCGCCAGTCTTGCTCTCCACTCTGCACGTTTGTCAAGTATATTCTGCCAGGCGGACAATCCACTCTGTGTAGTCGTGACGTAGCGAGGACGCGGGCGCCAGTCTTGCTCTCCACTCTGCACGTTTGTCAAGTATACTCTGTCCAGGCGGACAATCCACCATCTGTGTAGTTGTGACTAGCGGGACGCGGGGCGCCAGTCTTGCTCTCCATCTGCACGTTTGTCAAGTATACTCTGTCCAGGCGGACAATCCACCATCTGTGTAGTCGTGACGTAGCGAGGACGCGGGGCGCCAGTCTTGCTCTCCACTCTGCACGTTTGTCAAGTATATTCTGTCCAGGCGGACAATCCACCACCTGTTAGTCGTGACCTAGCGAGGACGCGGGGCGCCAGTCTTGCTCTCCACTCTGCACGTTTGTCAAGTATATTCTGTCCAGGCGGACATCCACCACTGTAGTCGTGACGAGCGAGTACGCGGGGCCAGTCTTGCTCTCCACTCTGCACGTTTGTCAAGTATACTCTGTCCAGGCGGACAATCCACCATCTGTGTAGTGTGACTAGCGAGGCAGGGCGCCAGTCTTGCTCTCCACTCTGCAGGTTTGTCAAGTATATTCTGTCCAGGCGGACAATCCACATCTGTGTAGTCGTGACGTAGCGAGGACGCGGGGCGCCAGTCTTGCTCTCCATCTGCACGTTTGTCAAGTATATTCTGTCCAGGCGGACAATCCACCTCTGTGTAGTTGTGACCTAGCGAGGACGCGGGGCGCAGTCTTTCTCTCCACTCTGCACGTTTGTCAAGTATACTCTGTCCAGGCGGACAATCCACACTGTGTAGTCGTGACCTAGCGAGGACGCGGGGCGCCAGTCTTGCTCCCACTCTGCAGTTTGTCAAGTATATTCTGTCCAGGCGGACAATCCACCATCGTGTAGTTGTGACTAGCGAGGACGCAGGGCGCCAGTCTTGCTCTCCACTCTGCACGTTTGTCAAGTATATTCTGTCCAGGCGGACAATCCACCACCTGTATAGTCGTGACGTAGCGAGTACGCGGGGCGCCAGTCTTGCTCTCCACTCTGCACGTTTGTCAAGTATACTCTGTCCAGGCGGACAATCCACCATCTGTGTAGTCGTGACCTAGCGAGGACGCAGGGCGCCAGTCTTGCTCTCCACTCTGCACGTTTGTCAAGTATACCCTGTCCAGGCGGACAATCCACCATCTGTGTAGGCGTGGCCTAGCGAGGACGCGGGGCGCCAGTCTTGCTCTCCACTCTGCACGTTTGTCAAGTATATTCTGTCCAGGCGGACAATCCACCATCTGTGTAGGCGTGACGTAGCGAGGACGCGGGGTCGCCAGTCTTGCTCTCCACTCTGCACGTTTGTCAAGTATACTATGTCCAGGCGGACAATCTACCACCTGTGTAGTCGTGACCTAGCGAGGACGCGGGGCGCCAGTCTTGCTCTCCACTCTGCACGTTTGTCAAGTATACTCTGTCCAGGCGGACAATCCACCACCTGTGTTGTCATGACCTAGCGAGGACGCGGGGCGCCAGTCTTGCTCTCCACTCTGCACGTTTGTCAAGTATATTCTGTCCAGGCGGACAATCCACCATCTGTGTAGGCGTGACGTAGCGAGGACGCGGGGCGCCAGTCTTGCTCTCCACTCTGCACGTTTGTCAAGTATACTATGTCCAGGCGGACAATACACCACTGTGTAGTCGTGACGTAGCGAGGACGCGGGGCGCCAGTCTTGCTCTCCACTCTGCACGTTTGTCAAGTATATTCTGTCCAGGCGGACAATCCACCATCTATGTAGTCGTGAACTTGCGAAGACGCGGGGCGCCAGTCTTGCTCTCCACTCTGCACGTTTGTCAAGTATACTCTGTCCAGGCGGACTATCACCACTGTGTAGTCGTGATCTAGTGAGGACGCGGGGCGCCAGTCTTGCTCTCCACTCTGCACGTTTGTCGAGTATACTCTGTCCAGGCGGACAATCCAACATCTGTGTAGTCGTGACGTAGCGAGGACGCGGGGCGCCAGTCTTGGTCTCCACTCTGCACGTTTGTCAAGTATATTCTGTCCAGGCGGACAATCCACCATCTGTATAGTCGTGACGTAGCGAGGACGCGGGGCCCAGTCTTGCTCTCCACTCTGCACGTTTGTCAAGTATACTGTGTCCAGGCGGACAATCCACCACCTGTGTAGTCGTGACGTAGCTAGGACGCGGGGCGCCAGTCTTGCTCTCCACTCTTCACGTTTGTCAAGTATATTCTGTCCAGGCGGACAATCCACCATCTGTGTAGTCGTGACCTAGCGAGTACGCGGGCGCCAGTCTTGCTCTCCACTCTGCACGTTTGTCAAGTATACTTCTGTCCAGGCGGACAATCCACCACCTGTATAGTCGTGACGTAGCGTAGGACGCAGGGCGCCAGTCTTGCTCTCCACTCTGCACGTTTGTCAAGTATACTCTGTCCAGGCGGACAATCCACCACCTGTGTAGTCGTGACATAGCGAGGACGCGGGCGCCCAGTCTTGCTCTCCACTCTGCACGTTTGTCAAGTATATTCTGTCCAGGCGGACAATCCACCATCTGTATAGTCGTGACTTAGCGATGACGCGGGGCGCCAGTCTTGCTCTCCACTCTGCACGTTTGTCAAGTATACTCTGTCCAGGCGGACAATCCACCATCTGTGTAGTTTTGACCTAGCGAGGACGCAGGGCGCCAGTCTTGCTCTCCACTCTGCACGTTTGTCAAGTATATTCTGTCCAGGCAGACAATCCACCATCTGTATAGTCGTGACGTAGCGAGTACGCGGGGCGCCAGTCTTGCTCTCCACTCTGCAGGTTTGTCAAGTATATTCTGTCCAGGCGGACAATCCACCACCTGTGTAGTCGTGACCTAGCGAGGACGCAGGGCGCCAGTCTTGCTCTCCACTCTGCAGGTTTGTCAAGTATATTCTGTCCAGGCGGACAATCCACCACCTGTTTAGGCGTGACCTAGCGAGGACGCAGGGCGCCAGTCTTGCTCTCCACTCTGCACGTTTGTCAAGTATATTCTGTCCAGGCAGACAATCCACCATCTGTATAGTCGTGACGTAGCGAGTACGCGGGGCGCCAGTCTTGCTCTCCACTCTGCAGGTTTGTCAAGTATATTCTGTCCAGGCGGACAATCCACCACCTGTTTAGGCGTGACCTAGCGAGGACGCAGGGCGCCATTCTTGCTCTCCACTCTGCACGTTTGTCAAGTAAACTCTGTCCATGCGGACAATCCACCATCTGTGTAGTCGTGACCTAGCGAGGACGCAGGGCGCCAGTCTTGCTCTCCACTCTGCACGTTAGTCAAGTATATTCTTTCCAGGCGGACAATCCACCATCTGTATAGTCGTGACTTAGCGATGACGCGGGGCGCCAGTCTTGCTCTCCACTCTGCACGTTTGTCAAGTATTCTCTGTCCAGGCAGACAATCCACCATCTGTGTAGTCGTGACCTAGCGAGGACGCAGGGCGCCAGTCTTGCTCTCCACTCTGCACGTTTGTCAAGTATACTCTGTCCAGACAGACAATCCACCATCTGTGTAGTCGTGACCTAGCGAGGACGCAGGGCGCCAGTCTTGCTCTCCACTCTGCACGTTTGTCAAGTATACTCTGTCCAGGCGGACAATCCACCACCTGTGTAGTCGTGACGTAGCGAGTACGCGGGGCGCCAGTCTTGCTCTCCACTCTGCACGTTTGTCAAGTATATTCTGTCCAGGCGGACAATCCACCATCTGTATAGTCGTGACTTAGGGATGACGCGGGGCGCCAATCTTGCTCTCCACTCTGCACGTTTGTCAAGTATACTCTGTCCAGGCGGACAATCCACCATCTGTGTAGTCGTGACCTAGCGCTTGGCGAGGGACCAGCTGTGCATCAGTAGGTGTGGCGTTTACACTAAATGCCAGTCTACAAAATGAACTGTGATCATATCACTACATTTTCCCGGATTGTATTGAAATAAGAATCCTTGTTGGATATACAATCACGTTTATACAAACTTGTAAATGCAACGTCACATTCTTTGAAGCTAATAAGCGATGGCATGATCTCTAGGTTTGGACCTTAAGAGGTTGCCCAAAAATTATAAATATACGGATGACGAACAGCCAGGACGTATTTAAAATTGCGAAGAGTACATCAACAGATGCATACCCAGACAACATTCACAAACCAAAATTCCCATGGCCTATGATCGTAGTCGCCTTTGTTAAAAGGCCTTCAGAAGGTACTACCAGCATAACAAATCTCAAGAACAGTGATAACAGTACCTTGCGAGACACACTTCCAATAGCTTCGGCTACAACAAAACAGATGACGCAATGCACCAGGAGAGAATCGCAGAACCTGAGGATTCAGTGAACAACACAAGACGTGAGTGAAGAGATGTGGGCGGCTCTTAACATCGAGGTCTTGAGAGCCGATGAGGGTGAAGTGAGGTGAGTATAGGGCGGCGCCGGGATGAAGGGGCGGTTGTAACTAGAGATCCCGACAATACCCGCCTACCAGCGACATCGTCTGCCACGACATCCACATGCAAAAATCCTGGAGTGATTCCACCAGGCATCGAACCCAGCTCGCCTACGAGAAAGTCAAGTAGTCTAACCACTACAGCGTAGGTTGGGCTTGTATTAAACAGCCTCGTACCCCAATGTATGTGCGTAAAGCTTCGGAGAAAGACACCGCTGTTAGGCAATCTGTGTCGAAGAAAAAATACCGAAACAGAATTCGATGTGTGGTGTAGAAGCCTAGCATTACAACTGAATACCATAGATGTAAGTCGTGCTCTGAAATGACAGTTACAATAATCACTTGTTACCAACGAGAGACTGGGTCATGATGCAAGGAATGAAACACTAAGTCAGCCATCTTCATTTACATTTGAGCAGACCTGTAGTGAAGAGAATCGCCAGCCTGCCTCACATTCTTGTAGTCACGGAACATGAGCTTGCAATATTAATGTCAATGAATGGTACGTAACTCTGTCCAGCTCCAGGCAACAAACACCTCCACAACCTAGTATTAAGTATTTCGCCAAGTTCTGATGACAGTAATTATACACTCATATCGTCAGTATGTTCACAAGACAGTCATTACGCCTGAGACCGGAGTCAAGTATTGATGCTGCTGTACGCCTCAACATTCTGTAATCATAAATAATTTTAATAAGAAATGTTCTACTACATCTAACATTTACTTTTGATATATTTCTATAGTATACGCTGTAATGTTATTTATTATTATTGGCTCTAATGGTGGAAACATTATAATACTTTGTATCTAAATATTTATAATCTGACACGTTATACAAGCAATATATACCTAAAATGTTTTGTTCTATGTGATTCTTTATATTTATTATTGTGTACCATTGAGTACAACTAATAATGTTCATAAATACATATATAAGCCTTCTTTTGTGGAATTTGGATTACAATCGTGTTTTTCTCTGACAATAAATATGAATATTAGAACAATTCACGGTTACCAATTATACACAAAATGAAACACAAAAATATGCACTTCTTTAGTCATTATCACTCAAACGATTGATCATCTGATCTCGCCATGATACTTTTCCCACAGTGTTAATTAAGGTCCTGGCGATAACGGCCCCGTTCGTTGCGATCGTATCTGCAAATTGCTGCTTTTGGAAGGGGCTATTGGGGGGGGGGGGGGGGGTTGTTGGGAGGATGGGGCTCGACGTTCTGTAAACCAATGCGCAATCACTAATCTTCCTCCACGTCCCTGGCGATATCCTCGTAATCAATTAACGAGTCACTGAAGTAGTTCCTGTCATAATTACACCGCAACCAATTATATATGGCTCACGCTGTTCGAAATATTTCCCTAGCTGTGTCTACTTTTGGACGAATTGGTTTTTCAATTACACGAAAGTGAAATACCAATACACAGTACGCACTTTCAACTGTGCCCTTAGCTCGACTAAGTTTGTAGTTGTACATCTGGTATTCCTCCTTTGCTCCTGTTCTTGGGTAGAATATATTTAAATAGCGCTTTATAGGGAACATTCAGTTGCTGATTATGCCAAACCCGTCTGGTGTATTCAATTACTTATTTTCTATTTTTCCCTGGAATGAAGATTGAGTAAATATTCCTCCATCAGAATGCCTACCGGTCTGCCTAACGTGTACAACCCCAAAATTTCCGGAACGGTTGCAGATCACGAACTGTGGTTTTCGCTAAATGAAATTACGTACAACAGCAAGTAATTTGCCGCAAAGCGACTACCCGTAAAACGTGTATGGACGGATATTATTAAACCAAATATGATTTTTCCCCTGGAAACATACATTATTTCAACGGCATCTGATAGTACATGCAAAGAGAAATTCTGTGATACAGCATATGTAATGGAAAGTAACACTGAAACACGAATAAAACAAATATTATTAAGTTAGGTGGCTCGGTAGTATGGGGCAGGGGACCTGTACTCACAGCTGTAAGCAACACTCGCCGTGACTCATCCTGGTGGACAGCTTCCTTATATCAGCCTAGTGAATACCTTACTGGGACAAGGGCCACATAATGCGATATTGAACAAAGCAGAGCACTGCAGCGGAGGGAAGACGGTAATGTGAGTGCAAGTCTGATATCAATACATTACATTTTACATAGATACTGACGTAATTCAGGAGATTTGTTTCCTAATCATATATGTACTGAGCAAATAGAGTGCGTGCAGATGCACAACAAAAATATAACGAACCAACCTACGGATATATTCAATCGCATCAGCTAGCATAGCACAAAAGAGCACAGTTATGGTTGAAACGCTTCACATTAGGTATTTTCACAGCATGTACTTGCTCTATGTGTTTACCATCGACAGCAATACACATGTGTAAATGCACATGTAAGGAACTACGAGCAGCCTTAAGTGTGTCTGGCGTAATGCCTCCTCAAGCTGCCACAACGCGTTCCTGCGTGTCTTCTGGCGACGCACGTAGGAACCGTGTTGTAAACCCTATCTTTAAGTGTGAGGTCAGTGGAGCGAGCTGGCCATCTTACACCACCACCACGCCCTAACCACTGGTTTGTAAACGTTCCATTGAACACTTGCCTAGCCACCAAAGCAAAATGAGCAGGCCAACCATCATGCTGAAACCAAATATCACGACGTAAGTCAAGTGGTATGTCTTCCAGAAGTGCCGGTCAGGTATCTCTGAGGAAGTGGGCTTACGTATAGCAGGTCATTGTCCCTTGAATGAAGTATGACCCTATGACGTAGTCTCCAACGATTCTACACCACACGTTCACTTTCCACTGTCGCTGGAGCTCCACGTGCCGGACCCAACACGGATTCTCACAGTAGTGCATATTTCGTAAATTTACGCGCCCATGGTTTGTGAAGGTCTCTTTATCGGTAAGTATCATGTTCTTCAGAAGATTGCTGTCATCTCTTAGACATCAGAACAAACCTACAAAAATGAACACGCTGCTGGAAATCACCTTCATGTAATGCCTGATGAAGAGCCACGTGATATGGATGGAATTTCCTTTGGTGCAGTATCCAAAACACTTGTTTTACTTATTCCTATGAACCTGGAAAGTTCTCGTGTACCCATGTGGGGGTTTACATCGACATGTGCCAACACATCGTATTGATGCGTCTCGCTCGCAGCAGTCTTTCGTCGCACTCGTCTTGTGGAATTCCAGTTACCTCGTGACAAGAAATGTGTGCAAATTCTTCGTGCTGTTTGCCATGAGATGGGCGCCATATTAGGATACATTTTACCATACATTTGGACAGCTTGCTTGGCATTTCTGCCACACTCACTGTAAATAAGTAGAACGTCCAGTTTTCCCTCGTGTGTGAACTTAATTGTATACGTACAGCCACACACTGCATCACCACTTACCGTAACAGATTATAAGGACTAAAAGTTAGTCACTTTGCGGCAAACTGATTGCCGCTGTATGTAATTTCATTTAGCGAAATCCACATTTCGTGATCTGCAACTGTTCCGGAAATTTTGGCGGTGTCCACGCTAGGCGGCACATCCTGTACCTAAAGAGATAGCTAGTTATCTACCATGGCCAGGAGAACTATGCTGAAGTCGTATTCATAATAATCACTTCCACTAAACATTAGTGTAAGAATAACGTGTTTCACGTCAATGGACCTACACAAACCAGGAATATTCCACTTCTCTGCAAAGCCTCTTTTTACCACCTTCCACTGCTCGGTAGAATTTGGGATACAAGTATATTATGCGTGCATCATAAATGCCATACAATAATTCTGGAATACATTTAATAATCAGATTTTTAGCTACCCTAAACAAATACTGGAGGCTAGTGTAGGATTCAGCTGGGGCCAGGTAAGGTAATGTAGAGTAATGTCAAGTTTCGTTTCAGCAGGGATTGTGTTCCTCATGTTCGTATCAACTTTCTGTGTTCTCGTTCTCACTTCATTCAAGAACGACATGTATTGGTTTGTATCTAGTCTACAAACGTTTGTACGACCTATTTCATCCTTCTCCCTAAGTTCATGCCACAACGCACTTGAAGTTTCCAACTTTTCACGTATTTCCACCCACTCGCGACCCACACTTTTCTCTTCTTTCGTGATTTCCATTTCCTAATAATAATGCCGGCCAGTGCATCACTCTCGGCGGATATTGCATCTTCCAACTGCGTTTCTGACATGGCAAAAGCATCCACCCGACTGGAGAGACGGATTTGTGAGAACAGCCGTGGTAGTGCATCACTTGGTAACTAAAATATAGTACATCCACGGTTACATCTAATTTTACTAAAGCCCCGCTGATGTTCTACTTCCAGGATATTCCTCCGCCTCATGCTAACATACCTTAACCGACTGTAGAACACTACACCAATAAAACAACACACCGCACTCAGTCTTGTAATATTTAGCATAAGAGCAATCACTTACTAGGCATTAACAAAATACCTATGTTCTATGTTTATATTCACATTAGTTATAAATTTAATATTATTTATGGATAAAATATTTTAAAAAATCAGATTGAACCAAATACGATAGTTTTGTGTCAACACTAGTATAAGACGCCTTTTAATACATGGGCGGCGTGTTTAAGGAACAAGTAAACAAGTCATACATGGACTGATTTTTCAAAGCGTTTGATTCAGAAAATGCGAAGAAGCCGCGAACATACTACAGCGTGCAATTACAAGCCGTGAAGGCAGTCGTGGACTTGTTCTAATGGAAGCCCACCTTTACCAAGAATTTTTAACAATTTTCCCAGTATGTAAGAACTGTAGCAAAACCAGCTTGTCGTTTTATGTTGTAATTACAATCGAACACCAATGCACTGTGTTTAATAATACTGGGTCCCCTAACATCAAAATATTGCTCTTCTCCGTATGGAGACAATCTCTAGCGGCTGATGGGGGCCGCGGTGGCCAAGCGGTTAGCCCGCTCACTTCCCATCAAGGCGATCCGGGTTCAATTCCTGGTCCCCGCTCGCCTCCCATCAAGGCGATCCTGGTTCAATTCCCGCTCGGGTCACTGGACTTTTGCATGTGGGAATGGTGCCTTACGATGCCGTTGGTCGGCGGGTTTTCTTGGGGATCTCCCGTTTCCCCCGCCCCTGCATTCCGGTGCTGCCCCACACTCACCTCAATCGCCCTCATCTGCTCTGAAGACCCAAATCTCTTCTTTCTAACGGCTGGTTGGTGGTTGTTTTCTAAGATTGGCTTCGTGAAATTTAATAATATACTATGAGTAATAATCGTGACAAAAATGTCACTGACTTAGTTATAATTAGCTGCTTTCGTGTCATTACTATTACTGCTCTTGGAACACCAATTATTTATGCTTGCTCATATTTCTCTACAACCTATTAAATCCATAAATAATAACTTTAACAATTTTGTAACATGTTCACCGTGTTAGCCAGCTTGCGTTTTCTCAGACTTACGTATGTGGACTCAAACAGTTCATGAACCCTGCGTGTTGCGTCATGGCTCTACATGACAGAAAATATTTCCCCAATTACCGTTTAAGATGCACAACTTTTGAAGCGTGCTTAATGCACTGTCGCAGTAAATAAAAGATAACATTCTGAACTTCAGCCCTTTTTCAGATTTATTTTAGGAATGAATTAAAAGTCGACTGTTTAAATAAAAAGTTTTAGGGAGTATTAAACAGATCCAGTCTTCTATTGCGGATACATGTGTATTCTTGCCGCCTCAATCTGACTAACATTGTTCCGAACTATACCAGCACCGAATGTTAAAAAAATCATAGTATTTTGTAATCGTTGCAACAAGTTACAATTCCACGTGTAAAGAGAATGGAAGTGAAAGGTAACTTTTGACCTACCGGAAGTAATGTTTGAAATCGCTGCGGAAACTTCTCACTTAAGAACACAAAGACTGGAAGTTATGCCGTGGACACAGAGAATACACAACTATCTCCAGTTCGATACACTGTCATGAACTAGTTCCGATCTGAGTCACTCACTTCTTCTTCAAAGTCGTCTAGTCGCGTAAGTACATCACTAAGTCTATTAATATGTGTTGTGCCGCGAAGCTGTTACGAAGTAAATAAGCAGCGTCAATATCATGGGGGATTTTCAGAATTCGTTAGAATAAATGTACATTTGTACTATTACAGTCGAAGTGAAGTCAATTGTACCAAATTAAGAAAGATCCCTAATAAGTGTTTGCAGCAGTTATAAATAATAACGGGGAGCGTGTTTTTAAGGATAGTACTTAGTTTTGTTTGCATTCAGTTAGAGGTGTAACGATGCAAACATGTGCACTTTCATAACCATTGTAATCGAAGACGTTTAAATACGGTTGCCATTGCGTATTCACATTTGTAAGTTTAGCCTTGAGTGAAATCGCGCCATTATATTTGCTAATAACAATTTACCAAAATAATCAGCGTGTACAGAGTTATTGTTGATAACGGGCGTGAAGAGACAGCATATTCCGCAGCTCCGTCGCTGCAGTAAACTGCGCCAGGACATTTGGCCGCGTCTGTATCTGGCCTGCAGGAACATGCTGCCATGATGCGAGCCAGCTTGCCTTGGAGCGCACGCACTAGGGCTGACTGGCAGCTTGTGATACGGTGTTGGAGACATGTGTGTGCCAGCGACATGCGAATGTTAGCGACATACAGAAAGGTTAGCTACATGCAAAAAAGTTAGCAACATGAGAATTTTAGCGATTTGCTAAGCTAGCGATTTTGTTTGATAAGTTACTTGATTTTAATTCAATATTGATATATTTGTGGTACTTAAATGTTTAAGTTGTTATGATTTCAACAAATTATAATAGCAAAGATACTGTGGCACATCTAATAGTATCAGTAACTTAGAGATATTCGTATTTAGTTTTTGAAATGTCATTATGAGCAGTGTTTGCGATTCTAGTATGGCCGACGTTTGCAGTATCAGTAGAAGTGATATTTGCGATATATCGCCAACGATTGTCAATACTTTCAATAAGCGATGTATCGCACAGAAAGCGATATGTTTCGCAAGGATTTTGTAAAGCTGACATCGCACAATGTTAGTAAATGTTTACTCTCACAGCCGCTTGGAGCGAAACGCGCGGGCGCAGGTATGAGTGACTAAGGCAGTGTCTTAACTCTAAAGTGCGCCCACTCACTCGCCTCTCTCACTGTGGCTCACTTTAGAGAATTGAAACTTGCACTATCTGGAAGCATTCGGCATTATTACTCTGACACAAAAGGTAACAAAAAGTGAAAAATAAAATATTGCTGGCCTTCACTTTCCTCGAATAAATGCACAGTATTTTATGAAATAGTAACTTAATTTAATTTGTTAAATTTTTCACGAATAATAATGTAGTTATGTGCAAATCACAGCATTTACTAATACGCACACGATTAACCTAAACGAAACATGAACATATCATAATTTGTTATGTTCCATATCAAACGGAATATTGTGGTTATTACACATTACACAATCGCAATGTTGAAGTTAAGTCGATAAAATATTTCTAACACTGCATTAGAAACAAAAAAATGTGTGTCTGGATATTTGTTTGTAAACAACATGGCTGCCAGAGAGGGTGCGAGAGTGAGCACCGAGTGTACACTGTCGTTCACTCTCCCTCTCGCGCTCTCTTCGCCGAGTTGGGTCAGTAGAGAGGAATCTCTGTGACGTCAAGAGTGAGCGAGAGAGTACTCTCTCGGTGAATTGGGACACTGTCTTAGTCACGATAATATTTGCTCTCCTTGTAGATGGTCACGTAACCCTACATTCCGTTCAGGAAGTAGCATCCAGCATGCCTGTGACGTGCCAGTCGTTCCGTTCAGGAAGCAGCATCCAGCATGCCTGTGACGTGTCAGTCGTTCCGTTCAGGAAGCAGCATCCAGCATGCCTGTGACGTGCCAGTCGTTCCGTTCAGGAAGCAGCATCCAGCATGCCTGTGACGTGCCAGTCGTTCCGTTCAGGAAGCAGCATCCAGCATGCCTGTGACGTGTCAGTCGTTCCGTTCAGGAAGCAGCATCCAGCATGCCTGTGACGTGCCAGTCGTTCCGTTCAGGAAGCAGCATCCAGCATGCCTGTGACGTGCCAGTCGTTCCGTTCAGGAAGTAGCATCCAGCATGCCTGTGACGTGTCAGTCGTTCCGTTCAGGAAGCAGCATCCAGCATGCCTGTGACGTGTCAGTCGTTCCGTTCAGGAAGCAGCATCCAGCATGCCTGTGACGTGTCAGTCGTTCCGTTCAGGAAGCAGCATCCAGCATGCCTGTGACGTGTCAGTCATTCCAAGGACGATGATCGACACCTGGTCTTCAACATTAATCCTAGTTATAACTTGTACATATGTTGGTGGTCCAAAGGCCACATTCGTTTTCTTAGGCCAAATAAATAAATACATAAAATATGGCAGTAAAACAACTACAGGAAATAGTATATTTAAAGTTAATAATTTTAAATTCGCCATCTACAGCAAAGAAATGAAAAAGTAAGAATAGGCCTACATCAGTCAACTGGAAGTGACGTGGAGATATTGGGCGGCTCTTAACATCGAGGTCTTGAAAAGCGAGGTGAGTATGAAGCAGCACTGGAGTGCAAGGAGGGCGGGGAGCGGGACATCCCCGAGAAAACCCACCTATTAGCGGCACCGCCTGGCGCGATACCAACGTGCGGAATTCTGTGAGCGACCCCGCCCAGGTGGGAGGATGGCAGTCTAACCACTACACACACCACCGCCTCCCTTACATCAGTCACTGACAATTATTATAATATAACGTGTTGGAGAAATCAGCGATGAAATATTACGTTCGCAGTAAATTGAGCGCTTTTGAAATGAATATTTGAACATTCCACTGGCCGCTAACTGCACAGCCTCTAAACTGGCCTCCAAACTCAGAGTTCAGAACTGATGTACTTACTTTCTGGTCCTCACTTTGTATTACAAACTTTATGGTTACATTAAACGAAGTTAAAGTTTGTGTTTATCTTCACTTCGTAGAAGAGTATAAAGGGGCATGTTAGAAAGCTGCAAAAACTTTATAAATAACTGCTTTCTAATAATTAAATAATTTCGCCCAGTAAATATTGAATCAACCAGAAGGAAAATCTTCGCTGCACGAGAGGCCGAGTGTTTTTTCAACCACAAAGGCATCGATCGTCTGACCCAATAACCTCGGTAAAGCTCAAGTTATCACTAGAGTGTTGCGATAGTGGTGAAAAATGCGCGGTTAAAGGAAAGTAATTCAGATTGTTTATTTTGCAAGTTGAAACTCTGGAAAAATGTCATATCGTGGGGTTACTGGAAAAAGTTGGAACCAACAAAAACTAGTGTCCAAGATAATAACAATTGAAGATTTTTTACGTTATTATGGAAATTCAGAAAATATGTTTTGGGTGTTTACTTATAATTTCGAATTCTTTAGGGTGTGTAGCACACACACAATTCTATTGGTTCTGAGAAACGAAACACTAAGCAGACTATACTCAAAACACTACGATTATGCGACATCAAATTTTCCAGTCAATTAAATTGTGAATTTTTATTTTATCAATGTGTGTAATAAATTGGAAAGTTTGAAATCGCCTACTGATTATGGAATTAGACTTAATTTATCAGTTTATGGCTCAATGTTATATTACATAACAGTGGCCTCCATGTATTGGTGGTTATAGGATCAAACCAGTTATATTACATAACAGTGGCCTCCATGTATTGGTGGTTATAGGATCAAACCAGTTATTGGTGGTTATAGGATCAAACCAGTTATTGGTGGTTATAGGATCAAACCAGTTATTGGTGGTTATAGGATCAAACCAGTTATTGGTGGTTATAGGATCAAACCAGTTATTAAAATCTAATAATGTGTTGATTATTATAAGTAATTGAAACTATAATTCTCATTCATAAACAAATTTTGATCAGCACCATCATGTTACTTGTGTATTATCACAACATATATAATCATTTAAATAGATTTCCGTTTATTTTGCAGCTTAAAATTTATTATTACACTTAAAACCTATTTTTAACATTAACTGAATTTGGTAATAATACAAAAATTATTAATTAAACCCGACCTAAGGCGTAAAGGGCTTGCCCTGAGACGCATCCCATTCTCCAATCGACTTAGCTACTAACAAACATGCTCACACTGGCGTGGCGGGATTTGGGGGCTCACCATTATATGTCATTATTTCTGTTGAAAATAACTGCGTGTATTCGTGGAAAACAGGAACACTATGTGTGGCAAATGCCCCACGCATGGAGCTACACTGAGAAGCAGTGCGTTTGGTAAATAGAGACGAATATGCAAAGAGAGAACTAATAATACCAGTTAATTAAAATATAATTCTGCTTCTTCAGATACTGAACTTAATGTGGGTGTGAAACATTGAACCTTATGATACCTTACCTTTGAAGGCTGGAGATTCTATGCGCTGAATAAAAATACAACTTCCCTTGAGACACATTACCAAACACTTGTACATAAGAGAAAAGGATCATAATACTATCAGCAAACTACAACAATCAAATATTCATTGGTGAAGCATGAATTTTAATTGCCAACGACTTTTTCTAAGCTACTGTAAAATCAAATTAAAAATTAAAATGCTATTTTTGCAGTGTATGGGATTCAATTAGCTCGTAGCAAAATAATCATATTAAAGCGATTTGGCAGCTTGCAGTTAGACCTATGTATCATTAAAATCAGTGCAAAAGTTAAACTGTTCCTTCTCAAGGTTCAGTTCAGAAATTACTTTAATACACAAAAATGATTTGAAAATTCTTCACTGGCTTAGCTCTAAATATTACGGTAGAGTGAATGTAAACTTTCTCTGAGGGTAATGTGACACTGTTACACGAAGTCTGATAACAATTAATGCAGTATTATATGTCACTGCTTCACCTCTGGTACAAACGGCGAACAGAACATTACTATGTCATATATACCATATTACTTGCAGTATAAATGCGTACATTACTCATTGGCGCTCTTCATTTGCGCTCCTGCACACTCGGTCGGTCTTGATTCAACAAATGAATACAGTTGCACGGGTCTATGTAACCAAAATACCACATATTTCATCAATTTAAAACTCTGGATCAGTAGCCCTGGCTGTCCATCTTAACGACGTATCATATTAAAAATGTCGCCCAGGTTCGTTCTCAAAAATAATTTTTTAAGTGAAAAGTGCAAACATAAAATAACATAACAGCTATAGGGCTTACCTCAAAAGCACATTCAAAAAGGCTCTTGCAGCTTGTGACGTCACGCTCAGCTGCCAACTTACGTAAAACATAAACATGACTAGAATTTAACAAAACTGTCAAAACATAAAATAAAAATACGCTGCTTTTCAAATGTACATGTAGAATAAAATAATTAATATCCAAAACAATCTTCCAATTTAACACACCAGAATAACAATAAGGCTATCTAATGTGTGCACGTTACCAAAGCATACACGTAATTATATGAACTTAGGCCACTGCCAATATGACTATATAAGGTTGGAACAATACGTCACACTGTGATCCAAACACTAATTATCTAGCACATAATTTGGCTTTAAAATTTCCAATGTAAAGTAATGCACGTTTGCAACATCAATATTTGAGATTAAAATCATAATATTGTTACACAGTGGAGAGGTCAAATTATATTACAAAACACACAGAACCAAGTATAGGCCGTTCATGGTAAAATAAGCACTTTTGAAAGCCCTGCTCAAGATCTACTTGTATGCACCTTGTGTATTCTCCGCCTTATGTAAAATTAGCAGTGCCTCGTCACTTTATTCATACTTCGGTGAGGAGAACCTGTGAAATTATTAGAAAAGAAAATATTTACACAAATCTGGTAATTTTTTTATTTAGATTATTTATTTCGCATTCTGTTTTTTAATGCATTGAAGTGATCACAAATGGTTACCTAACACTATTTACTCGACGTAAAGACATGAGACTACTTTCCACCCATCGTTACCAACTTTCCACCCATCGTTACCAACTTTCCACCCATCGTTACCAACTTTCCACCCATCGTTACCAACTTTCCACCCATCGTTACCAACTTTCCACCCATCGTTACCAACTTTCCACCCATCGTTACCAACTTTCCACCCATCGTTACCAACTTTCCACCCATCGTTACCAACTTTCCACCCATCGTTACCAACTTTACTGGGCACATGTCACTCAGTGAGCCCGTTTAATATATATATTTGAATTTAGAAAAAAGCTATTGCTGCTAAGGTTGATTTCATAAGTGCTCACTTTATCGTGAACAGCCTTTAATTGTGCATCAGCACCGTGTCGCTAGAAGCCGCGGTGGTGTAGTGGTTAGACTACTCGCCTTCCATCTACGCAAACTTCCGGCGGGGTCGCTCCCGGATTCTCGCACCTGGCAACCTTGCTGCAAGATTCCACTCGTGGGCAGTTTCTCTCGGGGATCTCCCGTTTCCCCTGCCCTTGCATTCCAGTGCTGATTCAAACTCACCTTCACCCTCATCGGCTCTCAAGACCAAGAGCCAGCCACTCCACTTCGTATGACTACGATGCGACCCTGTGATTGCATTGCTCAGCACATTGCGTGTCATCGTGCACCGATCACATTCAGTTTTATCTTCGCTAACATAACCCTACCATTGCGTGTCATCGTGCACCGATCACATTCAGTTTTATCTTCGCTAACATAACCCTACCATTGCCCGACACTTTAAGTGCATTCAAGAGGTTTGATTGTAACCACGTGATTCATAAACGGTTGCATTTTTTTAGTATAGTCTAAACACAAGAAGACGCAGTTAAGAAAACGTTTCATGCCTAAAGACAAGTTTCAAATTCTCATTTCAACTCCAATTATTTAGTTGGACGTGAAAAAAAATGTATAACTGGTGTTTTAAATTCCATATAGAGGAACTTTATATAGTTGTCTTTAGTGTGCCATAACAATATAGGATCACAGCTTGAAGTCGGATTCAGACTGCATGCCAGTTGCGCATAGAGGCGACGAAGCAGGCGGTGAGCGAGCAAGAGTCGGCCTTACAACTCACGCGTTTCGAGTCTTTGTACCAGAAAAATAGCTGTAGCCAGGCGGAACCCTTGATGATATATCATTTCCAACCTCTGCGATTGTCGTATAGGTTTCCCAACATGATCTCAGCCTTGCATTGGTTTACTACGCCCTACCATCTAGACTCTTCCTTTGTCGAGGTGAGTCGATGGCTAGCACTGCCGCCCTGGCACCAGACAACCCTGCACTATAACAAATAATGGGAGAATTACCTGACAAGTGTAAGGTAATATTCGTAAACTTGTGGGGAAACATAGTTTTCCTTACAGGTAATGTAAAATTACCGCACTCTGGAGTAAAATTCACGAACATGGTACTGTAAAATCCCATACATGGATGGGAGAATTACCTAACGAAACGTGCATCTCGTCAGCAGTGTCTCAACAGCTAAGTGGGAGGACGGGCTGAATAAACAATTGTTTAACACACTTATATTCACTAATGCAAACATGCGGTCGTTGTGGTGTCTTGGATAGAGCATCGGCCTATCGTGTTAGAGGACCTTGGTTCGCGCCCATCCACCAGCAAGTGTCGGGGATCTTAGTGTTGAGGTTCCGGTTACTATTCGTCAGAGGATATAAGTAATAGAAAAATAACAGTTGCTATTACTCCGGGATATGTTTAAGTAAAATTTTAATATACAATATAGTTAATTATCCCTTACTTGTATGGGATTCCCCCCCCCCCCCCAACTTTTGTCAGGTACTTTTCCCGTACGATTAGGGAATAGTACTTTACTTGCTATGTAAATTTACTCTACATTTAAGAGGTAATTTTTACCTAACATGTAGATGTAGTTAAATTCCCTTAAATGAATGAGAACAACATTACCTCAATCTTTTACAGTGTGCTCAGCAGCGATGCATGCGTCCATTTTCTCATAATAAACACGACCGAAGGCATATAGGGCTGGCCTGGGCCTGGCTTGTCCTCAGACACACCCCATGCTCCTACCAACTGAAAGTGGTTTCACATACCCGCATTACAATGTCGAGAAGGCAGAGCTGATCAGGGCGCTTCTCACTACTTCAGCCCCATCCATGCTGTCTGCGCTGAGCTCGCTCGACTTATCTCAGCGCAGATGACGCCGATATTACCCACACTTCAATACGTGTCAGTCCAAGGCGAGCAAAAAGGCTGCCATCGAATACTTACTGAGGTTATGATCAATTTCGTGTGCGTATGATGCCTGCATGGAATGTATTCACTTTGGCGAAGTATTCTTTAAGTAAATTAAATAAGTTTTGATGTATACTTTTAAAGCTTAACGGAAAATTAAAATATATTTCATGTATACAGCTAACGTCTTTATATAAATACAAGCAATATTTTATTTACTACACATCGAGTATGCTTCCTACATGACACATACACGATGACCATAAATACTGCCGTAAAGAATAGTGGTGCAGCTACAGTAGTGTTTATGGAAGTAATGTAAGTGACAAGAATAAACAAAATATTGCATAATACATTGATATTTGCGTTATAGTTACTCGACAGTTAAAGTAATTATATTAAAATATGTTAAACTACTCTAGGCAGCATACAATAATAAGAAAAAAATACGATTTTTGCGTGATACAACGATAAAACTAGATTTTTAAAAAGGGAAAAATTAATCATTCGAAGGAAATGTCAAAATACTGTAGAAGATATTGCCCTCACAATTGACGGGGGAAACCGAATGGAGCTCATAATTATTGGCACTACGGGGATAGCGTAGAAAGTGATGCTGCGTGAATGGCTGCTGTTTGAGATAATCTCAGCTCGCATTGTCTGGCCAGGTGATCTGCGAAAAGTGTGGATACACCTTTAGTTACTAACCCATACAGCATGTAAGCTTGAATTCGCCTTCCTGAGCAATATTCTCTCTTCATGCGTGATTCAAGGTTTATTCAAGACTAATTTCTCACGACTGGCACATGCTCGCTAATACAAGCTTGTATAATATTTCCAAGGTGAGCTTGCGGTAAGGGTGACTAATCATTCTTGCTACAAGATTGAGACGCGAAGACTAGTCAGCTTGATACAGGTTGATGAGAGGCTTGAATGAAGCTGATGGTGGTATAGTGAAGCAAAGTGTAGGTACTCACTTGGCTGGGCAGGGCTGAGAGTTACACTGCACCAACTGTGGGTCTGGACGTAGAGATGCGTCACAGAGCTGCTCCTGGGCCGCTTGTCCGGACACCCTGTCGCGACACACCGGCATCGACATCTTGTAGCCTGCACACAACACTGCACCTCAGCGGAAAGGGTCTTATTGTAACCACCTCAAGGCTGGGGAGCACTGAGCATTTTGTATAGGCAAATGCATGTTAACGAAATTCGGTTTTTTGAAGCCAATTTTGAAGACATAAACTTGAAACCAAAACCTAAGTGTAAGAAACGATATTCTCAAGACCCGTATCCAGGCAAATATAACAATTTGTTTTTCAGTAATTTTTATTTAATTTTTTTTCTTGTTTTTCCGGGAAACAAGATATAAATCCATGTTACAAAAGGCTTCAATAGCAAAGAACTTATTTTTGTGCTCGAAAAAGCCCCAGATTATATATATATAAAATCTGGGGCTATATATATATATATATATATATATATATATATATATATATATATATATATATATAATCTTTAACAGAAACGCCAAAAAACAGAATTTCATTAACATGTACTTTGCTATTCCAAATTCTCACTGCTTTCATACCAGGTAACGGCCTTAAAGAGAATGATGCAAAAAACCTGTATGTTCACTAACTTTGACACTTGGTCTTCAGAGAATTTTTATAAATTTTTAGTATGTCAAGACATAAATAACTTTTTCGAGCACCTCTCTTTATTATTCTCTGAACACTACTGGAAGATAGGAAAGAGATATTATTTATTATCTTCTATCATTGCTCCGAGAATAATCAAGGTAGTGAATATCTGAAAAGTAAGATGTTCAAAATTGTTATTTATGTTTTGTCGTACGAAAATTGACCCATCTAAAAAATAAGTTACGATGAAAATCGGGTAAATACCTATATTGCTTTCCTCTTAAGAACTGACCAACTACTGACTTGGCATTCTGAATATCGTACAACTTTTCCAGTATCCCAGAACTGAAAAGTAATGCTGGACACCAAATATACTTCAATATTAAGTACTACCAACTGAAAAATAATACTTTTACGAGCAGGAGTTAACATAAAATATAAATTATTATCATTTGACATGGCTATTCAACCATCACTCAATGTAAATTATTATCATTTGACATGGCTATTCAACCATCACTCAATATAATTTTGTTAGAAATAACTATGAGAGAAAACTTAAAACATTTCATTAGTCATATTGTATGTGTATTTTCTAATATTAATGGCCGTAAGTTATGAGACATAGCGTTCAAGACAATCTCTAGTTGAAAGCAATTTTTAAATCACTGAATCGTAACTTCACTTGCATGAGTAAATTATGGCCTGGTCAACAAAAAGGTTGTCAGCATCGCCTCGAAAGAAATTCGTTAGAAAAAATTGTACTTTTAATAGTACAATTTTGTCATAGCAATGCAAACAGTGAACCCACTCAGTAACAGTAATATTAATCCCGTTCGTAAATAACCTGGAAAAATATATTCGTACATGCTGCTGAATATGCAGAATATGGCAACCATAGATATCCAAATACTTTATGTTAAGTATTTTATTAGTCCTAGACACTAAATTATCTCGTCCATGGGAAAATGCATAGAAAAAAAATTGAATTCGTTGGTTTCGACTGGTTCGCATATTAATCGGTTATATGCTGTTATTTAACGTGAATATGACCAAAGCAACACAACGATTTTGGTGTCATTTCTGTTCCGCACCCGAAGTTCGCATGTACTTGTAGACCTGATTGTACGTCGCGATGCTCATGGCTTTGGCTGTTGCTGAATGGCGAACACAGAAGATGCCCGCATCCATGGCCTTGCATATTATCTTGTTTGTGGATCTCCTAAGCATCAGCACATAGCTCGTTCTCATTGATTGGACGATTTGTAAGGACCCCACACAATGACTTGATGATAGATACCACGTCCTTGTGGATCTCCTAAGCATCAGCACATAGCTCGTTCTCATTGAATGGACGATTTGTAAGGACCCCACACAATGACTTGATAGAAACCACGTCATTGTGGATCTCCTAAGCATCAGCACATAGCTCGTTCTCATTGAATGGACGATTTGTAAGGACCCCACACAATGACTTGATAGAAACCACGTCATTGTGGATCTCCTAAGCATCAGCACATAGCTCGTTCTCATTGAATGGACGATTTGTAAGGACCCCACACAATGACTTGATGATAGAAACCACGTCATTGTGGATCTCCTAAGCATCAGCACATAGCTCGTTCTCATTGAATGGACGATTTGTAAGGACCCCACACAATGACTTGATGATAGAAACCACGTCGAAGAATCTCTGGGCAGTGTTTATCCACGACCCTATTCGGTGTGGGATTCTCAAATAACTTGAAAAACGTGCCAGAGCCGATATCGGAGAGTGGATCCTTTGAAGTCTACCAGTACTCGCCACTTCAAAAAGACATTTATTCCGTCAACTAGGTTTAAATATTCTGACTTGGCCAAATGACTGTTTCACTGGGATGGCGACATTTTTCATCTAAAACAGTTTGTTAGCCAGTCGCGTGTAGCGAGTTTTTTTTTTACAGGACAAGCAATTTCTACTAACAAACGCAACTTCGAACTTTACTTGCCCTCCACATGTATTTGCCGTTTTATAATACCTAACATTAGTTATAAAAACGGAAACTAAATGAATGTAATAATAATTACACTGAACATTATATAGAGAGCATATTACATATTATAAGAAAACTCCCGTTTTCCCCAACACTGTCATCCACTTTCCAAGGGAAGATGTAGGACTGGAGGAAGCAAACAGAACGACTGCTTACCCCTGCCCGTGTTATTGCTTGCGAGTTAGATTCATCGCTAGTCGCATGCTTACCGTGAACGCCACTGTTGTTGGCGAGCCCAATGGGACAATATCGCCATGATAACTACAGATAGCCGCACTGCGGCAGATTATCCCAAGCAAGTTGCGCACGCATACGCAGTGGCGGTCCACAGGATCCCTGCAGGGGAGGTTGTCTGTACCTTGGGGCGCGTCTGCGTGATTACTTGCCGGTTGCGAAGCCTCTCCACATCCTCCAGAAGGCGAGAAGACGAGCCCGAGGCGAGACCACGTGATTGTCGACTCGTGTGGTGTCCCCGGACACAGGCAGGACTTCACCACGTGCAATAAGGACCTACGTGGAAGAGGAGGCGCCTGACATGGAGATGGATCTGGGACACGCAGGTTAATGTGCGAGCGGCAAGGTTGATACTGGGCCACATCTGTCTTTACTGGCCCGTCTCAACGTAGCACGAGATCAGATAAGGATGGAAGTAGTGGATGAATGTAAGCGGGTTTTAACGAGAGAAGAGGAGATTTTATAAAGTCGGAGAAGCGGTGGTGAGATGAGGATGGGGAAGTGGCAGAAGGTGATGGAAGAAGGTAGCAAGATATATTCATGAGGATGGGGAAGTAGTGGAATGGAGGTAGGACGTAGATGGAGATGAAACAAGTAGATAAAGATTAAGAAGTGGTGAAATTGAGGCAAGAGGTAGTAGGAGATGAAATAAGTAGCTGAAGATTAAGGAGTAGTGGAATTGAGGCATGAGGTAGTAGAAGTGTATGCGAGTTACGGATGCAGAAGTGGTAAGAAGTGGGATGAGAAGAGTATAGAGAACTGGAGATACTGTGTAACCCTCTCTAGTTGCATCCTTGATGCTTGTTCCTCCCCACACAGCGACATCATATTGTGTGGGACTGCAATGCAGTGGATGGCCGTGTAACAAGTTGCTGGTTTTCGGACACACTGCCTCTCCAGCGTGGTGAAGTCCGGAGAACATTTTGCTAGCACTATCTAGAACGAGTTGTCTGAGCACATTTACAACTGTTTCAGGGCCATCGGTACATGTTTCGGCTAAAGGAAGGCGGGGCAAGTTTTGTGATTTCTCTGGTGCTGCAAAGAGCGCTGCTCCCCGAAATTTGGTTACGAAATAATTTTTCTTTGTATTTACACACGTATACACTTATTCCGATTCACACTTTTTAACACTAATTGATCAACATACCAGTATAATGATTACTATTTAACTGGGGGACCGCGGTGGTGGTGTGGTCAGACTACTGGCCTCGCACCAAGGCGAACAGGACTCGACTCCCGGCGGAGTCGCACGGATTACAACATATGACAAACATGACGGACGTTGCTGCTAACTGGCGGGTTTTATCGGAGTGCTCCTGTTTCCCCCATTCTGGCATTCCACCGCTGTTACATCCACACGTCACTTTACTCTCACCAGCTCTCAACACCTTGCTGCTAAATGCAGACCATAATGTGTCACATTTACTCATTACATTTCAATATTAATATTGACCTCTTTTGGGCAAAAATATATATAAAATACGAAACTTGACCTACATTGTTCTCCTGTGGGGCCCCGTCATGAAGTGCTTGGTAACATCTATGTGACGCGGGGGGAAGGGAGGGGAACTGATCCCTCGCACCCCTCACAATGCCACAGAACTGCATATTGTGGGCAGGGGAAGAGTTCCTGTCTATTTGTATTTCAAAATTCTTCACCTCAGATACAATTCTGAGATTTGATGGTTTTAACTGCTAGGAGTGGCAAGTGCATGTAGGCGAATCGCAGATCATCAGCACAACAGTAGAGTAAACCTCTTTGGCTCTGGTAAACAGCACAAAGTATTCTCTCTCTCTCTCTCTCTCTCTCTCTCTCTCTCTCTCTCACACACATGCTGAGCAACGAAAGGAAAACTACATGTACACGTAAACTATTTAAGATTAGTCTGCGTGAAATACTATACGAAAGCACCACGCCTCTAATTGTGGGATATTATCATGATCCCCTAGAAGGTAAAGGCTGTTCATGGCAAAGTGAGCACTTTTAAAATCAACCTTTGAGAAATGTCACTGTCCTCGCGTGCATAGACTGACATGCGCCCAGTTAGGTTGGTAATGACGGAGGTGAACATGTTCCAAGTCTATACGTTAATTTGAAAGTGTATGGTAAACGTCTGTGAATGCTGAAATGATTTGTTTTGCTTCCAATTAATTTCAATGCCTATAAGTGTAGCAATTAGTAAATGTACAAAACATTTACTTTTGTAATAATTTCACAGTTTCGATTGCAGGGCGAATTAATAAAGTGACCAGGACGATGATGACGTTAATATAACATGTGATGGAAGAATATACCTACTGTATGCAAGTAGATCGTGAAGCAGGAAAGTGCTCTGTTTAGCGTGGGCAAGCTGCATGTGGTGGAGGTTTCCTGCGACCCGTGCGCGTTTCACGATGCGAGCATTGGTCGGTGCTTAACAAAGAGGCATTGAGAGCCGGCCATAGTGGAGTGAGATGTTGATGGAGCAACGGCGGAATGCAAGGACAGTGGGGAACTGGAGCACCGTGAGAAAACCCGTTGGCCAATGACCATGTTCCCTACACGCTGCATTCGGGGCGAGCTGCCGGGAATAGAGCTTGGTTCAGTCAGGTGCGAGGAGAGTATTCTGACCACTATAACACCGCGGCCCCACGAGCACATCACAACCATAATTGTAGTGTTCTTGCGGCCTAAAAATAAAATAAAAGAAATCGTTTACAGAAAATTAAATAAGGGTGACTGGAAGTTCATGTCTTAATTAATTTTAACGTATGCTTTGCAAAACTTATATTTCACAAAAAAAAAAAAAAAAAAAAGACTGCTATAAATCCTAAATTAGGAATAATTTCGTTATTTTTAACCATTAAAAAAAATTATGGAAATGTTTCATTGCGTGATATTAAATATGCCGTGAATTAATTCATGGTAAAGGCTGTTTACGATAAAGTGAACACTTTAGAAATGAACCTTAGAAAAAGTCACTGTCCCTGCATGCATGTATATTAATGGACGCACTGAGAGACGTTCGCCCAGTAAAGTTGGCAACGATGGATGGAGAGTAGTTCCGTATCTTAACGTCGAATACAAAGTGTTAGGTAACCATTTGGGATAACCTTGAATTAATCCTTTCGTTTTATGTTTTTTTAATGCACCGAAGTGTAAAAATGAGCAGATTTGAAATGTATTTATTTTATTAATAATTTCACATTTCACATATTAATTTGACCGACGCATGAATAAAGTGACGAGGCCCATAGTAATGTTAACTTTATATAAGGCGGAATAATACACAACGTGTATACAAGTAGATCTTAAGCAGGGTTTTCAAAAATGAACAGCCTATACCTCATTTCATTGTGATTGATCTCATTTCTGTAAGCGAGTAAATTTTTCCTACTTCTACGTCCCACAAACACTGGAATTGTGATGTTGACTGGACAATGAGTGGAAATTATGTCGTATTTAAACTATATACGGCCGAGGCGGATCGCCAGACTAAAGACGAGGCAGACCGATCATTCATATTCTGCACATGCGCCCAACATTGACCTACCCCAAACCAACATACCTGTCAGTCACATGGCCAACACTAATAGACGTGTTTATTTATCTTAATTTTCCATAGACCAGCACTTCCATAGGCGCTGGGAATAAAAAATTTACTAATTTGATTTTAATATAGTTGCATTAAAAATGGTTAGAAAAAGTATGGAAACACCTCGATGCATTTGTTCAATAAAGTTTGATAACCTCACGTCCTGTCTACGTAGTTTATTGGAGCCGCGGTGGTGAAGTGGTTAGACTACTCGCCTCCCACGTAGAGGGCTCTCCCGGATTTTCGCACGTGGGAATCGTGCCGGGTAGACGTGTTTTCTCGGGAATCTCCCGTTTCTCTCGCCCATGCGTTTCGGCACTGCTCCATATTCACCTCCCAAATCTCCCAACCCCACTGCACGTCGTTTAAGACAGTAGTGTTGGCAGAACAGCAGTTCAATGTTGGGACACAGAGACTGATAGTGCACTCTTGCACATATTCACTACGGAGGATCTCCTCAAGAGCGATCAGCCCTAACACTAAGTAAGAGTTGCACACTCGAGCAGTGATAAGCGGCATGGTGTGAACAATGCAGAGAGAAGACAGGCCAGTGGCACAGAACAGAACATATTAAAATGGTACCAGTAACCAGCTGAAGGACATAACTGGTCTTAATTACTTACATTAAAAAAAAATTGGAAAATAGTTGAAACATAAAATTTGTCGCGTTATAAAAATTAAAAACAGGCTAAATTTTAAAATTACAGAGGCTTAAAATTATATTTTGTTGCAGTCTAAAAGGAGACGTTACGTTATAGTTAGAAAATGACAGAAGTTAAAAATTCCTCTGCCTCCAGCCTTGAGCCCTCCCATCGGAGACAGGGGCCGACGGTTGTCGTCATTTTCGTGAGTGTGTGTGTGTGTGTGTGTGTGTGTGTGTGTGTGTGTGTGTGTGTTTGTCTTGTAGTGGTGTCAGTGTAATGTTTGTGCAGTGTATCTTGTGTGTATCTGTAATACTGATGTGTTAGTGTGGCCAGTGGCACAGACCTCCTCCACAGGTGACAGAACACAGTGACGTGGCAGCCTCCTCCCAGTGGTAGAGCGGCTGTGCACACGACGAGCCATCGCCGCCACACACTCCACATTCGTCCACCTTCTTGAGGGAGCCGATCTTCAGATCGCAGCCCACCACCTGAACAACAAACACTCAACACTCCACTGCTTTCACATCTCCTCTTACATAAAGGCTGTTCATGATAAACTGAGCACTTTTGAAATCAACCTTAGAAACCAGTCACTTCATGCCTGCATACATTTTAACGTGCGCATTTAGTGACATGCGCCAAGTAAATTTGGTAACTATGAATGGAAAGTAGTTCCATATAAAAACGTATAAAAGAAAGTGTTGAGTAACCATCATATAACTTCAAATATTACTCTCTTTGTGTTTTTATATAGTGTAACTAGGTGTAAAATATTTACTTTCCTAATAATTTCACAATTTCACCTGACCGACGCTAAATAAATTTATGAAGCCCATAGCAATGTTATTTTTACATAAGGCGGAGAAATACACAAAGTGCAAACAAGTATCTCTTAAGCAGGGCTTTCAAAAGTGCTCAATTTTCCGTGAACAGATTACCCATGTCCACTGCACAATTTTCAGAAGCTATGTTAAGTTCTCCTTGAATGATATTCCTCCGCTACATGGAAACTAAGCTTACCTAGTAATAACCATTACACAAAAGGGACAAAGCACCACGTTTTTGGGAACTTACTTTTTATTTGCATGAGAACAATTTCCTAAATAGACATTACCAACACACCTATTTTCTTCCTAGCTTCGCAAGTGTTCTCATTCACATTAATTATTAATTAACTATTATAATATATATATATATAGATAATAAATAAAACTTAATATAACAAAACATAAACATCATCAAAGTTCTTTTATAATAAACACAAACACAAAACACTTGTGTTCTATAACATCATTACGAAACAACCTAATATGCCATGCATGGGGTGATTTTCCTAACGTTTGGATTATAAAGTGCGAAGAAACCACGAATAGACTATATAGAGCTTCTACAAGAATAACACCAGACCCGTGCTCTAGTACAGTCTCATGTGATATCCATCGACAATCAAGTAGTAGTGTTCCCCACATCACACACACACTCACTATATAGAGCTTCTACAACAGTAACACCAGACACGTGCTCTGGTACAGTCTCATGTGACATCCATCGACAATCATGTAGTCGTGTTCCCCACATCACACACTCTCACTATATAGAGCTTCTACAACAGTAACACCAGACACGTGCTCTGGTACAGTCTCATGTGACATCCATAGACAATCAAGTAGTCGTGTTCCCCACATCACACACTCTCACTATATAGAGCTTCTACAACAGTAACACCAGACACGTGCTCTGGTACAGTCTCATGTGACATCCATCGACAATCAAGTAGTTGTGTTCCCCACATCACACACTCTCACTATTTAGAGCTTCTACTACAGTAACACCAGACCCGTGCTCTATCACAGTCTCATGTGACATCCATCGACAATCAAGTAGTTGTGTTCCCCACATCACACACACTCTCACTATGAGCTGTGTAGAGTTTCCCTCGACGTGAATTTCAATTACATAAAAACGAGAAAATAATTTTAAAATACGTAATATATTTCGATAGTGTACATTTCATGGTCTACATACTTAAACTTACTAAACTATGACATACATCAGATACATCAGAAAAAAAGGACATGTGCCACATAAGTGTCTTAAAATCCATAATATTTATGATGTAAAATTCTATGACAATAAAATAAAAATATTGCAAAGCAAATTCATTCATAATTTTATCTGGATTTCTCCTTCGTTAAACTTTCTCCAGTTTCAGTATTTAAGAGTTGCAGATAACATTATTTAGTTTATTTTAAGATCATTGTTATGGGATATTTATTGATTATATACTCTTATGTCCCTAGTTTTTCGGAAAATTTTGCCATTTTTCAATTGAAAATTATATTCTGTTCATCTAATGCTGTATATGATAGATTCCAGAAATAAAATATCTCGACAGTAAATATAATTCTATTAAAATTTCGCTCTCAAAGTCAGTGGGCTTAACAATGTTCGTTAAAGGATATACATCATAATTTAATAAAAGAATTAATTATAATTTCCTTAATTTATATCCAACTAGCTGACCCGTGAACTTCCTTGGCATACTTTTGTAAAGTTATTGAAATTAAGCCCAACATAGTTTAATAAGGATTTTATGTTCAAATACTAACATTTCTTATTTCAGGTTTAATGGAGTTAATAAATTACACCCTGCCATTGCTTCGCATATGTTTCAATTTAGCATAATATATAAAACTTTGAATTGACTTCGCCACTTTTTATTGGATTCTCTAGCCACTGAGCTACTGCGGCCCAAACATTGCGTGCTCTAGCTCCTAACCAGCTGTGGCCCCAATATTATAATCTCTAGCCACTGAGCTACTGTGGCCCTACTATTGGGTTCTCTAGTCCCAAACCAGCTATTGTCCCACTAAGGGTGCCTAGCCCCTGATCAGCTACTGCTGCCCTACTATTGGGTTCTCTAGTCCCTAACTAGCTGCGGCCCCACTAAGGGTGCTTAGCCCCTGACCAGCTACTGCTGCCGCCCCACTATTGGGTTCTCTAGTCCCCGAGGAGCTGTGGCCCCACTATTGGGTTATGTAGCTACTGCGGCCCCACTATTGGGTTCTCTAGTCCTTAACCAGCTGCTGTCCCTATAAGGGTGCCTAGCCCCTGACCAGCTATTGCTGCCCACTGTTGGGTTCTGCAGTTCCTGACCAGCAGCGAACTCACTATTGGGTTCTCTAGCCACTGAGCTACTGCTGCCCCACTATTAGGTTATGTAGTTTCTGACCAGCTGCGAACCCACTACTAGGTTCTCTAGCCACTGAGCTACTGCTGCCCCACTATTGAATTCTGTAGTCCCTGACCGCCTGCGAACCCACTATTGGGTTCTCAGGCCCATGACGAACTGTGACCCCACTATTGGGTCCTCTGGCTACTGCGGCCCCAATATTCGGTGCTCTAGCCGCTGACCAGCTGCCCCCCCCCCCCCCCGTAATAGGTTCTGTAGCCACTGAGATTTTGCGGCCCTCTTATTGGGTGTTCTAGCCACTGAGATACTGCGACCCCACTTTGAATAACTCTAGCCACTGGGCCACTACATTTCTTGGGAAGGAATGGAGGACAGCCCATAGCCAAAAAGGAAAGTGGAAATGACTAAGTTTTTTAACAATGTTTTTTATGTAGTTATCAATCCTAAGAAAAGCTTAATCAAGTACCTATTTACATCCCTGATCATCATTTTTTCCAGTACCTTTTGAGATATCTCGATGAATCATACTATGTTGGTCCGGGTGTTATTATCTATAGCCTCTGTAAATCTAATTATGTTGGTTCTGGTGTTATTATCTATAGCCTCTGTAAATTTGATGCCAATACGTTCAGTAGTTTTTGAGTTAAATCCGTTTGGACAGTCACAGACACACGAATAAATTTTACATTAGATATGGTTTAGTTATCAATTATACTACATGAAAAAATAATTTAAACAGAAAAATTCGAAAATCACAGACACACTTCTATTTTATTTAGTCGTATAGATAACTACAATAAATCCTCTCAACTAAACATCACACAGTAAATTGATATCACTTGCTGTTAACTATTATTGATTTCAGCCAATAAAATTTACAATTACCTCAAAGAAATAAACGTAATTAAATAATCAGAAATCAGTCCCAATAAATTGTGTATCAAAACCTATTAATATATTTTACCAATTATATGCTCCTATTCGATATTTTCAATATTTACAATAAAGTCCGTATCACATGTTAAGTTCCTCTTCGGTTAAGCAATTGGCACACAGCTAGACATTTCCACAGTTCTTACACTGTAACGATTTTCTGTCGTCTCTTCACCTCAAAGATATTAATTTTCGGGGTGAAATAGAGGTTTTTGTGAAAAACTGACCATTTTGATGGAAATATTAACAAAACAAACCTCTACGACGGAAATAAATTTTCTTGTAAAATAAAATGTTTTGGTAAAATATGTGGTTTAAATAATTATGTTACAATACTTTCAACTTAATGCACGGTTTTTGTAAAAAGTTATATTTTGTTGATAAAGATTTTGTTCTTGCAAAAACTAATTTTTTTCTTTGTAGTAATAATAAGTGATTATTTCTGTGCTATCACATATGACATTGAGTCTAAGAGCCCAGACTCATTGTCAAAATTTCGCCTTCAAATTTATTTCACAATAAAATTCGAAGACTAAATACGACCAAAAAAATTTCCTTCAAACAAATTGTATCAAATGTCTTTGATAATGTGCCACTACACTGTCGAATTATTTTACTGCGAGGAGTTAGTCTGAATTTTCATTTAAAATAATTTTTCAAAATGAGATACTGCTGTTGTTCCACGCAGTCCAAATACAGGATGAAATACAATGATGATGTGATTTATTTTCACTTCTATACAACATTTGCTTTGTATGTATCAAATATATTCCCTGCATAATGAAATTTAAAGTCTCTAAACACTTTATATAATGTAAAACATTAATTAAAATAGCTTTGCAGCTCAAACAACTTGAAAATAAGTAAATAATCGTCTATACCTTAGTCAGTTTCCAGCAGTTGCTCGTCAATTTAAAAGCTCGTGATGTCGGAAACGACCATTGTTGTCATGCGGATTCTAATTGACTGAGCCTATGAAACATCAACTTGATTTATAACAAGCCCAATAATCTAACGTTGTTAGAAACTGGGCTCATCCAACTTTGCTAGACAAATATAGCGGCGTATATAACATACCGACTGTCCAACTTTATTTATAACCAGTCCAATAATCTAACGTTGTTAGAAACTGGGCTCATCCAACTTTGCTAGACAAATATAGCGGCGTATATAACAAACCGACTGTCCAACTTTATTTATAACCAGTCCAAAAATCTAACGTTGTTGGAAACTGGGCTCATCCAACTTTGCTAGACAAATATAGTGGCGTATATAACATACCGACTGTCCAACTGTAGAGCAGATGTTGCTATACCCCAGGTGTGTGGAGCGGCTGTTGTTATGCCCCGGTTGTGTAGAGCGGCTGATGATATTCTCCGGGTGTGTATAGCGATTGTTGCTATGCCCTAGGTGTAAAGATAGACTTTTGCTTTGCTCCGGGTGTGTAAAGGGGCTGCTGCTAGGCCTCGGGTGAGGAGATGGCCTGTTGCTAAACCCCAGGTGTATAGAAGGCATTTGTTATGCCCTGCGTGTGTATATCGGCTGTTGCTACATCCCGGGTGTGTAGATAGGCTGTTGCTACATCCCGGGTGTGTATATAGGCTGTTGCTACATCCCGGGTGTGTATATAGGCTGTTGCTACATCCCGGGTGTGTATATAGGCTGTTGCTACATCCCGGGTGTGTAGAGCGGCTGTTACTACGCGCCAGGTGTGTAGAGCGGCTGTTGCTACGCGCCAGGTGTGTAGAGCGGCTGTTGCTACGCGCCAGGTGTGTAGAGCGGCTGTTGCTACGCGCCAGGTGTGTAGAGCGGCTGTTGCTACGCGCCAGGTGTGTAGAGCGGCTGTTGCTACGCGCCAGGTGTGTAGAGCGGCTGTTGCTACGCGCCAGGTGTGTAGAGCGGCTGTTGCTACGCGCCTGGTGTGTAGAGCGGCTGTTGCTACGCGCCTGGTGTGTAGAGCGGCTGTTGCTACGCGCCTGGTGTGTAGAGCGGCTGTTGCTACGCGCCTGGTGTGTAGAGCGGCTGTCGCTACGCTCCGGGTGTGCAGAGCGGCTGTCGCTACGCTCCGGGTGTGCAGATAAGCTGTTTGCTACATCCCGGGTGTGCAGATAAGCTGTTTGCTACATCCCAGGTGTGTAGAGGCAGTTTTTATGCCCTGGGCGTGTAGAGAAGCTGTTGATATGCCCAATGTGTGTGTAAAGGCTGTTGATATGGCCAATTGTGTGTGTAAAGGCTGTTGATATGGCCAATGTGTGTATAAAGGCTGTTGATATGGCCAATGTGTGTATAAAGGCTGTTGATATGCCCAATGTGTGGATGTAGTGCGGCTGTTGCTACGCACTGTGGATGTAGTGCGGCTGTTGCTACGCACTGTGGATGTAGTGCGGCTGTTGCTACGCACTGTGGATGTAGTGCTTCTGTTGCTACGCACTGTGGATGTAGTGCTTCTGTTGCTACGCACTGTGGATGTAGTGCGGCTGTTGCTACGCACTGTGGATGTAGTGCGGCTGTTGCTACGCACTGTGGATGTAGTGCGGCTGTTGCTACGCACTGTGGATGTAGTGCGGCTGTTGCTACGCACTGTGGATGTAGTGCGGCTGTTGCTACGCACTGTGGATGTAGTGCGGCTGTTGCTACGCACTGTGGATGTAGTGCGGCTGTTGCTACGCACTGTGGATGTAGTGCGGCTGTTGCTATGCCCCAGTTGTGTAGAGGTTGCTATGTCCCAGGTGTGTAGGGAGGCTGTTGCTACGCTCCAGGTCACTAGAAAGGCCGTTGTTGCTCTCCAGACAGACAGACAGAGCAGCTGTTACTACTCATCGGGGGTGTAGAGGTTGTTGCTATGTCCTGGGTGTGCTGAGCAGAAGTTGCTACGCCCCATGTTTGTAGAGAGGCTGTTATTACGCCCAGGGTAAGTAGAGTGGATGATGCTTGGCCTCGGGTGTGTAGAGAGTTTGTTGCTATGCCCCAGGTGTGTGGAGCGGCTTCAGAAGGTAGGCAGGCTGGTGGTGGAACTGCAGCATGAACTACGGGCGCTGTTCCATGGTAGCTGCAATTCCGAAGAATGCCTGACCACGTGCCACTTGATCGTACAAGTTTGTCTCAATGTACTGAATCTCGAGAAGCGATCTGAAATTGTACACTTAGTTGGCACTGAGTGGTGCTTTATTATTTTGGGTTTTTCTAAATACAAGCGATCAATGAAAATTAACCCCCATCTGTACGTCCTTGAAAACAGTATGTGACAATAAGAAAGCACTGTAAGAGGAGAGCGTGGAGAAACCATATACTCATAAAAGTGAAGCTACTCCCTTCCAAGCATTTCTCTGTACGTCTCTGGAAAGGCAGTGGACGTATTTCCTCGCGAGAACGAGACTTATTCATTTAGGCTACACAAAAAGAAAACAGTTAAAAACAACTAGTGCCGCACTACTTAATGGAAAATACACTATCGAAAAGAAAGGAACTGGGCATCTGTCCACAATGTTTGCTTGGCAGTTGTCACCCCGTTAGAATCTCGTAGGGCCACCTCTTGTGGCTATAACAGCAGCCACCCTGTCTGGCATGCTCTCTACGAGTGTTTCCAGGACATCCACGGGGATTCGTCGCCATTCCTCTTGCAACCATTCCATGAGTTGAGCAATGGATTTTGGCCGCGCCTGACGAACCCTCACCCGGCGATCCAATTCGTCCCAAAGATGTTCTATAGGGTTGAGGTCGAGGCTCTGGGCGGGCCAGTCCAATCGGCGAACATTGTTGTCGGCGTACCACTGCATAGTATCCCTTGAAACATGGCACCTGGCATTGTCATCCTGGAAGTAACACGGGTCCATTCCGTAAAAACGCCAGAATGTTATAATAGGCCTCTGTGTTCATACTACCACGGACAAACACAAGCGGTCCTACGCGAAGGCCATGAAACAGCCCCACACCATCACTCCACCACCGAATTTCCTAGTTGCTATACACTCCGGCAGAAGCCGTTCCCTGGGAAGACGCCACACCCATACACGTTCATCGGACCGGAATAATGTAAACCTCAACTCATCACTCCCCAGAACCGATTTCCACTGCTCCAGTGTCCAGTTGCGATGGTCCAAACACCACCTGAGTCGCTGAGCTTTATTGCTTGTGATATGGGACTTATGTGCAGCTGCTATTCCGAAATATCCAAGTCGGTGGGCCTCTGTACGCAATGTTCCAATGGAAATCGTTACACCTATTGCTGCATTAAACTCCTGTCGGATGGTAGCCATGAGTTGTGCCCTATTTTTGACAATTTCACATTTCAGGGTTCTGCAATTTCTGTAGGTCAAGATTGGAGATCGCCCAGAACGTGCAGCAGTGGAACAATGCCCATCGACCTTCCACTTACGCAGGACAATTGCGACTGTTGATTTGGGTCTGTTTACCTTCCGTGCAATCGCCCGACTAGACAGCCCACTGAGATGGTAACCCACAATCACGCCCTTATTGAAGTCCGATAGCTCTGTATCTCGTGTCATCTCCTTGTAAATTAGTTCTACACCGGCCTGCAACGTATGGCCGCCACACAAGTCAACTGACGTTCTGAATTACCTATCTTAACGGTACCCAATTTCTTTTTGTTCGAAAGGTACGTACTAGCTGTGATACGGCCGCAGGATGTAACAACACAAACGTTGTTAGACGACTGTGTCGTCTCTAATGTGGAGACTCACTTCCTATGTCTTACGTTTGGACTCCTTGTACGACTTGGTGCGACTACGTGCGACCTAAGTCCTACCAAGTCGGTTCCAACTTGAGGCTATTCTCAAGCTGGCTACACTAGTGCACTAATATAACATACTCATCTGGGTTTGATTTCCGTACTTTTGTAAGTGGGCAGTGCCAGTGTGAGGACTACAAGGCGAAAACCTTCAGCACCTGGTGGTACCAAGTTACTTAGCGTGATAATATCACAGCACCTATCACGTGTGATGCTATTTGCTCTGAAGCTTTGTTCCAGTGGTGCCAGGCCACAGCAATGTGGAACACCACAGACTGGCGACGTGTTCTGTTTAGTGATGAATTCCGTTTCGTAATGACGATTGATGATCATCGCAGCCAGGTGTTAAGGCCACTGACGAACACCACTAACCCAATCTCGCTATCGAACGGCACACTTACACCATGGCAAGTATTATGGTCTAGGGTGTCATATCCTACGCTACCCGATACACTCTAGTCGTGTTACGTTAAACACTGGCGGTCCAGAAGTATGTGAATGAGATCTTGCACCCCCATTGGCTCCCATTTCAGTCCGGGATTCCAGGTGCGATATTCCAGCAGGATAACTCCCGACCGCACACAGCATGTGTCGCCCAGTATCACCTACGTCACGTCCAAACACTACAATGGCCTGCCCACTACCCTGATATGTCACCAGTAGAGCATGTTTGGGACTAGTTGCCGCCGTGCCACAGTACCTGGGATTAAGACCACACCATCCAACAACAGGAAAACATCCGGCGTCTGCTGGACTTCATGTCAGACCGTTCTACAGTGTATCGCAGTGCGAGGAGGTGTGACGCAATATTGGAGTTGACCAGGCCACGTATCACACATCCATTTGTAATTGTCCTGCTGCTTTGTTTTCTAGTCATGTATACTACCCATCTCTAGCACTACGTATATAAAAATTCAGTACCATAGTACCATCCAATGCATCTTTCTGTATGTGCTATTTGTACTGTGCGATGGTGTAAAATGACATTCCTGAAAACAGAACCATGATGTATGCTACATTGCATGGTTATGGACACAGGCTAAGAACATACCTAACTATACCGGGATCCTAATCCGTACAGTATGATTATGTGCTCGGGACATTTGTGAAATATGCCAGGGTATTCGTCAGAAAATGAGCATAACGAGTTACCTGTTACACACTATTTCTTTCAATCAATTTTATGTGAGTTTTTGAGAAGAGCCTAGGTGTATATATTGTGCCTTTGCCTTACCTGGGATTGAGACCCCGGTGAAAGTAAGAGCCCAGATGGCGTTGGAACATAAGCCAACGCCATGAATCATGGTGCTCAAGGGGATGAAGCAAATCTTCTCACATGGTGAGGTGTCAGACAAAGTACAGACAGAGAGAGGGTGGGAAGAGACTCACCTGGCACTTGCCCTTGATGCACATGTCAAGGCTGCCGGGACGACAGCGAGTGCCATCAAGCACGGAGTCTGCCAGCTGTACTACAACAGCGTCGCCAGTTTCAGCGTGTCCACGGCAGGTGAGTGCACAAGGCTCTGAGGCCTCGTAGTGTGGCGTCCACTGCAGCAGGCCGCCCTCGTATGGCACGTCGTCGAAGTTAGCACACTGCTGGGCGCGGAACTCACCAGGCTCCGGGCACGGCTGTAACACACAACCATATTGCCGCTGTCCAGTCAGATACACTATCGACTGGTTGTACATTAGTACCTTCAAACTATCGACTGAAAACCATTATTGACTACATAGTCGTGCTATATCACCGTCGACTGAAAACAACTGTAAACTAGTCGAGCACTAGTACCTTGAAACTATCGACTTGAAACCACTATCGACTGGTCGTACTATTCAACCTTCACACTATCGTCTACCAAGTCGGGCTATACTACATTCAAACTATTGACTGGAAACCTATATCGACTAGTTGTGCGATAGTGCCTTATATCTACCGACTTAAGAGTCGAATGCTTTCACTCGAGAATTCACTCCCCATCGTAATTAATCTACAAAAATATAGTATATTCGCAGTTTCTTTACACTTTTTGAATCAAAGCTTAGAAATCACCTCATGTATGGCATGTTTGATTTTTTTCCTATATAGGTCATGTATTACAAGTAAATATGCTGTATCTGGTATCTGGAAAAGTGAAATGTATGTATTTACTGCAAGTAAATGTACATATGGGTAGTTATAATATTTATAACGTAACATGTATGTGCCAGTTACCTGAATTGAAAGCAATTTTCAGCTATAGATTTCTTTATTCCAGTGTTTAAAAAAACGTTTATTTGTTTCTTATTCAAATACGAAGAAGATATTGAGATTGTAAAGACAACACACAGTCCAGACGGAAGCTGGAGGAATAAAAATGAATATAGAAAACTCTCTCTTAATTCTATGTGAATACAGTGATGCGCGATCTACACCTGGTAGTAAATACAAGGCAAAGTGAAACAAGGAGTTCTCTGTTATCGTCAATATGCATCGGCATTTAAGAAAAGTAGATGGATTAGCATCACAGATAGTGTGTAGGCTAGTGACAAACCTACTATTTAACTTCAGTTTCCTTTACCGAGAAAAGTGTCATATTAGGTGTGATCGAGGCTTGATTCAAACTTGCTGGCTTGCAACGACAAATTTCATTCGAGCTTGAATCAAGGAGGTTATAGTATAAGAGATTAAGTTATTAGACACGCCCCCACGATGCCAGCACTGGCACAAACTATGCAAAAAAAGTTAATGGGCTATTTCCTTTAATCGGTTTTTATGTTCGGTTCTATGCCATTGTTCCTCTTGCCAAAGATGGCCCCCCTCCCTCATGGCGACTCCAGTAGCGCACGTGTGGCTGGCTTACAGAGAGGGCGATCACTAGTGAGATTCGCCTCGTTATCACACACTAGTCCAGCAAAATGTTTCCTTACGTACTGTAATTTAAATGTGATGGCCATTCTACACGAATGGTCAAATCGTCGTTGTTTAGTTATTAGCAACGGCCCCATCAGACAGAACCCAATCACTAAAGTGAGTGAGACTATACGAGCGTATCTCCCGCTACAAGAGTAGTCTGCAGACAGCTAGCAGTAGTTAGTACTAGTTTGTCTACACTGCATTGCAGTAGACAGTTTGACTGACCGCTGTGTTGATCCGAGGTTGGCGAGTTTCGACTGCGCCAGAAGATTTTATCAATTGCTTGCAACGTGTAGGCTTGGGCATCACAAAGGGGTTGCTAGCGGCAGAATCGCGGTGTTTTGACCTCTCGTGTATGATGGCCTTAATCTGTGTTAGGCGCGACCAGTCTCGTCACGGTGGGTGGGAGTACCAGACTCCCCCCCCAAACATGATTACGTAGCCAGGCCGGGGGGGGAGGGCTGACAACTGACCTGGACTGACATCACTTCCCCTCCCTGCTGGAGGAGTCTACGACTGGAGAACACGCGCAATAAGCTTCCAGCTAACACCTCCCTCGGCATGTCCCCGAGGTGTGAAGAAGGTTCTGGGTCAGGGCACCTACTATATAAACACAGTTGCAACAGAAAGGTCGGTAGTCTGTGATATCCACCTGGCTTGAGTACAAGTGTCAAGCGTGGATCGTGGTATATAGTGTCTTGTAAGAGGATGACCAGCGGCAAGCGAGGATGTGACAGACTACAGTGGACGTGTGTGTGTGTGTGTGTGTGTGTGTGTGTATGTTCGCGCGTGCACGCGCGGTGACGTACTAGAGTGCGTGAGTGCTGCGGAGAGCGAGGTATCCAACAAGTGGAGGGCTTCTGACAGTGTGAGTGCTCGGGAGTGAAGAGATGTGGGCAGCTGTTAACAGTGAGGTCTTGAGAGCCGATAATGTTCGAGACGCTTTAGAACATTCCGGACAGGAAAGGCTGGTGAAGTCTGGACTGAAACAAGGTGGCCGTACTCAGTGGAAGAGTTACATTATGCACACACTTTATTGTAAATGCTGCAACAGTCTCATAGCAAATTTATAATTTTTAATAGTGTTTAAAAATGTGCAGATTAACTCGTTATACATACAGGCTTTACAAATTTATTGTGTTTAATTCTCTTAGGTGATATTAGATTACGTAAATGTTAACTGAAAATAGCCATTGATACTCCTTAGTGTCAAAACATTAATATTTGAATGTTTCTTTTTTTGGATTGTTTGTAAATAAATTATGAAGTTATTACTGTATTAGCTCTTATTAAATTAAGACTTCCCTCCATTGAAGAATGCAGCTATTCCCAGAAAGTTATTTATTGTAAATTGTAACAATACAGTTTGGAAACAGTTAAAACATAAATTAGTCAAGACGGAGTTACGTCATCAAACGAATGGTAATTTCTTCCGCGGAGAAATACAATATATATTTCCGTTTTAATAATATGCTAATAGTATATTGATTGACACACTTAACATGAGTTGTACAGAGCGTATCGTTATTTGAGTATGTTATCCATCAGATACCGAAAACGTAACTTTGAATGTCCTAGTTTAAAGTTAACATTAGGTTTTATTTTGTGCTATTGTCGTGGTACGGTAAAATATGTCGTCTGCACTGATGTTTAAATTGAGGAGCGTCAAAGAGCGTAGGAGAGAGTATAGTTATTTTCTACTTTTTAAGCATATTGAATTTTTTCCTTTTGGTATGAAATATTAGTCTGAATTAAATGTGTGGCAATTGAAGAGAAGTGCTTTTAAAAAAATAACTAAATTGGTGAAAGAAATTTAACATGTTTATATTTCTTCGTATGAATCTCAAAATGAGGCTGTAACCATTTATTGTTGTAATTACTACAGTATCATGGCGAATATCTCTTGGAAATTTGTTAAGCGATTCGATATATTTTCTTCCTGTGTGAGGCTGTCGTCTGTTTTAAAATCGATTAAATCAGAAATTCGAATCACACTGACTTATGACTATAGTTGAATCTAATTCTTCGTTGTATATGTTCAGAGAAAATGTTGATTACCAATTTTTGTACATTACATATAGCGTTCCCAATCGACTCTATTAAAAAAAATTTCCTTTATCAATTCAGTGGCGTCAGATGTGTGTGGAGTTGTTGGCGGTATCAATATTAAGCATCTGAAGGTCCTGTACGGACGTGAGGAATACTGGGCACTGAAATCCGTTTAGGCTTCTCTGTGTAATTCGAAGTTTACGTTTTGCTGGCTGTATGGGATAAACCAAAGGCCACGTGCCTTCACACGTTTGAGGTGGTGAAGGAGAAGGCGAGGACGCGCTGCGTCGGCGATGGGAAACAGCCTGTACCAACTCCACGTTTGTTCTATTTCCTCAGAACTCTTTTAAGCGGCGACAATAAAGTTTTAATACAGCAATCTGCCAGAAAAGATAGTGTTGTCGCCACATTATGTAACCCTGTTCTACAGACGTGTGTGTGTGTGTGTATGTATATATATTATATATATAATACACACACACACACACACACACCAAACAGGGGGTGTTGCTACAGCGATTTTTGCAAAGGGGCACTTTTAACGAGCACATTGGTGTTTGTGACGTCATCTATGACTGGGCAACAAAATATTGACTTTAATTTCTGTCGTAACAACAGAATTGCATTGAAAAATTCGAAAGTTTTTTTAATAACTAGGATAGACACAATTGCTTACAACGAGACCCATGTAATAACTTGATACATCTTAGGGACGCATCTCTTCCCCCCCCCCCTTTTTTTTCCCCTCAAAAAGTACAAAAAAAATTTTACATGTTTGGTTATTTTAAAGCCAATAAATAATATTTTACAAACTGCATTGCATACAAAAATAACATTAGAGAATTGCAGAATTAGCTGAGACTTACAAAAGAAAGTAATGTGTGCTGGCTACAGCATATTTGTTATTTTATTGTAAATAATGATTTTTTCATTTCAGGGCAAATTATTGTTGTTTGACCTTGCTGTTTATTTTTCTCGTCATTCAAAAAAGGCAGTGATTTAACCCAGTACATTATGCAAATGTAAATCAGTACAACAAGAGAACAAACTCGCCCCCCTCCTTTTTTTGTCCTAGAGGAATAAATGCCTATCCGCGGTCCTGTGTAGTTTCGGAAACAGAGCGCCTGTCCCTGAGCGGCCACGGGGCAGTCCCGTGTTATGGGGTCACCCGGGTCAGCGGTCCCTGCAGGGTAGTGGGGGGGGGGGGAGGGGTGTGAGCGGTCGAAGGCCACGTGAACTCGTAAAATTTTAAGAGCTGGGGAAAATAGCCGCCACTCTGCACACTTCCGCCGGATTAAAGGCGGCCAGCGGCAGTTAACGGCGGCATACCCGGGCACAGGCCAGCTTGCCTACTCGCCAACTCGATAAGCAGCGGTGAACTACCTGCCCAGTTGTCGCTCTGGAACAACCTCCACATTACTCTCACCCCGGACACACATCACACACAGCCACTCTCACACCTCCAGTTTACTTTGTTACGAATCGCCTTTGACGTATAGCGTTCTTGAGAGCTCGACGTCCCAACCCAGTCAAAATAAGTGCTAAATTTAAATTCATTATTTATTAACAATGGAATCAAATTACATACTAATATCATTGTTTACAAAATACAACTGCCTAATTTACAATTTACATTTATTATTTTATCAGTAAGCATAATTTTCACGATAATGATTAATTATAATTTAAGTCCTTATTACCGTATTTATGCCTCTTAATATCACTAAATCTTCACTCAAATACAAATATAGATACAGATACGGACATGCTGTCGATAGCAGAGCGAGAGTCAGTGTTGTGGTGGATTGTGCACCAGCATAGCAGTAGAGGAGGAGTCTTCTCGGCTTGCGACTAGCCGGCCTCGAGGGACAGCGTTGTGGTGGATTGTGCACCAGCATAGCAGTAGAGGAGGAGTCTTCTCGGCTTGCGACTAGCCGGCCTCGAGGGACAGCGTTGTGGTGGATTGTGCACCAGCATTGCAGTAGAGGAGGAGTCTTCTCGGCTTGCGACTAGCCGGCCTCGAGGGACAGTGGACCACAGGGTGGTCTTCTCCCATGCAGGCACCTTTTTCCCCTCTCGTCGTCATTTCATATACTCGTAAGATGTGCGTGTGGGAAGGGCGAGACTTTTTGATCTCGCTTCTTTTCAACACATTCATCTCCACGTACACAACTGTGCACTTGAGACACAAGCTCTTTTCTTGGCCAGGCTGTACACTGTGTGACTCAATGCCTTCTCCAAGAGTCTTCTCTGAGAGTTACTGATTCGTAGACCTCGATACTGCTCTGGGATATCAATAGTCCACATTACTACAGTATAAATGTCATTGGTTGTGATAACTATAGAAGAGGTGTGTACAGTATGTAAGAAAACAGTTGTTATTTCTAACATCTGGAAGCATACATTAAAGTGGGTATGATATGGTTGATGTGACATTATCTAATATTTTACTTGTAATTTTTTTTAACGATAAGTGTAAGTATTTAATGAGTAAGCGTTCTATTGTGGTCTCGTAAGAAGAAAGAGTGACTTTTTTCACTACTGAAATACAGTACAACCGTATTTTTATCTTTCACTGAAAAAAAAATGACATTCAATTGAGGGATTCTATTGAAATTATAAACCGGACCACCATCTTATTGCAAACATGAATTCGATTACGCCCAGCGATTATAACTCGTTAAAGTTAGTTATATACTCGCAGAACTATTCATCGTTGCCCTGGCATAAGAGGGTAATTAATGATACACGAACCCATTTTAGGGTTTCTGCTTCAGTGGAGGGCCGGAGTCCATTTTAACTATCATATTACTGAGCTGGGTGTTGAAGGGCATGCCTGCCGAATTTCGTCAAGATAACTGGAACATTGTAGAAATGTATTAAGTACAAACATACTTACATAAATACAACATACATAATACAAACATTGACATATATACACACCCATTTAGCATAATTTACTTCAAATAAGTGTAACTTGCTCCACTTCAGTAAAATTTACCACAATTGAGCATAATTCACCCCATTTAAGCATATTTTCCAAATTGTATATACATGCTTCAGACTTTGGCAGGGAGAGAGAGATCGACCGCTATTGTTACTGCCGAAGATATGACAGAAATTCATACATTTTCTTTAAGTGTGTAATGTTTTACTACACATCATTAAGCTGGTATAAAATTGACTAAGTTTTGTCAAACATGGTTTAATATCTGTATTGTAGATAATCTATTTACAGCAGATCTTGAGATCCTTTCAGTATATTTAATATTCAAGTATTACTCTATACTTTGCAACAAAGGTAAACCACTAAACTTATTAAACCCGACGTTTTCCAGCACGTCTTTAATACAATTTTGAAATAAATTAAAATAAGAGTTGAAAACTGTGGTTTTGTTTGGGATAATTAGCCAATTACGTGCAGGATAAAACATTAATATTGAATCAAATACATATTATTTATTCTCATTAATATATTATTATTTTATAGTAAGACACACATTATTGTTTTGTACTCAAAATGTCTAATGAATATCTTAAAATAACAAATTTCCCGATGGAACTGGCGCTGGCCTCTCCAAACCTCCTCTCCAGGTGGTCGATATCTATTAAAAGGTCATACTTGGAGCACTTCTTTCTAGCTTATGTTAAATCCCGCAAACAAAAGCTAAATCATCTCTTTAGATGTTCAGGATTCCACCGGGAACTTCGCAATTTCTAAACAGTCATGCTGGTCCGAAACGTAAACTATACTAATCTACTCACGTACACACTAACTATCGCGTCCGAACCTTTCCTTCTTTCACGTTCAATTTAAGTATGACGGGATCCCCTTTAGCAACTTTCTCTGCTCAGTGCGTTCGAGTGTGCACAGACTAAGTTTTGGGGAATGTCCGGTAACCAGAAACATTCTCCGCGACCTCACCCTCGAACGCAAAGGGCGTTGTCGAAACCACACTGCAACCTGTCGGTACGTTCTCATTTACACTCGCACATATGCAATACATAACACACTCTCTCCCTTCCTTGACCTCAAGGTCCTTCTCGTTCCGGTGCCATCAGCCTTAGTCGTCACCGGTTCTGGGCAGGTTTCTCTGTCCAGTTGCATCTTATCCGAGAATGACATGAACCATGCCTTGTTGAGGGGGATGCGGAGGGAGGGGGTGGTTTCCGTGATTTTTCTTCCCATTCTTGTTCCTCCATCCTGAGTTCGACACAGCCAAGAGGGGGGCCTATAGACTCATTGCCGATCCTCTTCCCCCCCCCCCCCCGTGATTGTCCTACCTCAATCAGGATTCCCTCGAGAGGAAGTCCAGATTTTGTACCTTTTAACATAGCCATGTCGTCAAGTCACATCCAGGTAATTGTCACATCCGGTATTTTCCCTCCCGGGTGTTTCCATTACTGTTATTGGCGTATCCCTGATCTTGTTGCAGGACGCTGTCCAAAAGGAGGACTAATACCTGATCACAGTATAGCCCATGAAGGGTTTACTATAGTCGAAGGTACGCCACCCGTATGTACGGACAGCATCCCTAAAGATGTCGGCTTCATCGAACCGCTCACCTCTACACCAATAACATTCCTTGAACAGACTCAGTAGAGCCTGCTGCTCGGTCGGCAGGCCTGCCTAGGCGACAGGTGACGACAAGCCTGTCAAAAGCTTCCATCCGTGTGAAAATGATTCTGTCCCCCCCCCCCCTCTAACTGCACGACAACAAGGGCCAGTGCAACCATGAGTGTGTTTACATCCTCCAGTCTGGTAAGTATGGCTCACTGTATTATCTCATTGTAGAGCCATCGTGGATCGTCCAGATCTCATTGAACAGGCCAAGCCTGCACTGAGGCATTGACCATGTTATTTTCATCCGGCCAGTCTATCGTCACTGTTGTATGTGTGACCGGGGTTCCTGCAGTTCTCCTTAGCAACTCCTTATAGAGGAAGATTTCCCTCTAGGCTTCGGTTTCCCTTGGCTGTCTAGTTTGAACTTCCTCCATAGGTACTCCCGTCTCTCATACCTTACTGGCACAGTTCTTTTCACAGGTAGTTCTTCTCCTACTGTCCCTTCTGAGCTTGCTCATGCTGCAAGCACCACAGGCAAAACCCTCCCGGACAAATACCACAGGACTCCAACTATAGAGCCAGCCATCTCCATTGCTCTGGATATCTTCACTCCGGTCTAAGGGTTTTTGTTTCCCCAGCTCTACGACTTTCGCCACAGAGCTGGGCTTGAGAAATTTCTCCCCTTCTCCTTTGTTTTCCATTCCCTGTGTCAGGCTTCATAGAGGGGGGATCTAGGGCTCTTCCCTGTCTCTCCACTCTGTTGTTTCGTCCGTGTTCAGGAACCAGCTGCTGCTGGCTTCCTGTTGCTTGTGAGGCGAGAGGACCCTCCTCACATTCATCCAGTAACACGACTCTCGGAAAGATGTGTTCACCCATTCCGAGTGTCAGTGTCATCCTCGCTCCCCGGACTGTCCCCGAATTCATTGCTCAGTCGGCGACTCTTCAACCAGACATCGAATTCTTCTCTTGCCTATCCTGGTAAGATATCCCACGATTTCCTTAATCATGTTCCTGTCCCTAAGCATGTCCCCGAGGCGGAGGGGTCCATGTTTCCACTCAAATTCCAGTTTGAGGGCCTCTGTCCAATGCATGGGCCGGAGTGTCTGGCACCCCACACACCATGCAGTTCGGGTTGTCAACCAGGCTTATGGCAGTTTCCATGCCCGGTCAAGAACTGGGCCGGATAATGGCTCACATCAAGCCACTTCTCCAGCTTCAGTCTCTCCTGGATACTTAGGAGTATTCCGTATGTGTGTGTCCCTTTCTCCGAGTTCACCCATCTAGTTTGCCAACTTGCTAGTGTGGTTTCCCTCATTGCCCTGATCTCCTCCGAGGTAATACCTCTCCGTTTTCTCCTGGCAATTTCGTCTTTCTTTCACAAGCAAATCTAGAGGGATTTCACCTGCCACCACTTGTAATGCTTCATTCGAGGCCATTCTATAAGCCTTCGTGACTCCCAACAGTGCTGATCTCTGTGCGCTTATGATCTTTCTTTTACCATGGACCCTTTCCGCCTCCGGAAACCATTCCCCACACGCATATGTGAGAATGGGCAGAAACATCGACCTGTACATTAACTTCAATGTCTGGTATCCGAGTCCCCAGTTAGCAGGAGCTACTGCTCTCAGCTTCTGGAACATCGCCATAGTCTTGTTGGCCGCATAGCCAATGTGAGCATGGAATGCCAGACGTATTTCGAAGATAACTCCTAAGTACTTAAGTTCTCTGACCATCTCAAGCACTCTGCTCCTGAACCTGATCAACGGAGTTCGCTTCAGGTTTCCTTTCAGAAGTATTCTGTTCATCTTCTCTGCTGAGAAGTCCAATTTAGACTTCTCAGCCTACCCCTGAATACTCTGCAGGGCACTATCCACGTTCTGTACCAATTGCCTGTATCCAAGCTGGGACCAGTAGTAATCTGTCTTCTGCATAACCATAAATGACGCAACCATACGGGAGGTCCAGCCTTAGCAGTCCCTTGAAGATCACGTGCCATAACAGTGGCCCAAGGACTCGCCCTTGTGAACAGCCCTTCGAAAGTACTTTCTCCTCTCTGTGCATCCCCATATCTAGGGTGCACATTCTTTCGCACAGGAAGCTTTTCATCAATCCATACATATTCTTGGGGCACTCCAACAACCACAGTTTGCTACAGAATCTGCGGCCACCACGTGTTGTCAAACGCCCCGATATATCCAACGATTTCGCAAGTATGTATATCTGGTCGTAGTTTCTCACCTGGTCAACCATGTCCATGAATGCCATCTCTGTGCTTTTATCCCATATGAACCTGTATTGCTTAGGGTGGATGCCTTGAACAACATCCAAGTTTTCCATCAGTCTCCTATTTACTAAATGCTCCAGCATTTTCCCCCAATACTGGTAGCAGGTTTATGAGCCTGTAAGATTTGACATTTCTCTGGTTCCTTCCTCCCCCCTTATAGATAACTATACGGAGGCCTTTCTTCCACTCCAAGGCAAAAGTACCTTCCTGTAGGCAGTCATTGAACAGTTCCAACAACTCCTTGCATATCCTAAGATATGATCGGAGGAGCATTTCCCCCATCATACCATCCATTCCTGGAGCTTTCCTGAGCTTGGTTCTTTTAACCACATTGTCCAACTGCTATAAGGAGAGAAGCGCTATTTTATCTGTTTCCATGGGTGTCTGCTGTATTGCCCATATCTGGAGGTGATGTTCCGTTTCTCCTATCTGGTCGTCATCTGGCAACAAGACTTCATCATGTGCTTCGTTATATCCTCGGGTGACTGCAACAGATGTCCATCAGCCTCAAGCTCAGGCAGCTTCTCTGAGCTCTTAACCTTTCCTGTCACAATCCGGTAGACCAAGCCCCATGGGTCTTCATTTCCCCTATCTGTGACTAGCTCTCTCCAAGCTAGTTGTCTTTTCTTTCTCAGTGCTCTCTTGTACTCCCATCTTGCGACGTTGTACTGCTCCATCGCTCTTTGCCGATCTTCTGAATGATAGATCCTTTTGAACTTCTTCCTGAGGTATTTCAGATTTTTCCCAATCCCCTTTCCTTTTTGTTTGGGAAATTGCCTCCTCACAGGCTTTCACTACTATTCCCCCTATCTTTTCAGCTCTTCCGTTCAGGAACATTTTCTGTTTATTCCCTTTATATTCATCGACCCCACGGAGCAGCACTCTGTAGAAGAGAGGCCAGTTAGCCTTGGCAGTCACATATCTGGGCCTTTATGGTCTGGTCTTTCCCTTGCCATCCATACGGATGGTGAACAGGATCATTTTGTGGTCACTGTCTACTTCGTCAGAAACTCTCCAGTCCCCAACACACCCAGCCACGCGCGCTGTCGCCACTGTTACATCGACATACGATTCCGTACCATGGGCCGGCGACACATAAGTGGCATTATGTCCTTGCGTGTTCATAACTTGCAGGTTTCTCTCCGTCATGAGTTACCTGTTTACCTCCTCCCCTCGGTCGTCCGTCCATGGAGAATTCCGTAACCTCGATTTGGCATTGATGTCTACCCCGAAAATTATGTTCTTTTCGCTTGCTCTGTTCAGTATGCTCTCCCGCTGATTCAGGTTCGTTTCCAGTGAGTCTTGAGGCTGGAAGTATGATGATATAATCATCACACTCCTCTCTCCCATTTCCACATTTATACACGCATGATGCGTGCCTCCAGCGGGATGAAATTTATCTCGGGATTGCATACCCAGATTCCTGCCATCGGATTTTCTCCAAAAAGAGCGAACCAACCTTGAAGACTGGTATTTTCCCCCTGAGCAGGTAGGGTTCCTGCATCAGTACCATTACCAGATGTTCCATTGCTACTTTGTGTAGTTCCATTGTAGGAACTGCAGCCTCTGCAGGATAATTTGGCCCAACCGTAGTGGCCCAGTACGACTAGTCATACTGGGTCCTGTCAAGTTCTAGTGCCAACATTCTTTGATGGACTGGACATTCCGAAGCGCCAACCTTGTGTTCTACTTATCTGCGTTTTTCCCTGACACAGTTTGCATATTTGACCTGTGCGTCTTTGGCCTTACTCACAGAGAGATAGCTGTTCGAAAGTATGATAGGGTTTCATGAACAACTATGTTCGCACTAAAATACCGTTTTGTGGTTACCAAAAAATGTTGTTGACGGCCACAAAATTATTTTGTCAATATAAACATCACAAAATACTTTGTGGCACCAACAACATTTTTTTGTCGATCCAGTATTTAGTGGAAAACACAAAATGAAGTTCGTGGTTACCAATAAATGTAGTGTGTTTGTAAACAATAATGTGTTCGTTAGTAGCAGGAAAAATGTTACAATGATAGCCGTAACACAGATTAGTGGGCTCCCAGAAGTGTGTTGTGGATTGTGAGCTTCAGTAGATAGGTGTGGTCTAAAAGCCATTAGAAACTAAATTAAACGTCGCCATGAGTGTGATTCTAACCTCGGATCTTTGAAATGCGAGCTCAGCGTGTTGCCAATAAGTCACACTGTTCGACGTTTTAGCGCTGTCTTGAGCACCAACATACATACATCTAACAAGTTACCAACGCGACAAAGCTTGCACACCTCACCTCATACCAAGTTAATTTTCTGGAGCCATTTACGTGTAACATTTACTTACTTCGAATAAAGGAATGATATGCCTAATTAATTAGTTTGTAATCTGATGTAAGGAGAGCAACACGAACAAATATGGCGTCGTTGCCAGACAGAAGGTTTCCACTTCGAATATGCCAGAGCGCATGCGCAGAATATAACGGATGTAGTTTTGTAGTAGCAGCAGCAAATCGTTTTACTGTCTATAACGTGAATTCTTTTCCTGCCAACTAAATATTTGGGGGCAGCCAATAAACGTTTTTTCAATAAACAAATATGTTAGTGAGCATTAAATAGCTTAGTACTAGTCAATCTACGTGGTATTGGGCATCACAGTCTGTTTTTACCAACAACAAAATTCCGCCTTGGAAAGCATCAACCAAACAGTTTCTGTAGCCACTAAATTTTTTCTTTTCAGTATGACAACTTGCAGTTCCTGAGGAATAGCTAAAGTTCTTATATAGTTATTTATACAGTTATCAATTTGTTGTTTTGTTACTGTTTGATAACGTTCGCTGGCACACTGCAAGTATAAGAACAAAACATGCTACTATTTGTAGACATTATGTAGGACATAAGGACAATTCCTGGATAATGTTGCGATCTCTGGTGTACAAATATGCTACAGTTGAGCAACCACTATACTTGAGCAACTATACAGTACATGCCCACTACTGTGGATGTCGTCACGTACTATTTGTAAAGTAGTTGCAAGTGGGCCGAAGCACAAACTTCAGAACTGAGATGGTTCTGAGAGTATACTAGTATGCTGCAACCCAGCATAGTGGGAATATGAGTATAAATATAATGCCTGGTGAAACACAGCTATCGGCGTATCAGTTATTAGACAATAGCGTTGTAAGTATATTCTTGGAAGTAGATTATTTACTACATTATTGTTTTAAACCTAGTTCAGCCCTGAAATGGCACGTAGTTCTTTGTGAGAGTTTTCTAAGACACACACAACATGCCAAGTGGTTTTTCTTCTGCTATGTAATCTAAAAAATGCTTGCTTCGATGACCACCAATTTACCGGCTAATACTTAATTGTTAATTTTTCCCCTGATAAGCCAGATATTATATTACTAACTGTACAGTACTAAAACTTGTGTTAATGTATAACAACGATGTTATAGTTATTTGGCCTATCATAAGCTATTTACAAATTAGGAAGTTTTTATTGAGACAGACTAATGATTTGTGGTCATTTACTAACATAAGATGAAATTAATTAATATCCGCATATTGTTAATGCCCAAATTTAGCAGCACGGTCAACTAAGATAGCAGGATAACAACGTTCCTGTTAAATATTCATGACTCGGATGTGTGTGGGTTTTATAAAACCCGGTTTCATGAGCTACGAAGGACTAACAATTTCCTGAGATTAGAATCCGGACGGTCGATAATCTCATTTCCTCCACGCACAGATGTAAATAAGATATGCCACTCGGGGAAAAATACAAGATCCCCTACACTTCGAGCACTTCTGACGTTGAATTGACATTTCTTTGCGAATTTCCCTTTTTAAATTGCTTTAGTGAATGTTACGTAAGTGGCAGCGATAATTGTTTCAGTATTTGATATTGCAATCCATATCATGTTACTGGTCCCCTGTAAGCATACCTATGTCAAACTAAATGTTTTAATATTTAGAATGTAATCTTCATTTTTACTCATATTCCTTAACAATGTGGCTAAATGTAAGGTTTTGGCACTGATGGTGTCTTGATTTAATGTTACATTTATATCAGTTTTCCTGTAAGATTGGTTTTACATTACATGTTTATATATCAGACAAATAAGCCACGATTGCACAAAAAATATGTGTCTGATCAAACAAAGTATTAAAGTGCAACGAATTTTAATTATTTGACAACATACATAATATACAAACCTACGAAATTAAAATTTTGAATAAATTTCGCGTGCTTAAAATTTCGAGAAAGAGATCAGAAATTTCTAAGAACCGAAGTACCTTTTTTAATATTGCAGAATGTACTTGAAAAATCCTATGATTTTTCATCTCTAAAATATTGTAGTAAAGAAAGAGTAATATTTTGAGAATAATTCAAAACTCTAGACAAGAAAAATGCGTAGCCTACTTTGCAGAGAACAATAAATGAGGCGGTCTGAAAATTAACAAGATATCGGGAAATAAATTATATTATAGGTAAGATGTGACGGATCTACAGTTGGGCGAGTACTTTATCTGAATAGGACCTTATGCGCTGCTTGTCTAGTTCTTTGGTTGTTGCGTATAGATGAGACTACACATATCTTTGTCTTGTATGTTCTTTTGATTTTATAGCACAATGTAATTTTGTAATATTTATTTTGATTATTGTAATATATTATTATAGTAGTATTTTATTATCTAATCAGCTGCTCATGTTTTGATATAATAATCTATAAGAATATTCGTGTACAAATGTTTCTGGGAGCTTCTTCTAATCCTGTTAGTTTCTGATGTTTGCTGCTCGTCACGCCACTACCTGGAAAGGAGGGAGAGAGTGAGAGTTGAGCGTGCGGGGCAATACACTGTCTGAATAAGTATCCTTGTTCTGAGTGTAATCTCAACAACGAATGAGTTACACCACTTTTGCACCAACATGTTATGACATAATAAGAGAATTCCATAGATAACACGAAATACAAAGATAGCAGTCGTAGCGGAAAAATAAGATTGTAAGTGTGAATTATGATGTTAATAAAGACGATATTACATGCTGTTGCAAGTGTTGTCAGTGTTGAACCGAGCTATGCTATGTTGACTTATATCTATACATTCGGTCTACAGTATATTACAGCTAAACCGCTGGAAGTCGACTTTTCGAGTTCTGTTTTCTCCGTAAACGTCGCAATGCAGATAATCATGCATTTACCAATTTGTTCTCAATTGGATACCCGAGATACGTAAATTTTAATATTTCGTTAGCTAAGAATGTACTCGAGTTTTAAGTTTTTCTAATTGGTTTAGAAAAGTTCATATAATAATACTTTTTGGTAGCTCATTACGATATGATCATTTCGGAATCTGGAGTATCATAATTTGTCATTATGCCCGTATTGTTAAGTGCTGATTTAAATTTGCAGCTGAGTATATGTAAGCACATTAAATTGCACAGTAATGGATGTGAGTTCACTGCTTATGTTCGTAGCCGAGTAAAACGAAATGTTTTAATATACTGCCCTGGGTCAGCAGTTATGCAATTCGAGAAATGGCAAGTAGATTTACCAGATTTCAGAATTTTATATTTGAATTATAAATATTACTAGAATATAAATTTTAAATCAAAGTGTGCATATGCTGCCATGTTAAGAAGTAAATGAAAAATAAATTTTCTAGATTTTGATAATTTATATTTGAAATGGAAAGATTTCTAGAGTTTACAATTTCAATGAAAGTATTCATTTGAGGTTATGCTTTTCTATGCAGTAGAGTAAATTGAAACTAAATTTGTATTCTTTGGCTGATTTGGTTTTGAGGTTAGTAGGCCTCGATAAATGAATGATTGTAGCCTGTTAACCAATTGCCTTAGACTTTGATTGCATGTTTTACCTGTTTCACTGGTGAAAATAATATACATATACCTTTAGTCAAGGAATCGAAAAATTATATTTCATCCCCTTGTATAGTTTTGTAATAAATTGTTTTGATTTGACTTTGTGCGCCTCTTTGTTATACGTTAGGTTAACGCTTCATTACATTTTCGTCTTTCTTTAGTAGCCAATTTTACTTTGAAGCCAAATCTTAACCCATAATTTTTTATATATATATTTATATTTTTGTATACTTATCTATGTGGTGAGTGAGGTAGCCTTAGGCTTCAGCAAGGGTTGGCTGAAAGAAAACATCAATTTTTAAGGAAATGTTTTTGTCGACGCATTTTAAAATTTGGCAGAGGGTTAAATAATATGCACCAAGTCAAAAGCTTAAAATTTGTTTCATTTGTAATTCTTGTGCGATTCTTACAAAGAGTTTAAGTAAATCATTTGCCCTCTATTTTTACGTAATATGAATTTTATTACTTACTTACAATACAGATGTTACTAATCTTGTATGGCACACTTAATATCATAGAAGTCTGTGAGCTTAATATCATAGAAGTATTTGAGCTTAATATAGAAACATGCAGTAACGTAAAATTATTACACTTTCGATGTAAACCGAACCCTCGTAATTCCCTGTGGTAGCTAGCATTATATATTTTGAAACCGATGCTATTAATAAATAGTACTAATCAGGAGTACTTGAGTCTCACGTGGAGTGGAGTTGAGAGCCGATGTGGGTGAGCCGAGTATGGAGCAATGACGAAATGCAAGGGCGGGGGAAACGGGAGATCCACGAGAAAACCCGCTGACCAGCGGCATGATTGCCACGTGGTTGGAGGCGAGTAGTCTGACCACTAGACCACCGCGGCCCCTCGCGTGATGTGTTCGAGGCGTGTACGCTCCTGAAGTACAGCGCTGTACTCGAGGCGTGTACGCTCCTGAAGTACAGCGCTGTACTAGAGGCGTGTACGCTCCTGAAGTACAGCGCTGTACTCGAGGCGTGTACGCTCCTGAAGTACAGCGCTGTACTCGAGGCGTGTACGCTCCTGAAGTACAGCGCTGTACTCGAGGCGTGTACGCTCCTGAAGTACAGCGCTGTACTCGAGGCGTGTACGCTCCTGAAGTACAGCGCTGTACTCGAGGCGTGTACGCTCCTGAAGTACAGCGCTGTACTCGAGGCGTGTACGCTCCTGAAGTACAGCGCTGTACTCGAGGCGTGTACGCTCCTGAAGTACAGCGCTGTACTCGAGGCGTGTACGCTCCTGAAGTACAGCGCTGTACTCGAGGCGTGTACGCTCCTGAAGTACAGCGCTGTACTCGAGGCGTGTACGCTCCTGAAGTAGATCGCTGTACTTGAAGCTTACAACTGCAGATAGTGGAACAACTTGAACTTACGTTCCCACTATTAATAATGTACATTATATTTATCCAAGACTTATTTTTATTGAAGTAAAGGAATCTCAACTATAAAAATAACCACTATGTAATATTACGTTAGGTCAGGCCAAGCTGAGTTAGGCTAGTCCTCTCTGGTTACGAAACAACAATTAAGTGGAGCGTATTGTTTTTATAATTGAAAAAATGTTTCAACGAAAATGAAATACCCTTGGTTTTTGCTCATGCGTCATACGCCTCAAGTGTAGTGCATTTTGTGGATGTGTGTACCAGGGGCTGCACACCTAAAGCGCGTAGATGAATCCAGTAACGTATTTAACATATGAGCATTACTAAAGTAACTATACGAAGAATTAAACATATTTTATTTAAAGAAGTTTTAAGCGCGAGGCATAGTTCAATGACAAGGAAGCTAATGGAGCACTTTATTAGCTGCGTGTGCATTTTCGCCGCACATCTGCACTTTTTTTTATAAGTCGAGGGATAATAAAGGGCTCCCAGGAACTAGGTTCGCTGCCAATGTAGGTTCTGCGGCCTGGAGGTCCTTCATAGAAGGGGGGGGGGGGGGGGAGAGAGGAGGGTCGGTGTATGGGTCCCTAGGGAAGTTCCGGCTTGGCGGGACAAACCGTCAGAGAGTGATAAAATCAGTTCGTAGCTGGGAATAAGAGGCGAGCTGTGCCAATACCAGTTATACGCTCAGACTATCTCCCTCCAGGGACCTACTTCACAGTGATACGTATCATTTGCAACATTTTATGACTGTCGCATATGCATTTACTCTGCGACATGTCATGACAGAAAGGACGTCGGAATCCGAGGTTGTAGACCGAATATCGAGTTGGAACTCTCCCATTCCATCCCATCCCAGCTCTTCAAAATGTGGTCCATTGTCCGCCTAGTTTAACGCCGAGCGCATGCATTAATAATTTCTAATTTCAGTTACATTCGCTTTTTAAAAAAATTCTGATATAACAGTACGTGAAATTATACAAAAACCGTCATTCCGAATGTTTCACACTAAAATACATACATAGATGACATCCCGTCGTTATATACTTGCAGTACAGTCAGCATGTTTGAAGAAGCCGCGGTGTATGGCTGTCTACACTCGGAGAACCAGGCCGCTGAGTGTCGTAAAGTCTATTCGCAGTTTCTTTACACTTTGGAATCAAACATTTGAAAAATCAACCTACGTGTGTGTTAGCTCGTTTACTAAATATGTAGTTTATTACGAGCGTTTTACACTCGTCTTAATACAAAAGAACCTTACTTGCAGTTAAACTGAACTTGTATTCATACTTTGTCCATTAAAATATCATGTTTCATTAATATTTAATATAAATAAATACAGGGAGAAAAAGGTGTGTTAGTAATAACCAGTAAGAAAAAGTTCTTATGGAAAACACTATTACACGGAGTGCGCACGAATTCGGTGATGCGTCCCTCTGGTGTAATTTTCGACACTTAATCGAGCTTTTTTTACATGAGGCGGAGGAATATTCTGGAAGTAGAACTTTATCAGGTCTTCAGAAAAGTCTGAAGTAACCAATGAACAGCCTCGAAGACAAGTTTATAATACTGTAAAATCTGTTACCCCGAGAAAAAAAACATTTAGTTATTGGTACCACATAAATTTACTTGGAGAGGAATTGTTTACGTTGAACAATATTATGTTCACACAAACAAACCGATGTTTCTGCAAACATCCACACGCATTCCCTTGAACCAAATAATGAATTTAAAAATAACGCATTGGTCCAAACACTCTTTTAATTGCTTCGACATCATTAGCATATATTTAGTGCACACAACCATTTCATGAATTGTGAGTAACTAACCACGTGGTTGTATAATGCTACATTAGCACGTGGGCCATACAAATCACTAATTGGACACTGAATAGAACAAAGAAAACACTAAAATTGTCTGCAAAGATGATGTTCCTAAGAATAATATTCGTATATAGCCTAAAAGACCATATCCGTAATGTTTATTTAGCTAGCGGAACAACAAATAATTTTAAATTTCCAAGAAAAAATAAATTTCTTTAAACAAAATGGAGCGAACATATACGTGTTCGAAAACTACCTGTCGTAATTCAAACCACAGCATATGTGGGCGAATATCAACAACAAACTCTAGTCACAAAACGTTCCAAAAGGCCCTTTAGTATGTCTAAATTGAAGTTGAATTTCGGCTAACCACGACGCCGGCGGACCAGCAAACGGCGCCGGCGGACCAGCAAACGGCGCCGGATGTCCGCAGCTGTATGTACCAGCGAGAACGAATTGTTGCAGGACATTAAGGGGAACTGATCCACGGCAGTGCTACACGCGACACTCTACGTCGTCTATAGGTCGGGCGGGTTGCCGCTGTCCCACTCACAGGCGTCACCGCAGTGGCAGGTTAGCGTGCGTGCGTATCACGGTTGCCTATGTACAGGCGCCGGCTGCATGTAGAACCACTGCAGTGGATCAGTTCGCCTTGTTGTTATGCAACTTGATGTACATGCAGGTACATACGGCTGCGGGCACCCGGTGTAGTGGTTAGTCGAAATTCAACTTCAATTTAGACATACTAAAGGGCCTTTTAGAACGTTTTGTGACTAAACTTTCTTGTTGATATTCGCCTACAGATACTGTGGTTTGAATTACGACAGGTAGTTGTTTCCGAACACGTTGTATATTGAGTGGTCCGCCTAACTAGATAGACAAAACAAGCAAGACAACACCCACCAAACTTTTGGGTATATCCTTAAAGATTAAGAATTTAACAAATATTGTTTAAAATTGAGCAATTGTTTTGTCGGCTTTAATTATTACGACGCTTTTATTTCAAGCAAAAGTAGAAAAAAATTACAACACAATATCAAAAAAAATTTGGAGCGCCTTAAAGACTGCTGTCCAGTTAGGAAATGGGACATACTGGTGCTGGAGTGTAGTTAAACAGATGCACTTTCCAAGGACATCGACCAACAGAGAATGTCCAGAGCCAGCACTGCAGAAGATCGTCCAGATGTGCACAGCGACAGATGTACACAGCGACAGACGTACATAGTGACATGTCCACAGCCTTCACTTAGCACCGAGATATACTTTCACCTGTTTCTAACACTCAAAGGAAAATTACAATGTCTGAATGTTCCCATGTGATAGTGATGGCGACGAACGCCATGCGGCCAATATGATTGAAGTCTCAGCCGGAATTCATACTTTTTTTTTTGGAGAGGGCATCAATACATTTGAACAAGATTATGAGTGGCGCATAAAAGATGGTGAAAATTACGTAGACAATAATGAAAAAAGTTTGTTCAAAAATACACAGTTTTACGCGTATCTTGCAACTAAAAATAATTGTAGCACAGGGAAGCTTAGATATACAGGTTGGGTCTAAATTCAACCGATAAATTTCGTAAATGGATTTCTCATGCAAAGTTACACAAAATATACACTTAACACTTACACCTGAAGTGAACATAAAGCCGTTAAAAATATAAATAAAAACTACTTTCATAAAAAAAAATATGCTCGGAATCTCATGAGAACAAGCAACAAACATCAGGATTAAGTTTGATGCTAGATCTCTCAACTTTTAGAGCGGTTGTTGAACTTGCCGCCCTTAATTAATAAAAAAAGGGGTTGCTAAATTATTTGGAAGATCTGCGACACCAGTATGATATCTTATATAGTTGGCTGAGTATTAATAAGTATGAAACAAGTAACGATGAGGATTGTTTTAGTGAAACACAGAATAATTCTTGAGAACACGTGTGTAGGACATTGGGCCGGTGTTATTGCAGGTTTGTAACGGTTATTTATGAGGATTAATCTCCTTTCCGGAAATGAGGCTTGGCTGCTGGAAGTGTTGCCAACTCCCGCACTTGCTGCACTTTTCCTCGTCATCAAAATTATGCAATATAGAAAATGTTTCTACTAAATCTGACTGTTCGATAGATGAAACTTGCTGGTAATGTACGTGTAAAGCAATATTATAACCAAATCGTACCATTGTGGATATATTTGTTTTGAAAACTGTCATATGCACAGATCGCTACGCTAAGGGTCGGTTATAAATATGTGTGTGAACGCAAGGTAGGGTCAGGTAAAACATGCTCATTGGTATACATACTATATGCTACATCTAAAATTTTTATTGAATAAAACTATTCATCCACTTTTAATCTTCTTTTATTATTAGTTTTTTATTCTTAATCGTGAGTGATTAAAGTTGTTCCAAGTTTATCAACTTTTCCACATATCCCTTCTATTTCATATTTATTTTTAAACATTTTCGCTACCAAGGCAAGAGTCAACTCTAAAAGAGTGTTTGAAGTCAAACAATGACATGTTATTTAAACAAGTGTTGCAATGAAAAAATAAGAAATTAATAAGGAACATCACTTCAAATATTGATGCAAGTTTTAAAACTGGGAAAATTAGCAAAACATGAGGAGTGCCTGCATAACTGTTAAACTAGGCACATTATATTGAAGTCATATATTCGAAATAAATTTATTTGAAATAAAATGCCGAAAAGTTTACTAATTAAGTAATTGTTGTGTCTGTATTAGCCAGTACGATTATTAGCAGTACGCCAGTACCTCCTGGGAGTTTATTAACGTGGATGAATGTACTCTCAGTGCAGAGAACTGTATGGCAGTCACAGCTACGTTCCAGGAATGTAATTCAAACTTGATGTTATTTTTAATAATTCTTGACTACTTTAAAACATCTGTTATTCTTGCAATTGCCTAATATGTATTTATTATTTTTAAATTAAACTATAATTATTGGCAGTGTACTTTTCTGTAAATTGTGTGATTATTCCGAGCGCAAACAAGAAAGTAACTCGAGAAAACTAATTAAATCAGAAATAATATTTCAGAATTTCTACATGACTTCTATTAAGATATATCAATGAAATTAATAACTGAAAGTGAAATAAGCACTGTGAAAAAAAAGTCTGTAGTGCTTTAAGAGAACGGAGCTCATATTTGGAGAGTGGCTAAACCAAAAGTGTGTTTTATTAAGTACAAATCAAAATCCCTAACATACTTTAACAAGCACAAAGGTTACGTCCAAAAATAACAAAGAATAGTTTGCAATTTATTCGCAATGATTACAGAATGCCAAGTGTAACTTAAGATACTGATGGGTCGAACACCTCTTGCCACCATAATGAACATCCATATTCATATACAGGGGCGAAATATGGGCCAAACAGTTACTTTTATATAAGGAGTTCTATCGTTCCAGTGCCAAGTAAGTAACACGTTCCAGAGACGTGTTATTTTTCTAACAGGTCGCTGTGAAACATTTCTCGCCTGTCCTGACGTTCCTTGATATAACTACGTTTTCTGATGTTCCAAAGCTTGGCGTTCCAAGGAATAACGTTTACACATACACTATATGCTCGTTGGCATTAGTCAAGCGTTGGTTCACACGTAGCAATACAAGACGTTCCACAAATAACGGTATAGACGGTGGAACGTGTTACTCGCGTAACACGTTAAAAAGACTGGAACTGTTTATTATAACTGCTACGTTAAATAACGGCCATCTCTACCAGAGACCATTGTAATATAATGCTGGTCTAATGTCTATCTAGATCTCACGGTACAGACAATCAAGGTAGAAAGTATCACACTTCCACAAAATACGAAATACTCTATGCGTCTTATGTGTTATTTACAGAAAACGAATATTCTGTATTCAATTTTCCCCACGTAACTTAAGTTTCTCGTATCGCCATCTTGGCCGTGCGCACGAGTTATCACGTGGTAGTTGCTATTCTACGAAACTGCTGCCTACCATTACCCGTATTTATCAAGAAAGGAACAAAGTCACAATTTCCTACCGCGTGTGGATGTTCCTAGCATAAGGATAGTTTGTTAATTCTGCCAGCCTGCATCTGCGCCACGACGACACGTATATTTATCGCATTTATTGCCCGACTAAATGCCCGGCAAAACTTTTACGAGCGACTTTATTTATTTATTGATGCGGTACTGAAGAGTTCCACGAGTAAACACTGCATGTTTGCACGCTGTCACCCACATTATCAACTAAAGAGGTCATGATTTTGTATGTATATAATGTGTGTTTGTGACTGCTTACCACGCATTAACCTGGATTATTTCATGGCATCCACGTTATACGGAGGTCATCGAACCCCCGACATTTATTAAACGTTTCCGAAAGAGGTGTTAAAATATTTGTGAAAATAGTTAGTGGGAAAATATTTTCAGCGAAATGTAGAAAAAAGCACACGTGGAGCACGGATACAGTACTGCGTGTCTGTCCTGACAATCTATGGACTTCTGTATGAAAGAACAAGCAAACAGGAATACATCTATAAAGGCTAGAGAAAGTTTTCCTATTGTAAAATAGAGTATTATGCAGTTGATGTGGAATAGACAGTACGGTGCGTCTTCTGTACTTGAAAGCCACGTTCATTTTGCCCGCTGTGTCATGTAGTATTGCCATCTCCTCGGGCGAGTAGCCTTTTCCACTAATCGACCCAGAATCAGAAGAAACCTTCCAGGGATAAAACACTTATTGTAATATAGAGAACCCAGGGACAGGTGCCCCGGGTTCCTAGTCAGCCGCTCTCATAGGCCCGGGGACAGGTGGCCAGGGTTCTTAGTCAGCCGCTCTCATAGGCCCGGGGACAGGTGCCCCGGATCCTAGTCAGCCGCTCTCATAGGCCCGGGGACAGGTGCCCCGGGTTCTCAGTCAGCCGCTCTCATAGGCCCGGGGACAGGTGCCCCGGGTTATCAGTCACCCGCTCTCATAGGCCCGGGGACAGGTGGCCAGGGTTCCTAGTCAGCCGCTCTCATAGGCCCGGGGACAGGTGCCCCGAGTTCCTAGTCAGCCGCTCTCGTAGGCCCGGGGACAGTAGCCCCGGGTTCCTAGTCAGCGGCTCCCATTGCAACCACTTGTGCCTATTGTCATTTTTTAAAAATCATGAAATATTACAATATTAATAATTCATTTAATCGTGAAAGTAGATATTATGATGTCCATCCTGAAATTTCAGCACTTTTACATAAATGCGGTACTTGGAAACTGTCAGACAACAAAATCGCTGTTTACGGTATTTATTATTATTCTTTTACTACAGCGTTTAAATATATACCGAGAATGCTGCATTTTTTAAAAATAAAATGCTGTATTAAAAGCCTGTAGTAATCGCTTGTCATTGTGAGGAAAGATAAGTTTGCTCAGGCTATTCTCCACCGCAGGCGCAATGCTGTCTTACGACCAGAGTAGTTTAGTATTGTTTGCCTGGCACACACAGCTGGATCACAGTCTTTGTAATACGCTCAACGTTTCAAAAACAAACTATTTTGCATGTGCAGAATATGTTCGCACACGAAAATAAAAAACACCTTACACAAGGACGGAATACAACTTTCAACACATCATGCTCACTGTACAAGTACTATTTTCCACCTCTACAAAATAGCTGAAAAAACTTTTTTCCAAATTACTACAGACTAAAGTATTCTGGATGAATTCCAGCGATACTAGTAGAAGGATCTACATTTAACTTTGTTACAGACTATCCATCATCGAAATGACAGGGTCGACGCTTAAATGCCATAGGTACACGCAGTGAGACGAGAACGCTGCACGCCAGTACAGAGCCTTGCACTTAGTGGCGAAGGCGTACTTCATGTGTATGGCAGTGTCGTCCTTATTGCTCCCCCGCTTCTAGGTCTCGAACCGCTCCAAGTATGCGGTACTTGTGTTCGCTATGCGTACATTTTGAAATTATAAAATAAATTGCGGGGTAGGGGTGGAGATGACCCGCCTCTACCCAGCCACCCACAGCTTCAGCTATGTCGTTAACCCGGGGGGAGGGTGGAGGTTTGACAGCTGACCTCGACTTAAGTTACTGACCCCACCCTCCTGGTGGAGTCTACAACTCGAGAGTACGTGCAAGAAGCTTCAAGCTAACACCTCCCTCGGCATGTCCCCGAGGTGTGAAGATGGTTCTGGGTCAGGGCACCTACTATATAAACACAGTTGCAACAGAAAGGTCGGCAGTCTGTGATATCCACCTGGCTTGAGTACAAGTGTCAAGCGTGGATCGTGGTATATAGTGTCTTGTAAGAGGATGACCGGCGGCAAGCGAGTGTGTGAGAGAGAGAGAGAGAGGAAATACACAAAAATGGAATAACTGCGCGCCAGGATTAACTATCCATTCATTTGCTAAACTACAAGATTTTGAAATAAATAAAAAAAATATGTGGCTACAGATTTTCAAATTGCAGGTTCAAAGTTTGGTAAGAAAATTAATTGTTTTCTAGATGGAAAGCATAAAATTACTTTGAGATCTTTATGTATGTTTGTTTGATGAAAGTGACATATAAAATTTCGATTCTCGTTTATTATTTATAACATATAAATTAAAAAAAAAAAATAAAAAACCGAAAATCTATGCACAATTTAGAATTATCTTAAAATATTTAATGTATATTATTACAATCTATACCATTATCTTATTAATATTTCACTCGATTATTGGCTTTATTTGCTTGGTTTTTATGTTTATTTTTGCGTTCTGCGTTTATCTTTACAAATGATACAATGCTAGTTCAACGTCCACATTTACGTTTGTCGCTCGTTCAACGTCCGCATTTTTCGTTCGGTTTTGCGTTCATTTGATCTAATGGAACAAAAACAGTGCGATTTTCGATGAAAGTTTAACGATTTTAAGTGTAAATTTACCCACCAAAAACATGCCTGGCGATATATATTTTTTTATTTCGTTGTGTACCATTGTAAAAAAAATTGCTTTAATATATATATTTTTTTAAATTTGGGTGTGTACTATTCGAAACACAATTGCTGAATATTTTTTATTAATTTGGTAGTGTGTCATTCTAAAGAAAATTGCTAATTGTTTTTAAATTTGGTTGTGTACTATTTGAAAAACATCTGCTAAAATTTTTTTTTTGAAATTTGGTTGTGTACTGTTCGAAACACGAATGCCAAATATTTTCTTAAAATTATTTGGTTGTGTTCCATTTTTGGGTTGTTATTTTTTGGGTGTTAATTTTTGCATGGATAAAATATTACAAGTGTTTAATTGTGCATTACACCTTCGTATTATGCAATTGGATATCCACTCAATTTTTCTTTTCTTTTTATCTTTTATAGAAATAGAATTATCAGGAGTAATTATTTATTTATTTCGTAAAATTATTAAATAAAAAAATGAACAAATTAATTATACCTAAAAATATTGCTTCATGGACTCACGACGTAGAAGTTTACATAACTAAAAATTTTATAGATAAAAATGGTGGTTGTTACTTTACAATCCTTTAGGTTATAATGTTTATTATTCATATGGACTAGAAGATGGAAATTTAATTCGACCGTGATTTTTGTTCGGTAAATATTATATTTTTTAATACGTAGAAAAATGAGAAAAAATAGAAAAATCATATCCAGAAATCATGTTTTATTATTTCAAAATAAATAATATAATAATACCAAAAAATATATAAAAATAATGAAAAATATTCAAGCAACACATACTAATCTCTCTTTATGTTTTTGGTGTTTTAATTTTATCTAACTTAAATTCTATTTTAAAAATTAAAACTGTTTTATTATCTTCCACTTCTTTTTCCAGCCATAATTAGAACAAAAACAATCTGCAAGATTTTCGAATATATATATATATATATATATATATATATATGCCTCTATAATTTACTGCAGATATATTGGATATAACCAAATCCATTCCTTCTTCCAATGTTCCCAATATCCTACATTCTATGACTATTTTTTTCCAATTATAACTCCCATTTTTGTATTTTCTATTTCTTATTTTATTTTTTTTGCTGTAGCTCCCCTAATCCATCAATAATCTTATATACTTCTAAATTTGGATACATATTGCCCATAAAATATTTTGTTCCATTGGTTTTTATTTACATGAAAGGTTCTTCAGTTGCATAATAAATTATTTCCAAACAATTGCATGCTATGAAAACAAAACCCTTTTTAATAGTAAATCTATTTTTACTAATTTCTATTAACTTATTTTGAAATAAACCTTTAATGTAAGAAATAAGTTTAGCTCCATTATTTTCGCAAAGTGCGCCAACATAGGCGTATTTTCCCTTATAAACTTTTTGCATTGGTGGTAAATAATAACAACTTTTTATATATGTAAATCTTTCCAACGTTTACTAACATAGTTAGCTAATTCTTTTTCAGTTTCTTTAATTTTTTTCTCTTTTGCTAGCACATTTTTATATTCTTCTTAGTTAATTTTGGTTTTCTCTAAATACTCTAAATTTTCTTTTTTGGATACTAATTTCTTCTAATTCTTGTTCTCTTTTCTCAGTAGACAGCAGATAAGGAGCATTAAGAATATTTATATCTGTAGTAGTATATGGACAAAGCTTATGGGAAATATTGATTATTTTTCTACATACAAACGGAATAATTCAAATCTTCCATACCTTTTAGCCTTAGAGATGGTAGAAAATAAAGTATTAGACTTGGAAAAATATGTTTCTACACTTTTAATAAGACTTTTGGTTTATTGTTATATAATTCTTATTTTCTTAATCTTATAAAACTTCATTGGTTAATTTGTCTCTTGTTTGTTTATTTTTTGTCAATTAAATTTGTATTCCAATTAATTTTTGTATTTTTATTTCCCCAATAAACACATTGCAGAATATTATTAAAAACAATGCAACAACTATTTTGTAAAGAATCTGCTAAATTTATCCACATATTAGATAAAGAAACAGAGCAAAATGGTGCTTTTTGGAAATAATTTTTACTGTTTTTTATTAATTTTAAACAATCTTTCAATGGATCAAATTCTCACTCTTTTTGGAAATTTGTATTTATATAATTATAAATTGTTGCTTCTAATCATATATCATTTTCTTTAGCTAATGAAGAAGCAAAAGTTTTTTTTTTTTTTTATCTTTTAACTGGACAGTTTAAATAGTCTATAAATGGGTACCAAGCTGTTTATTAACTCCTGGGCTTGTTAATTGACAAATAAAACTATTGTATATTTTAACTCTCGAATTTTTATTAATATATGTTAAGTAGTCTTTTCCAACAGAATTGTTATTATTTACTCTTACATTACATTATTTTTATATTCTCCTTATATACACAAATTAAAATTATTTATTAAGTAGTTACACATTTCTTTTTTTATTAAAAAAATACCTCCAAAATCTTGTGTTATATCTAAATCCAATAAATAATTATGTTCTTTTCTTATTCCTTTTAAAATTTCTGGTAACTCGGTTAATAATGTTTCTAATTTTACATCTACTAACTCTATTTCATAAGAAATTGCTATTGGGTTTTTGAAATTTTTTTTCTAAAATTTTTTATATCTGGGCTAATAATTTACGTAACACCAACAATTGTTTATACATCAGTCTAATAAATATGGAGTTTTTGCTTTAACACCATGTCTTGCCAAATTAAATTTGGAAAGTTTAGAGCTTAAAAAACTGTTAAAGCATCCACAAGCTTTTTTTTTTTTTTACAAGTAATTGCTTATTTTTCATTTTTCCTTCACAGTCTAAAAAATCTGTTATTTTGAAAACCATAACGATGTTGCAAAAGGGCTCTGTTATTAGTCTAAATCCTTAGAGATTTTGTTCTCCATTTGTGTATATAATATCTCCAATATTTGTAACAAGAATATTATTAGAATTTTCTGTTAATAACCATAAACCAAATCTTTCATTAGTTGGTTTATTTTTATTACCTAACAATTCTGTAATTGAATTTTTAGTTGCAGGCATTTTGTTTTAAGCTACTATTTATTAAAGAAAAAGGCATTATAAAATTTAAAAAAGTAGCAGAAATGATTTTAATAAAAATGGTTTAACTTTGGTTAAAACTTGAAAAAAGATTTAGTATCTGAGAGTGGGTAGCTGAAATTAATTAAATTTCATTTATTTCTCTTGTATTTGGTTTAGTTGTTGATATTTTCTTTAGAATTCATTCGAAATCTCCATATATTGTGAATGGGACCTTCATTGTAGGTTTGTAATTTTTAAAGTTTATTTAATTTTTCTTGAGAATAAAAGAATTGAAGACACATATCACATATATAAGTTTTACCATTATGTTTAGTTATTTGTGCAGAAAGCAGCTTCGATAAATCTTTTATGCAACAATAATGTGAATTTATATCGTCTTTGAAATAAAGTAAACTTAAATGTTTTTCATTTTTATTATTTGTAAATTTTAGTGGATATACTGTGGATTTATCATCAATTGAGTATACGTTTATAGGTGTATCATTTTCATTTTATATTTTTGGTATATCATCAATTTTAATAGGATATTCATATTATCTATTGCTTCATCAATATTAAGCCCCACGTTTTTATTTTTAGATACTCTTTGTGGATCTTTTTTCTACTGGCAACAACACAGATTTTACTGTCTAAAGAAAACTTTTTTGATCGTCATTCTTCACATATATGCATACTTTTTAATTTTTTATCACTCCTGGTAGATAAATATATGATGAACCTCTTAAAACCCATCCAGAACCTCTTTTTGAAATTCAGATAATTGTGTAAGTATTTCTTGTATTAGGAATTTATAAATTTTTTTAATATCTCCAGCATTCAATACGGTATGATTTAGTGATTGAAATGTGAACAATTGTACTTTATTATTTTCTTGCTTATGAAAATTAGCATATCATTTAATACTGGTTTTCACGCCTCTAAATATTTTAAGATTATTGTGTATTATCTCAAGTATCTTATATTTTACTGAAGTCAAAAAATGAATAGGCTGTACTAAATTAAAAGTGTTTTCAATGTTATATGTTGATATCCTACTTTTAAAAGCTTTATTAAGTAATTTTTGTTTCTTCTTCTATTTTTTGTTAGCAAAATAATTATTACAGAATGGAAACATTTCATTAAATTCTTTTTTTTGTCTTAGGGATATAATTAATTGATATCAATATCACCTAAAGGCAAATTTGTAATCTTATTCTTTGTTTTTTATCTGCCTTTTTCTCCGTTTATCTATATATGGCATAAAAAATGGTGCAAGAGTTCTAATTAGATCATTTTTTCTTAGTCTGCTTATATATTTTAATTTTAAATTTCTAGCAATATGTCTCGACCTCCTCATACATTCATTGTTCAACACATCTGTTATACAAACCTCCTTTTTTATAGTTGTATTTATAAGAGAAATAAATGTATAAATAAAATGTAAAGAGATATACTTAATCAATAAAAAAGTTCTTAAATTATTTGGAAACAGTATTTATCTCCTCGTTATGACGACAATTCTTCATATAATCACTAAAACATTTTTTACATGTGATTGAATATTTGTCCTAAATATTTTTATTAAGAGAAAATAATTTTATAGATTTATTCTCATCACACACATTACATGTTTTTGTTGGATAATTATCATGATTTTCGATTAAATTATCTAATGATGTATTGTGTAATTTACTATTTTTATGCTTTTTGAGAAACTTTTTATAATCATATTTTCCACATTCACACATTACTCTCTTTTTTAAATTCATAGCTACTACTAGCATATTCACTATAACAATTTTTACACTTGTTCAAATGTTTATCTGTCGTATGTTTATGTAGTGGAAAACTTTCTATGTTTAATACTTTGCCGCACTTTTTACATTGTTTTTTTTTATTATTATTTTCCATTTTGTTTATCAAGAAAAATATTATATGAAGAGAAAAAATATATTTTTTAATTTAAAAGTTTTTGTTGTCGTTTCCTTTTAAATTACACAAACAAAAAAATGGAGCCTGAATTGACTAAAGTATGTGACCTCGAAATTGATCAATGGTATGAAGGTACAGAATTTCAAATTTATTAATTTAAATTTGACAAAATAAATAATTGCATTCTAGATGGTAATTATGAAATCACTTTACCAAATCTTTATGCAAAGATAATTTATGAAAATAGTTTAAAAATGATGAATGAGGGGCGAGTTTTTAGTGTGTATAAAGGTTTAAAAAGAAATGAAATATGTAAAATCTGTACATGATAATGAGTTTAATATTTAAATTCTATCAATATTATCTGTTAATATTTAATCTGATTTGCTTGTTTAAGCCTTAAATTTACTTGATTTTGGCATAATTTTGGTGGTTTTTACTTGTGTCAAATCCTGCACATTTTTTTTTAACTGCTAAAATTGTCTTGGTTTTTTTTAATGCTTAAAATTGCCCGTTTTTGAGAGCTCCTTTTTAAAAAGCTTTTAGAGATTAGATTTAACCCTCAAATACCTTGATCTTGGCTTTTTTAACATGATTTTGGCTTTTTTAAACATGAGTTTCAGGATTTTTTCATCGAATTTCAGATTTTGATTTTTGAACTTTTACCTGTACTTTTACACAAAATAGCCCTATTTGGTGTAATGCATTTTTGTTGTAATTTTAGAAGAAATAACCCCAAAAAATTTGCTGCGCCAGCTCTATCTTTCTCTCTTTATACATCTACTAGTGCATCTTCATTGCTGTGGAGGTATCAAGACCTCTTCTGTATTTCAAAGTCTTATTCTTGAAGATGCTGTAATCCACTGGGCTATTTGAACTTCGGGTACTTGAAATTCAGTAGCCAGCATAATGAAGTGTGGTCAGTTATTAGAATAAAATGTCTTCCATAAAGGAGGAATTATGAAATTACATTCACCATTGCCAGAAGCTCCTTGCATGTAACAAATGTAATTTCCTTCAGGCTTATGTAATGCCTTGCTGAAGTGTTCTAGTGGTATTTCCTTTTCATCCTGAACCTGAGAACACAGCTCCAATGCCCACATCACTAGTATCAGTGTCCTAAACAAACATGCTCTCACTTTCGGGAAACCAGGACTGGTGGAGATATCATAATTATCTTTAGTTTCAAAACACATCTTCACAATCAGTTGTGCATTGAAATTTCCATTTTTACTCAGTCAGTTCATGTAGTGGCTTGGCGATCGCGATGCACCCAGGTACAAATATACAAAAATAGGAGCATACAATCTCAGAAAACGTCATTCTTCAGTTTTGTCAGTTGGTGTCAGCCAATTACTTATTGCTTTGGTCTTCCCGGGGTCTGTCCCTGTTCCATGAGCCAACACTTCATGTCCCAAGAAATTGATTTTCTTTTGGAATAGGTGGCACTTCTTGGAAACCACTTTCCTGTTGGCTGCGGCCTCTTTCTGAAATACATGGTCTAGGCATGATAGGTGTCCTCCCTGTCGCAACAATGTTGGCTAGGTAAACCTGACAGATAACTAAATGCAGAACTTATTCCATCAGGCATTCGAAGGTGCAGGGGCATTACAGAGCCCAAAAGGCATGACTTTGAAATGCCAGATTCCTTCCCTTGGACACAAAATACAAACTTCTCTTGGTCCCCTGGGCCACCTCGCACTACCAGTACCCACTCGTCATGTCCAAATTAGAAAACCTCTGCGAACCTACAAAGCTGCTCAATGTGTCCTCAATCCTTGGAACCAGACAAGAGTCTTTCTTGGTCACATTATTAAGCTGATGACAAGCTACACAAAACCTCAGTGAGCCATCTTTATTCTTAAGAAGTAAAATAGGCGATGTTCATGGACTAACTAATGGTTCTATCACGTCTAACTCTTGTATTTTCTTCAGAATTCCGTCAACTGCCTCGCACGAAGCTAGTGGCAATCATCTTGGTTGCAGCTTTATAGGTCTGGCATCTCCTGTATCGATGTGGTAGCAGGTCACATTAGTCCATCCAAGGTTGTTTAGTCCACATGCGAAGGCATCCCTATTTCTCTACAGTAATTCAGAGACAGCTTTCTCCTGTGGCCAGTTAAGATTTCTTTTGTTCGTGCTAACAGTTCATCCAGTACTTCTGGTAAAGGACATTCTATTTGTTCTACTTTAGAATCCTATGGAACTTTTGGAATTACCTGTGTCATCTGCTTGCACACGTCGATCATTGCCCCTCCTCAAGACGAATGGCACTATCGGACCAATTCATCATGCTAACTGGAAAACTGTCTGAATGAGGAGAGATCAGAGTCCTTACTACAAATACATTACCTGGCAGGATGCCAATTTTCTCTGCATTCTCAATTAGACCAAACACCTGACATTTTTTCCTTTACATCTACTTGTAATGACAGTTGTCCTAGAAGCAGGCAACACAGTGGATTGACCACATACCACTGGACAACTAATTAGGAATAACAAATCATGCCGTGTTGGCATCACCAACTCTGTATTGCCTACCCATAGAACACCAAGTCAAGTATCGACACAGCACCCCAGCCTGTGCAGTACATCAATACCCAAAAGACATTCATCCTCTATTTCTGTTGTGTAAACATTGTGCTCTATGCTATAGTCCCCAAGTTTCAAGATCATTTTTATCTTGCCGATAACTGGTGTGGTCTCGCGTGTTACTGTAGTCAAATAGCACAGTTCCATGCTGTCGTTGGGCGATCGCTGGGGGAAGGCCCGATGATGTCTGGTCTTACTCCTGTTATGGTCGCCCCAGTGTTGATGATTATCTGTCAAGGAATGTCATTAGGCTCCCCTTCACAAGTATTACATCCCAATCCTATTTTACCAATCGCACATATAAGAACATTGGGGTCTTCCCTTCAACGGTCATCAACCTTCGCCTCCTAAGGTCGGTGTTTACAAGTTTTCTGAATTAGCTGAATTCTCACCTGCCTCTCACTGCCTCTTATCCCGCTGGTGCTGCTGTTGCTGTGGGCAGTTGGCTCTCAGATGCCCCGCTGTCCACATGGCCAGTGCTCAGGTTGTTTGGGTAGAGTGTGGCGAAGCTCTGTACCACGCATCCTGGAAGCCATGTCCCTGATGGCCGTCTGCATCTCCTTTAATGTCTCGTTGATGCCGTCGTCGTCTTCCCCCAGTGTCACTGCACATACTAGACACTAGGGTGAGGCCCCCTGTCTTGCAGACTCTACCTCCAGTGCTCGGACCAGGACATCCTGCATGTTGTGTGGTGCAGCCAGTCGTATCACTTGCCTTACCTCTGCGTCGGCGATGGCATGGATGAAGAAGCCGACTGTTATGATGTCACGTGCCTTATAGGAGCACCATTCCAGAGATAGAGGGAGAGCCCCACGATGTCTTGCCATAGACCCGGCAGTGGCTATGTGCATGGTGGGCATGTCACAGGTACCAGTCACCACAATGTATCTCCAAGGCAGACATCAGTGTGATGTACTCTATTCTCAACTATGTCCTTACTTTCATTTACACTGTCCATTCTTCCACTGATACTGCTCACTATTTCATTAACAATGTCAATTCTCATGTTCACTAACTCGCTAATGCCTTCTATCTTCCTGTCTACATTTTCATTTACAGAATCAATTTTTCTGTAAACAATTTCACTCACAGTAATTACAATTTTCATTACAGATTTAATATGGGTATTTACAGTTACATTCACAGACTCTTTTACGCTGCTAATTTTGTTATCAAGAGTATTATCACTTGCGCTCACTTGGCTACTCAGCCCCTCAATTAGTGCTTGCAGTGCTTTCAGTTCTGCAGACATTTTTCTAGTTAACATTCACTGTGATGAATGACTAGAACAGTATTAGTTTTATCGGACAACTATTACAATAAATTAATTTCTTTAAGTATCACTAATTACTTGCCTATAGCCTAAATTTATTCACAATTAAATGCCTCCATCCCACTTCTGACACCAGTGTTACAGGCTGACAGACGTATCTGAGTTCGTGAGGAATGAAGATCTTAAAATAAAAAACTAACTTGGATAATTAGGTTTATTCTCAATGTTACAAAAGTCAAACATCTGATATTTACCTGTCTTAATGTCCTCGTAACTCTTATTCTATCCTATATAACAAGGAGACGATCTCTGTATGTCTGTCTGTCCATCCTCTTTAATACCCCTAAGTCCCTTGAAACTCATCAAAAGTTCTTCAACTTTTGCGGAGCGAATTCTCGAGGTCAAATACAGGTCAAGTTCGAATTTCAGCAAGATCAGATTACGCAATCATGACTTTGACACTATAAACTCATTTTTAAATTACTTTTTCCTATGAAAGTTTTGCATTATTGCATAGAGGTGATTGAATAGAGATATGAAGGTAATGGAATATCATTTTTGTTTACTCTAAATGTCTCGCTTCAATGTTGAGTTAATTTCCAAGTGCGGCCACAGTGGCTCAGTGGATAGAGCTATTCCAAGTGGATAGAGAAATATAATTTCTTTCTTCAGTCTTTGTATGATAACCAAATTTTCAACATTGTGAATATTCTAGGCACGTGGCCATACTGAATACAAGGTCACAAACTAAACCCCTAGTACTAGTTATTCTTATTGAGTGCTATATTTAATTACTATCTATATTTCAATTAAAGTCTATCACAGCCTATACTCTTGCTAATGTCCCTTAAACGGCTCCAATTATTTCCATATGTTTATTTAAAACTGTCTATTTCCACCGTCCCGAATGTCTTTTCACTCACGCATCCAGTCCACAGTCCCGCAGATCAGTCCCACTCTTCACTGCACACAAGCTCGCCGACGCACTCTCGTAGATCGCTGCAGTCGTCCCTCGCCTCTCCGGAATCGCCCATCTGACGCTTGAGGTCCCACGAGACGCCAAACTCTCAGCTCTTACTCACTCTTACCTCAGAGGCTCTCATGTAGTATTTATACTTGAGGTAAGTGCTGTCGAGAATGTTCTCGGCAATCCATGTTGTTCTGGGAAAATTAATGGAGACGACGACGTCCGTCCTTGATAAATAGAGATATATGAGCTTCTCTGGGTCAGCGAGGCACGAGCTACGATAAGTCTATCAGTGTGTGAAGCGGCGTCCTTGGCTTTGTCGAACATTACAAACTTGAACTACAGCTCTCGGCGCTTTCCCACGCGAAGGAAACACCGGGCAGCGACATACAACGCTAAATGAATAAACAAATATTATGTGATATAAATGGAAAAGTGTACATGGAATATGAGAAGGGACCTTGGCAGTAGCGGCCTAGATGGCTAGTGTGACACAGGTTAGAGCCATTACAAAGTAGCATATTTCTGTACTACTTACAAAGTAGCATATTTCTGTACTACTTACAAAATAGTGCCCAAATGTTGCCTTTTAAATTTACAGTTGGAATACTGTATCTATACAATTAGTGCTGTAACCAAGGAAACTGGCTAGGTTGGAACCGGGGGGGGGGGGGGGGGGGATTCCGGTTTAAGTCCCCCTACACACCAAAACATGAAGGAAACATTATAAAAAAAACGGGTATATAGTTAGTAATCCATAAATTAAGGAAACGGTGTAACGTCTGGTTATGTGGCGCATATAATTTGCATACATTAAACCTTGAAGTAGTACGAAAATCTGAAATCTGAGTACACACATGTTTACGTGATATAAAGTGCCAGTGTTGTTACGTGTCCCACATGTAAGATTATTATTCAGTTGTTTTCTTTTATTCTACACGTTTATTAAGGTACACGTAACAGCTGAGGTGTAATTAACCATATGTTTAATGTTACATATTTATTTTATATTATTAAGTTTTGAGTAACGTACTCATTTGTTTAAGTTGGCAACGTCTGGTAATATCGCTTTAATTATAATCATTAGTAATACACCATGAGATAAGCCCTATACTACACATGCTAATTTGAATATTGTAACCGACGTCGATAATGGGTGGCGAGCGAATATTTTAGTCTCCATCTTGTTTTACGCGGGCCTTAAAGGTAACCAGCCAGGTAGGCCTGCGCTCCACCTAAAAGGGCGTAATTATAATGTTTAATGTGAAGTTAACCCCAGCGAGCATGCTCACTTTAATGTTGTTAGCCAACGGCGTAATAGTAAACTGTCAGAAGAGGGCTAGAGAGCATGTCAACGTAAATAATTCGTCATATTGTAAGGTACTTTTCCACTGCCATCCCCAGTGAGCGTTGGTCCAGCGGTGATGTGATATAAAACTTCGTTAGTAGCTGCACATGTTTTTCAACACGTTCTAGAATGTCAAGCAGTACCTGAGAACACTTGACATTCGTCTTTCGCTCTACCTCATTTCATATACTGCTAGCCAGGGATATTTTAAATAGTGCAATCTTACTTGCAGCTATTATGTGTGGGAGTAATTTACTATCCTATTTGAACTGAATATTCTGCAGTAAAAAATATTTGAATTTTTGTGTAACTGTTAAGGCACAGTGACACTACACGCATAATTGTTATTTTAACAGGCATAAAGAGGCGAAAACATGATGTTTCTGTCCAGCTGATGCGTGCTGATTTTCATGTGTTCTTGAACCTCAATATGAGGGCGGTAGTCTTGTTTAAATCGAGTAAAAGTATCTATGCATAAAAATTTCCGCTTCACCATTCGACATTTTGATTAGAATAAAGCACACGTAGTTAGTTTCCTTGTACCGTCTAATGCGTGTTTGAATGAATGAAGGGTAACACATGTATAGCTGTGCTGGAGCTGGACATTGAGGTGACATGAACCTGGACATTGAGGTGACATACAGGTAATCAACTGATCTGACTGTGTGGTTGCTGATGTAATCATATTGCAGTATGGGTTTCGTATACTGGTTAGCTTTACAGAAGAACAAATGATATGTTTGAGGCCTTTATGGCACAGTTTTCCCCAGTCATTACATCTGACTTGGTTACACAAATTTAAATATATTTTCACCCATTTCACACTACATATTCTCGTATTCAGATGTTATTAGTTAACCCTGCCTGTAGAAGCTACATCTGGTACATTAATTAGAGAACTATATTACAATATGTCGAATGTTCCTGCTATCGCATTTAATCTGATATATCATTATCCTTCACAGTGGGCAAATAAACGGTATAAAACAGTAAAAAAAGTAAAATAAAAATATAGATATCTATATCTACTGTTGATCTTAAGCTCAAATATTTCATATAGGCGCTGTTTTATCAATGAAGCAACCCCTTCTCCAACCCCCAACTCCTTCGCACCAAATAAATTCCTGCCTACGCCACTGTATAAAACACACTGTTTTAGAAAACATACTAATTTACTTATATAATTCTGCGTTTATAATAAATTTGAAATCTACAACAATGTTTTTATTTCAGTATTTTTACATATTCCACTGTAAGATTTTGGGAAATTTACTCTTAATTTGTTTGTAGTGTTGAAAAAAAAATTAATGTTGGAAACTAGTTTCAAAAAAATGTCCTTGCAAAGATACAAACATACATTTCAGTGTAGGCAGCTGAAGTAAGCTTTGTGCAGATAAGAGCCTCGGTAAACTCGGGAGAATGGTGATGATTTGGGGAGGGGGGGGGGGGGTGCCTTGTGCTGGCGGGGTGTGAACTCTCCCCCCCCCCTCCCCTCACACACAAACCCAGCTCGGGCCAGGCCACTCGTTACCACTCCGGCGCCAACTTCCCCCCCACTCCCCCTCCCACAGAGCACAAAGGGCCTCGCCATAAATCATTTTGTTGTAGTAAAAGGGATATTTAGGCCACGAGACTGACGTCAGGATCAATTTCTATTCCATCATTCTCCAGGAGCGAGCGTCAACATAAATCAATCCCCTCCGTGGGTCGGCGCTAACCCCCCTCCTCTAACAACTCTCACTCAATTTACCCGCAGCCCCAGATAAGGGAATCACTGAAAGCAGTGGAATTATAAAGGGGAAAACGAGCGTGCCAAGAAGAATAAATGATGGCGGCTGCGATATAAATTAAACGTGAATATGTTTAAAATACGAATCTCCTTCTAAAGTCTCCTCAAATACTTTCCCTGAACCCACAAGGTTTCAGCCTTCAAGAAGTCGACTTTTTTATGTTAAATTTCGTTAGTATTTTGGAGATATCTCAGATTTACCTACGATCAAGCTTTCTTTCTATTTCTACATATCTGCCAAGGTTTCTGAGGAACGGCCCTTTAGATAGCGCGTTCGGGGAACTTTATAACTACTCAAGGAAACCGCTGTTGGAAGAAACGCGAGACCGTTACGAGTGTGCTATTT
>CM057000.1:156386195-156766195 GCA_029891345.1 Dryococelus australis | reverse complement strand
TAAGGCATTGCTGTGCTGTCATGTTGTGCGGTTTTTGGGCCATTGTTGCGTGTAGGTCAGGACTCCCAGCTGACTGGGGCGGTATCGATCTGCTCACTTGTGCTGTGGGTTGCGACTCCTCAGGCACTGAGTGTTTGTGGTCTCAGCTCCCGGTGGGCGTGGCAGTTGTGAACATGTGTGTGACATATGATGACAGGCCGCATTGACGTAACTCAGTGGCATCTCGGATAACGCTGGCAACGGTTCGGACAAAGTTCTCAAAGCCCTGGAGGATGGCTGGCCAGAAAGTGGCCCTAAATTCTGGTAGTATTGTTTGTATTACAGGTTCTAATACATCGGCAGCTGCAATGTGTTGATAAAAACGAGCTACTAGGTTCACTTTTCATCGCACTATGTTTCCCGTTCTTCATGAGCTCGCTGTAGCTTAGTGAAAATACTAAGTTGTGTTTGCAGAGTTGTTAGTGTGCTGGTGAACCTGGTAGAAAACTTTGTGACAAATTGTTTCCACTTCATCTGATACTCGCGGACAGACCTCCACCACGTGCGCGCAGCTCCCATGAGCTTTGCCCCTACGACACACTGCCATTCCTCAGGGAGGACACAGTACCGCTGCAATCATTGCACGCATTCTTCCATGAACGCTCGTAGTTCTTCCAAGCCCTGTCTAGAGAAATTTGGGAGTGTTTGGAACTTTGCCGGAGTAACTACTGGAGCGCGTGCGGAATTTGCATTGTGTGTGGCATAAATGGTGAGGATACTGCAGCAGGTTGTGGTGCCCTGAGTTGTAGCACACTGGGTGTCGGCGGTGGCAAGGGTACCAGATGTCTCTGAGCGTTTGAGGCGGTCACGTCACGTTGCATCTCTACTTGAGTTTGTTCTGGTACAGTTGCACCACTCTGAGAGAGCCGTTCTGGCAGGCAGTCCCGACACTGGTAAAGTGCACACTGAAATTTCAACCACTCAATGGTCGTCATGCATGAGAAATAACACTTGCATTTGCAGCTGTTGCAGATAGCTAAGTCCCCAGTGGTTTGCCCGCAATTTGAGAACTCACATGCGTCTGCAGCACCACATTCTCTGGCAGCTGGCACCTTAAGGTCGACTTAAGCCAATACCTGGGCAATGCTCCATTGTGTACACATGAACTGTCCAATACATGCACTGATACACTCTGCGATGTTGGTGGTACTCATCAGGTAGTCTCTCGGAAAATGCAAGCAGGATGCCAGATCACGCTCTGTTCCCTCGCACTGACATCTGCTAGGCAAAACTTCGTAAGTTCATTCGGCTAGTGAGCCAAGCAGTGTTGGCGTTGAAGAGGCATAAATCAGCATTGGGAGGCAATGGCAGATGTTTGCTGTTAAGTCATACTTGGCAAACGAATCACAGTCTCTTGCCTTTTGGCAAATTAAGCAAAGTTCCGTGAGCCAATCCTCAATCGCAAAAAACCATTTACGTGTGCGGTTGTTGCGCTGACAGTCTTCACAGGGGATATGGTCCTCCTCCTCGTGTTTGTCACCCGCACATGTGGACAACTGTTTTTCGGCGGTGATTGTTGCTGCAGGTGCAAGGGTGAGCACGTGCTTGCCCTCCCCTGCGGCAGGTGACAGGGCTGACAGGAGGGTGGCGGTGCGCGCAGGCAGAGAGGAGTGGGAGGAAGTCTCCCTTTGTTCTCTGTAATGCGCACCAAAATGTCAGTGCTTTCACACTTCACTCACGCCAATGGCGAAAATGGCGACTGCACAAGTGGTCACCCAGGTGGCCAAGTAGTTTAGCAGCACAGAAGGGCACCAAATGACATGGGCATGGAAATTGGTGTTAGCAGCCACACAGTCAGGAAAGCCAATTGACCAAGTTCCGAGTAGATGCAGGTACTCAGAGATAGATTGAAATGTCCGGAGGGCACCAGCTAACCATTTATAGGAATCCACTCGGTTTAGTACAAGACTCCTGAGGTGGGCCATGGTCAAAAAGTTCAGGCTAATGACCCTGCGACCCGTGTCTTAATTACATTGAATGAGCAAGTAAAGACTGGCGGCTGGATATGTGGCCATACTTACACTCTGTGCTGGGAATTGTGGCACCCCAGCATGCCTTCCCAAGCACTGATGTACACACTTCAAAAATAAACACACTTAATACACTAAATGTGTATTAAGTGGTTGATATAACATGTAGTAGGTATTGAACAGTTTTGTGGGTCATCACCCTTAAACTCTCCGTGAGGCGGGAATAATGGTACATGGACACATTTGTTAAGAAAAACACTGGTTGTATTGTAATTCAAACATGAGGCAGTACAGCAAAAGTAAGCGGGCATGTGGTACGAGGCCCCACATTGGCCAATGCTGCTAGACAAAGATGTGAACGGATGCACAAAAATATATTAAAGTTATAATTATGCCATAGTCTGCTCCAGAGGGAGGCATCCTTGGAGGTGCACGGTGAAGTTAGTTAAAAAGGTTCCAGATAATTAAAGTCTATTGAAGTTAAGTTTGATGTCGGCTAACAGCCAGCCGCGTTAAGACCATGACGGCACTCACCACTCACGTGACACGTGGGCATGCACGTGCCCAAAGATGCCATACCCTGAACTTTCCAGTAACTGAATATTTCTTTGAAGAGTACATTATGTCTCTTGTTTTATTTTCAGGTTCCCAAGTGTTTTAAGTGTTTAAAATGTATGTTTAAAAATTTTGCACAATGTTTGGTTATGAATTCAAAATGCATGCTGCGCAAAGAATAAGAACATTATTATTCTGGCATGAATGCCATCATAAAAGACATTTAATGAATACAGAAAATTCTCAATTTAAGTGTACAGTGTAAATCTTTATTTAAATTATTTATGTGACATTTAATTTATATGATAAAAGTTTTACTCAGCATGCATAGCACTTCCGCTTGTGTGAACCCCATAAGCAGCCATTGTTGGTCCGCACAACCCCCACCTCTGGGCAGTCCGTCGAGGAGAGCTGGCGAGGTAAGACACTGTCACGTACACACTTCAAACTTTTTGCACTGATGTAGATTACAATAGATCACTTTTAGTATACCGGTTAACATTTACTCGCATACGTTTTCCCAGACATTTCCCCAGCACTATGCTTCCGCTTAACTTAATAATTTTTGCCCTTGTGGCTTTTTAAATGTAATCGAGGAGAAAGGATGAAAGATGTCGGAGAGGCCACGCGTCCCGCACAAATTTGAATCAGGCACCATCCTCTTATGCTAAAGGTGTTTCAATTTAATTTATGTTTAATTGCTTCATGCATTATTAAGGGCTTTATTTCTATGTATGCATATTATGGTTTTGTCATGTTTAAATTGTTTTACATCCACATCATTTGCGACCACATGGTTAACAGCCGCCAAGTCAATATCTGCGCCATCCATGCGATTTGAGGGTTGATTTGTATAATATCATAAGCGCCATCATTAATTTCAGGGTTCTGTGTATTATTTCATTAAGGTTTCAATGTATTTTCATGTAATTGATGCTTTGTATGTATGACCACACAGTCTCGTTCATATTTGATTTTCCTACCATCAGGTGTACTACAAGCCTAGAAATGTCTCAATCTGCAGGAGAATATTTTTCACACCATCAATAACAATTTTTCTGGCCATAATTTGCCAATTTTACAGAGAAATGCTGCAATTTCACTTGCGCCATGTGATCCACTACGAATCTTATCCAATGGCATCGGCGCCATATAAGCTTACTATAATGCATCTGCGTGTTTATTGTGACCATCCATGTTGTGTCCCATCTTGTCTTATATATATTTGTGACACTTATGTAATATGTACAGTGATATTATTTCCATCCTAGCTGGTTATGTGTCACCACACTCACCACGTGCTGGAAGACATGCCCCGACGAGTCCGCATCAGTGATTCCAAATAATAACACATGTTCGCTGTTCATTTCATATTTCTCCACGCCCTGTCTTCAGGAAAATCTGCAGTTCACCCTAGCGGCTGTAGACCTCTTTCCTTGTGAAGACTGTGGTTTCTAACACCACAGAGAAGTCATCCATATAGGAGTGCGCTAGACTAATTGCGGACTGGGGGAGCACCCAACAGAGTTAGCTAGACACGTCCGATTGGTACGATTGTGTATGAGTGGCAAAATAAAAGCAAGTCTAACGGTGCATAAAGTATTTCCTTGTAGTGACAGCAACCTCTCGCTTTTTTTCAGTGATAAAATGTTTGGTAATGCAAAGTGTTTTGTAAGTACGCTCAGATGAGACGGACACACAGAACCCACAGCATCCCTGAGAACCCTGAGTCTCAATAGTGTGGTGACTGGGAAACACCGCTGGTACCCATCTACCATAAGTTCATTGTGTCACCATTTGTCTCGTGTCTCACCCGACGGCATCAATTGGCTCCCAACATGGGGCCATTGTGTTCATCTGCACCGTGTCATCCGCATCAACCGCGTTAAAAAGGCGGACACCACAGCTGATCAGCCGCGAGGCCACAAAACATCCACGTCGGTAACCACGACACCTGTAAACATACGCGCGAATTGCCTGGACATGCCGATCGAATGATGTGTGCATTGTGGAAGGGTAAGTGAAGTCAACCTATTCAGTAAAAATCTACGGGATCAACTGCTATATCAATGAAAGTCCAACACCGCGTCAGCGCAGTCAGAACCACACCTGTGCGCGCGCACCAGATGTGATGGGGCAGGAGTAAAGTGGGCGCAGTGCCAACAGTGCAAACGGGACTCACATTTTCGATGCATAGAGCCTTACAAATATGCAACCTTTCGCGATAGTGTTATAAACAGTGACGAGTGCCGTACGACGAACTGTGCCGAGATTGTGCCACCGACAACACAAGAGGTGAAGCTCATGCTGCCACCAGTAATTGTTACGTACACGCCATACGGCTTAACAGGGACGGACCATAATGTACTGTTGCCAAATTTTGCAGGGCACGACTCAGAAGAACCGGGTACTTTTCTCGCGGTTTGTGAGAAGAAACTGAAAAGACATCGTGTGCATAGGGAAGATTGGACAGAGGTCACTGCAAACCGACTGAGAGGAACAGCCGCTATGTGGTGGAATTTAGTCAGAGACTATAGTGTGACATGGGAAGAGTTTGCGACCAGTTACTGGGCTGGTTCGATACGGATGGAGACGCCATCCAGGCCCAAGCATGGTTATACCACAAGCAGCAATGCAAACACGAAGGGATTGAAGAGTTCATCCAGCGCAAACTATGCCTGTACAAACACCTAAACCCAGGTGAACCTACTCACGGAGTGCTGGAAATAATTGTCACCTTGTCAACACAGGACATTAGGCTGTACTTGGGTGAGTATAGAGAAAGTCACACAGGAGGCATGCCTCTATGAACAAGATGTGCGAGCGGGACAGACATACCAATCCCAGAGGAAGAATCACCACACATCACACCCACAATGATGCCAGATGTTACGTGACCACTGCCGCCGTTTACACCAGTGAGACCAAACTGTGGACAGAGAAACTTCCACCACAACAACCGGGAAAATTACTATCAAGGTAATCGGTCGGGAAACTGTGTAGGGGGGTTGGCGAAACAACACCTGCATGAATTTCACCACCAGGTCATAGGAATTTGCCTAATGAAGGTACCAAAGTGTTCCAGGTCAGTGACAGTACTGTACATGCGTTAAGGGTCAATGTCGAACTTGAGGAAAAGAATGTGATCGCCATAATAGACACTGCTGCAAGCCACAATTTTGTACATGAGGGGTTAATACATGCAATAACAACTAGAGTGCTGCCACGTCACCTTCAGTTCGCTACCAACAACCAAGGGTGAGGCAAGAAGCGTGATGCACGTGACAGTGGGAATACGTGAACTCCGTACGAAGTGCAATGTCTACATTGTGCCGGACCTGTGTGAGGAAATGATTTTGGGGTTACCATGGTTGATCGACAACCAGGCAGTGATTGAACCACATCTCGACCGTCTTCACGTGGGGCACATGGAAGGTGGACGCTGTATGCAGTAGGAGCAACGCTGTCAGTGACAACAGCTGCCGTACCACTCACAGAGTTTGAGTATGAGGTGCAACATCTGATGAACCAGTATACCAGTGTGTTTCACACTGATAGGAGGTTGCAGCGCACAGACGTCACCGAGCACGCCATCATCACGACACACAAGGACCAGTGTACTCCAAGCCACGAGATCCAGGTATTTTCTTCCGGCGTGTCATCAATCAGCATGTATATGAGATGCTCAAAGATAATGTGATTGAATCTACACAGTCTCTATAATTCAGGCATTACATTAGCCCCTAAAAAGGACAGTGAATGGAGGTTTTGTGTAAACTTTCGTCCTCACAACAAAATAACTGTAAACACACCACCTCTAATCATTAACATCAAAGACACTTTGTAAACACTAGCGCCAGCTATTGTGTTTACTTCACCCAACCTAAAATCAGGGTATTGGCAAGTACCTATCCGTCCACAAGACCGTAAAAAGACTGCATTTACCACGCCAGACAGGCACAGATTTCAGTTTGTTGCCATGCCCTTCTGCCTAAAATATGCCCCTGCCAATTTTCAAAACCTGATGGTAAAAGTGTTAGATGGTTACATAGGAGACTTTGCGATGGCTTATCTTGATGATGTACTTGTATGGTCGAACAGCTGGGAAGAGCACCTACATCACCTGAGCCTTATGTTTGAGAGGCTCGAACACAACAAACTCACATGTAAGGTTGACAAGTGTATGTTAGGAATGAGTAGAATGGAGTTTTTGGGACACTATGAAACAGGGAATGAACACGAACCGGAACAACAACATGTATAAGAAATACAAAACAAACCCACACCCAGGTCACGTAAACAAGTTCAAAAATTTTTTGGCTTGATAAATTGGCTAAGGGAATTCATTCCAAATTTTTCTGTGATAACTGCACCATTGACAGAATTGCTATGTGAGAAACGTAAATTTGTATGGACACCTCAAGCCGACCAAGCATTTAAAGAAATCAAACTTGCTTTCTAAAATTGTAAGCCGCTAGCCAGGTTTAGTCCAGAGTTATCTGTTGTCGTTCAGACAGATGCGAGCCAAGAGTGCATTGGAGCGGTGTTATACCAGGTGGAAGAACACTGGGAAAAACACATCATTAACTACCATAGCGTAAAGCTTGGTGAGGCGGAACGAAAGTATCATGTGAACGAGCAAGAGTGTTTAGCAATTGTACACACGCTGAGAAAGTAGTGGCCGTATCTGTTAGGAAGACAGTTTACATTGAAAACCGTTGTCTAGTTTGGTTGGAAGGCATACATAACAGGAAGAGTAAACTTGTCCGCTCGGCTTTACTTCTGCAGGAGTTCGACTTCAAGGTAGAACACGTGGCGGGGAAAACCAACGAACTCGCCGATGCACTGTCCAGAAACCCCTGTCCGAACCTAACGGTAACAGATGACGTTGAGTGGGAAGAGGCGCTACCATCTTGCCATGCCACAAAAAACAGCAGACAAACCAGATTTTGTTTTAAAGAACATTGTCGCCACACCACCCGGTGAACTTATCTCGTTAAACGTCTGTAATGTGTTAAGGGCAGTACACACAGGGCAAGAAAATTCCCCAGATGCTGCGCAATGCCGACAACACTGTGCCACGAGGTACTCAGAACAACGGAGGGTAGTGGACCGGGAAATTAAAACCAAGCCCACCGGTAATTGCACGAGATAATGAAGGTACGTGCATAAGGAAACACGGGAACTTGTGCTAAAATATGCACATAATAGCTTATAGCATGGCCATCCTGATCAAAGCAGACATGTAGGAATGTGCAAAAGTTTTTTCATTGGCCAGGAGTACAAGGGGATGTATGTTAACATGTGCAGAGTTGTGTTACGTGCAACACCCTGAAGCCATGGATAACAGACAGCGATGCTGCAAAAAACTAAGGCTGCCAACTGAGCCATTCAAAACTGTAGCACTCAACATCATGGGCCCGTACCCGTCAGTAATGATCTTGCACACACGGTTGCACAGGTAATGCAAACTGAATTTTTCCAAGATGGGGGCATCTCCAGTACCTACTGACCGACAATGGTATGCAGTTTGTAGGAAGAAAGTGAAGAGATTATTTTACCAGATGGGGAACTGAACACCGTACAGCCGGAGCAAACCCGACCGAACGTCGTCACCAGGATGCAAAATTCAATTACACGTCAAATTAAGAGAAGATCACACCAGATGGACGGAATTGATTCCAGAGGTCATGTTTTGTTTACGAAACAGAGTGAATGCAGCAACCGGGTAAACACCTGCGGAAATGGTACAAGATTGCAAACTGCGTGCGACCAGAGAAACCCGTGAAAGTCCGCCAATATCGCCTGAGGAAATTGTCGCACATCAAATGCAAATCCACGAAGAGGCAAGGGCAAACCAAGAAAACTATTGCAATGTTTGGGTACCAGAGAGTAGAAGACCACCGCCAGAGTTAGTGCCCGGCATGTATGTTTATGTCAGGGAAAACCCATTATTGGCAGGAGTAAAGAACCGTTGTGCAGGACTGGCACCAAAGTGGATTGGGCTGGTAAGCGTAACTGCCAAGATGGGGAATTCCATGTTTCTTGTGAAACTGGGTCTGTGACGAGTTACAAAATGTCACAGCGATGACCTGCGTATAGTCTGCACACCTGCATGGAAGAAGGGCAAGGAGAAGCCGGAAAGCCCAGTACCTCGGCGAGCGCGACATTGTGTACCAGATGGTACGAGGAGTGACAGAAGTAGCATGTGTCCAAACAACAACGCCAGTTTCGTGACCACGCACCCGGGAAATGTAAACAACACCACTGTAAACGCTCTGTCATTTAGGGGCTTCGGGCCATCTGAGCACTCCACACCAAGCAGGGAGGGAGAAGGCGACGAAAGTGTACACACACAAGTGAGAGAAACGAGTAATAGGGAAACACTGTTTCAGGGCTTTCCCGTAGAGGCAAATAGTAGTATAGCAAATCAAAGTAGCTTCAGAGGTTTCACATCTATATATGACGAAGTGGTAACAACAGTGTACACGTAAATTACAACACAACCAGTGCCAGTGACACATTTTTCAAGGGGTTTCCCCCAAGGCACCAATACCAATGGTTGTAACAGAAGTGAAAACGTAAACCAGCATACCACAAGTGTCAGTGTAACGCCTTACAAAGGTTTTTCGCCCCTGCAGGAGATAGCCTAGAAGGGCAAGAGAGTTTCAAAGGATTTGGGGAAGTTAGTAGAGAAGTGAGTGTGATGCCACATGTCAACAAGCAACATCGCAGCACTCGCAAGAGGCAAGGCGAGTCACCACTATGTCCCCACAACATGGTTCTAGCCTACACGCCCACCCCCTGTAAATGCCGCAGAGAAAGGAGACCTCCGCGGCCATGCTTATTATGTCCTCAACCGGTGGTCCTGGTTCACAACCAGGCAATGTTGAGTTACTCGCACCGTCTTGGACTTTGAGGGAGGGGTCATTTGACACCGGCTAACAGCCAGCCGCGTTAAGACCATGACGGCACTCACCACTCATGTGACACGTGGGCACACACGTGCCCAAAGAGGCCATACCCTGAACTTTCCAGTAACTGAATATTTCTTTGAAATGTAAATTATGTCTCTTATTTTATTTTCAGGTTCCCAAGTGTTTAAGTGTTTAAAATGTATGTTTAAAAATTTTACTCAATATTTGGTTATGAATTCAAAATGCATGCTGCGCAAAGAATAAGCACATTATTAATCCGGTGTGAACGCCATCATAAAAGATATTTAATGAGTACAGAAAATTCTCAATTTTAATGTATAATGTAAACCTATATTTAAATTATTTATGTGACGTTTATTTTAAATGATAAAAGTTTTACGCGGCGTGCATACCACTTCCACTTGTGCGAACCCCGTAGGCAGCCATGGTAGGTCCGCATGACCTCTGCCGCTGGGCAGTCCTTCGAGGAGAGCTCGCAAGATAAGATGCTGTCACGTACACACTTCAAACTTTTTGCACTGATGTAGATTACAATAGCTCACTTTTAGTATACCAGTTAACATTTGCTTGCGTATGTTTTACCAGACATTTTGCCAGCATTATGCTTCCGCTTAACTTAGTAATTTGTGCCCTTTTGTCTTTTTAAATGTAATTGAGGAGAAAGGAGGAAAGATGACGGAGAGGCCACGCGGCCCGCGCAACTTTGAATCAGGCACCATCCGCTTATGCTAAAGACGTTTCAGTTTAATTTATGTTTAATTGCTACATGCATTATTAAGGGCTTTATTTCTATGTATGCATATTAAGGTTTTGTCATGTTTAAATTGTTTTACATCCACATCATTTGCCACCACATGGTTAACAGCAGCCAAGTCAATATCTGCGCCATCCACGCGATTTGAGGGTTTATCTGTGTAAAATCATGTGCACCATCATTAATTTCAGGGTTCTATGTATAATTTCATTCAGGGTTCCGTGTATTTTCATGTAATTGATGCTTTGTATGTATGACCACGCTGTCTCGTTCATGCTTGAATTTTCTGCCATCAGACGTGCTACAAGCCTAGAAATGTCTCAATCTGCAGGAGAATATTTTTCCCATCATAATTTGCCATTTTTACAGAGAAATACTCCAATTTCACCTGCACCACGTGATCCGTTACAAATCTTATCCATTGGCATCAGCGCCATATAAGCTTTCTTTCACACATCTGTGTGTTTATTGTGACCATCCATGTCTTGTCCCATCTTGTCTCATATGTTTTTGTGTAATTTATGTAATTTGTATGGTGATATTATTTCTATCCTAGCCGACTATGTGTAAAGGCCGTCACCACACTCACCATGTGTTGGGAGACGACCCGACCAGTCCACGTTAGCAACGCCAAATAATCACACATGTTCGCTGTTCATTTCATAATTCTCCATGCCCTGTGTTTAGGAAAATCTGCAATCTACCCTAGCGGCTGTAGACCTCTTTTCTTGTGAAGACTGTGGTTTCTAACACCACGGAGAAGTCATCCATATAGGAGTGTGCTAGACTAATTGCGGGCTGGAGGAGCACCCGACAGAGTTAGCTAGACACGCCTGAGTTTTCAATCATAAAGTTAATCCTGGCACGATTGTGTATGAGTGGCAAAATAAAAGCAAGTCTAACAGTGCATAAAATATTTCTTTGTAGTGCCAGCAACCTCTCACCTTTTTCAGTGATAAAATGTTTAGTAATGAAAAGAGTTTTGTAAGTACGCTCAGGTGAGATGGAAACAAAGAGCCTACAGCATCACTGAGAACCCTGAGTCTCTCAGTGCGGTGACTGGGAAACACTGCTGGTGCCCATCTACCATAAGTTTATTGTGTCACCATTCGTCTCATGTCTCACATGACGGCGTCAAGATGATAAGTACAAAGAAGGATTCACCTATGAGTTGCATACGTGGCCTGCCCTAACAACCACTGATTTCAGACTGAGGAGTGATTGGCGTGGCAATGTTAACTGGAATTGAGCTTGCCTGCCAAAATAGAAAGTTTCTCGCTCAAAAAGTAATACGAATGAGATAAGACTGACGCCGTCGAGTGAGACACGAGACAAACGATGACACAAATACTTACTGGTAATTTGGGTGCCAGCGGTGCTTCCCAATCACCGTATTATTGAGATTCAGTGTTCTCAGGAATGTTGTGGGTTCTGTGTGTCTGTCTCACCCGTGCGTCTTACAAACACATTGGCAATACTTAACTTTTAATAAAATCACTGAAATAAACAACTGATAAAAAACATGTGGCTAGGACATTGTCACTACTGAATAAAAAATTGAGTTCACTGTAGACTTGTTTTATTGATATTGTTTATACACATCAACGTGCCAATGAAATGGTTATCTCGGTCATAACTAGCCAATTCTGCTTGGACGCTCCCCAGCCCGTAATTAACCTAGCGCACGCCTAAATGGATGATCTCACCAAGATGCGTGAAAGCACAGCCTTCACAAGGGAAGAGGGCAGACAGCCTCGAGGGTGGACTGACGGTTTTTTCCCTGAAGACAGGACAGGGTGAATTACAAATGAAAACCCTTAATACACATTAACACGCATGATTACTCGGCATCACTAATGCAAATTCGTCGGGGCTCCCCCCCCCCCCCCCACCTGGTTAGTTTGGTGACGGCCTATACACAGAGCTGGCTAGGACGGGAATAATTGCACCATACACTAATTACACAATTACATAGACCCTTGAATGATACATGGAATAAGATGGGACACAAGATGAATATTTACAACAAAAACACACATGCGTGAAAACAAGCTTAAGTGATGCAGATACCACTGGATGAAGTTCCTAGCGGATGACGTGGTGCAGGTGAAACTGCAATATTTCTGCGTGGAAACTGCAAACTAAATTCAGATAAAATATTATTTGTGTCGAGCAAGTGATTTTCTTTACGATTAGAGTTGTTACAGGCTTGTTACATGCCTGATGGCGGTGAAATCAAACATTACTGTGACCGTGCGGTCAAGTACAAAAAGCATCAATTTACATGAAAAATACATTAAACCATGAATGAAAAATACATAGAACACTGAAATAAATTATGCACATACAATGTTATATAAATAAACTCTTAGAATGCAATGATGGCATGTACATCGACTTGGCTTCAGTCGACCACGTGGTTATATGTGATGTTGCCGTAAAATATTCAAACACGAAAATTCCCCTTAAATACAAACAGAAAAAAAAAAGCTCTTAAAATTATGTGTAGCAATTATGCAGAAGTTACACTGAAATGCCATAAACATAGGCAGATGGCATCTGATTCAAATGTGCACGTCGCGTACCTCTGAGACGTTTTTCTCCTCCTTGTCCTCGATTAAGTTAAAAATGCCACAAGGGCGTAAAAATTAGTAAAGCGGAAGCATAATGCTGGGGGAATCATCTGGTAAAAACGTACGCAAGCAAAGATTAACCGGTAAACTACATTGACTATGGAAACCTACATCAGTGAACAAAAGTTTTAGTGCGCACGTGACAGTGTCTTACCTCGCCAGCTCTCCTCGACAGAATGTCAAGATACAAGCATCACACGGACCTACCATGGCCCCTACGGGGTTCATATAAGCGGAAGTGCTACGCACGCCGAGTGAAATATTTTATATTGAAAATAAAATGGTACAAATTAAATTAGATATTGTTTTACATTTCTAAAATTTTCTTATGAATTTTATTTTATTTTAATGTCTCTTTGTGATGACGTTCATGCCAGAATATTAAGTGTTCTTAATCTCGGTGCCGTGGGCACTTGGAATATTCATAACCAAATAATTAAAATTAGCACAAACACTTTAAAACATTTTAAGACATATTAAACACTGTATAGACAACAACACATTTTACCCTGAAATTAACATTTATAGGAAAGTTCAAAATTATCAGCCTCCTTGCGCACGTGTGGGACACGTGACAAGTGAACGCCATCATGGGCTCTAGCGCCGCTGGCTGTTAGCCGACGTAAATATATGAATGCTGAAATACACAGGCAATTTTATATAAACACGCCCATCTTCAGCAGTATTTTACATATTGATTTTCACATCAGTAAGGCCTGCTGCGAGAGCAAGCTCTGAGTATGTTTATAGTTGACCTTCTTGGTGGGTCTTACCCCAGGAAACACCCTCTATCTACGCCACTCTTCTAAACTGGATAACAACAAAGAATTGAACACTTACAAAGAAATAATATTTTACTACCCAAAATTTACTCCACAAGAGAGTGATAGCATCATAAGTTCTGAACCAAATAAAACCAGACAACTATAAAACATGTTATGTGCCACTTGCTATGTTCATGGTTCATTACACCTCCCATTGCAAGCTGGGTTGAGAAAATGACATTTCACACTGCTACTTCCTCCAGTCAATTCCATCAGTTTGAATACAGCAAAGTATCATGTAATTTTGCAATTGATTTAGATAAAGTACAAACCATTAATACATAAATCAAAATACTGTAAGGTCCACCATTCAAAATGATGTCTAAGCTGAAAATGTTTTCCTATTGTCATAATTTTTTGATTCCAACAAAATGATCATAATATCAAAAACTGAATATTATGGAATGACAGTATTTGACTCTATTTAAATATTAATCTCTTAACTGTATTAAAGCTCTATAATAAATAGTTGTGATGCAAAAAATCTGCCAGAGAATCTAACTTGTATTCAGCACACATTGTATGCCCATTTAGTATGTCATACATGAAAACCAAAGAATTCAGTTGGAAAGTCAGCTTTTTCTACTGGCATACCTACACATTTTTAATTGCTTTCTTTGCACATTAAAGAAAAGGAAAACAACTCTGTACACATCTATACATTACAAATATAGTGTACACATTTTTTCTAAGGTTATGAATATATTTTTATTCCCTTTGTTTTCCAGTTTCTTGAAGAACATAGGACTGAAATTGTCTTGTATCTTTCTAATGTTAGAGCTAAATGATTTTTTTTTTTAATTGTTCAATACGTTAAAATTTTGGAAAAAATATAACATTACATTTTTATAACTTCTCAGAACCATGTGGAACTACAATTTTTAACATTTTGAGGGGTGTTTTCTAATTCTCAGAATTTAATGATTGTGACTGCTTTGCAATTAAAGTATGGCCAGCACTTACAGTAGTATTTGGATCAACTATGAATCATAATTTATAACTACCCAAGATGACAACAACAACAACAATTATCAACTTGCAATTAGCTATCGCCCAGTAGCAAGCACTTCCTTTCCCTCATTCCTTTTCATTTGCCAGTGCCCTCCTAAATTGCCCAACCCCTTCCACCATAACCAACTCCTACAACAAATTCCACTCCTCCACTGTTCTCACCAGCATGGACTGCGTTCGCCTTTCTGTCCACCTCCATAACATCTGAAACTTTCTTTTCTTGTACCTCTGCCCCTCTACGCTTGGCTAAATGTTCACTTGACTTCACCCATCCTCCCACATCATGTACCGATACATCCTGACCAGCCTCTCCACTTTCACCTGTTTCTTTTAGAGCTCCACCTCCACTGCTCATCATGAAGGATGGTCTAAAATTCCTTTCATCCTCTGCCCACTCATTCTATGAAGCTTCTCCTATCTCCTTCCCTTGTGCATTTGTATCTTCCCCTTTTCCTAGTGAACCTTACAACCTTAGTTTTCCGTACATGAATCTTTATTTTATTCCACTTTACTCCAATACCAGAAGCTTACAATAAACTTACCTGCAATTGCTGTGTGTGTGTTATGCAACTGACTAACTTCAATGGTAGCAACTTCTATTTATCACCATATCGACCTTTGCTGTTTCTTATCTCAGACTTGAGAAATGTACACAAGCACTGAACCACTTCAAGTAAATAACAACAATATAATCACTGCTCAGTAAATACACATATCGTCTTTACAACCATTACAAGCCAGCAGGTAACATCATCACCATTATATAAAACAATACTTCATCTGTAATTCATTTCCAAAGATATTGTTACAGAAAAAGATATGTTAGAATGACTGCACAGTATATGCAGTGCCTATAGCAGATCCACAGTGTACTAGACACAATGAAGGCTGCCCACAATCAACTCCTTCAGCCCACCATGTACATTCCTGTTACATAACAGTGTATTCCATTAAGTTCCATCATTATTTATTTCTGTGTGTCATGTGGTACAGTTAAGAAAAAAATTAGTTTTTCTACATACAGTAGTTTCACAAAAGATGCTGTACTGTGATGTTAGCCCCTTGTATGTAATATGTATTATGTACTAAGACTGATGTCAGTGCAGATGTAGTGCTGACCATATACCAACAAGGCACAGCACACACACAGAAGAAAAACTAAAATAAATGTGACTTTGTGTTGAGTGTAGTGTACACAGGTATAATACCTTTAAACCAAGAGCCATAACCATTGTGATCTTAATATAAAAGTGTATCAAGGCATTTTCTCTAACTTAAAACAATATGAAACACTCAACTGTGTCCAATTAAATGAAAAAAAACTTATTTAAATAAAACACATTTATCCAAATTAAAGTGATTTATATTTCTGGTACCGAAGCTTTTTGGAAAATAATAAAAAATTTATTGCACATTTGTGTTACCCTTTTTAACTAAACAAGCATTTAATTTGTATCTCACTTTAAATTTAATTTTACTTATATGAATTACTTATTTGGCTAATAATGCCTAGAAATTCCTGGGTCAAGTTTAAAACAATAATTAAACGTTATTTCAAAATTTTGCCACACAAACGAAACTTAAAATTTGTAAAATTTTAATGTCTAGCTTCAATCAGTGGAAACAGCTGTTAATTCTTAACAGGGCGGGGACTTAGGTGTGAGTTCATTGTACATCAATCTGATGTGGCGTATTAATTAAGGTCGGTTAGCAATACCTTATAGCTGGAGAGTAAATAGGTGGGAAAAATTTAAAATTTTATTTTCCTCTTATTATTAAACTACGTGATTTTCCACCTCTTCTGAAGCTTTGTTCTCATGGTCATATTACCCATGCATATTGAAGTGTCCATTTGGCCACTTAATATACATTTGGCCTTCAATTTTAAAAAAATAATAATACAATGGCTTCCCGCATGTCTCTCTTACCAAGCCAGTCAAATCAAACTCTCTCTACCATCCATAGTTCAAAGTCGACGTTCGGTCACAACGTCCTTCAAAAATTGTAACTGACATTTACTACATACAACATATTGTTATGCACTGACGCGAGCCCATACACGGGCCAGCTCTGTGGGGGCCACCCACCTCGACCCACCCCTCCACCCAGGCAGGCCCACTCGCTGCCCCATCGCTTGCCCGGAGGGGGGATGATTGACACCTAACCTGACTTGTGTCAGGGCCCCTCCTCCCCACTGCTGGAGAAGCAGATGAATTTTGAAGATGCACAAGAATATTCTAGGAACAAGGTCCTTAGCGCAACGTGGCATTTAGAGAAATTTCTGGGTGATAGCCCACGACCCTATAAATACAAGCCACAGCTGGACTGTTGGCAGTCATTGGCAGAGACCATCTGGTTGAGTGCGGGAGTGAAGTCAGCTATGGTGAGGGTCACAGGACGATAGGAGATTGTGAGATGATGGCGGACAAAATGTTTGTGGTGTGAATGGACAAGAGGGTGTGAAACGTAATGAGTGAAAGCTACTGTACACGAGGGCGCTCAGAGGACTCTAGAACATTGAGGACTGGTGGGATCTCGACCGAACTGAGGTGGGACTGAATGAACATGTAATACGGATTTTATTGTAAATATTGGAACTATCATATACGAACATAAAATTTATAAAATAATTGAAATGGTTCTCTTACACTGTCTATTGAGACTGATTTTTAATTATTTAATTACATTAATTTCTTTAAGGTGATTATAAATTGTATATATTTAAGTCATTAATTGTAAACAGCAAGTGATATCAATTTATTGTGATAATTTGGGTTGAGAGAATTTTGTTTGTAGTTATTGTAAATAAGATTAGGAAATTATAAATTACAGTTTCCTAATTTTAATTACAATAACTATAAACAAAATTCTCTCAACCCAATTAACTGCTTTATTTAATTAAGACCTTTATCCCTTAATGAACCTGGTTTAGCCCATTGACTTTTGAGGAAATTTTAACCATATTACCATGAAACTTGTCACAACTGCTTAAATTCAAAATAAATAATAATGAAATTATCTTCCTTCAGGTTAAATTGTAAAATGAACTATTAATGTAACATATGCACAATAAATCTTAACTGCTAATATGCTCATACATATTTTAAAGCAAAATGTTATTTACATACAGATAATCTGTAAAAAAAAAAAATTTATAAAATTACTTCTATTAAACTTAATGAGATATTGTCTTTTACATTTTTTTTAACTATTTAACTTTAATTTCAAACTGAAATTTAAAGTGTTGTTTGTTTTGATTCCTTAGAAGAATGAATGCCATAAATGACATCATCAAAAAATATATATACATATATCAGACACACTGTTAGAGCAATATCTAAAACAAGAAAATATTGTTTTTATTACTTATTTTAACTTAAATATATAGGTTTCCGATACTCCTCAGGTGTATCAGTATAGTTGTTTATTCACTCTGAACCAATACTAGCAGACGTGTTTCATACAGTGAGGACATACGTTGTTTGTGGTAGCACATACACGTATGGCATGGCTGTGCACAGGCTTATCACAGTGTTGCAGCTTGTCTAGCACCAGGCGTGTGGACTGCAGATATGTCACCACACTACAATAACAAGTACATTAAGAGTACTGATGTCCATATGTCAGTATTGGACCGTATGTTCACATTTTCACTAACTATATATGTATCTGATATAGCTATGCTGCTTTACCTATCCTACTCTCTCCTTCCAGATCAGCTGACACAACCAACTTCCAACATTCTTTAACTGAAATTCATTACCTGAGCACAAAATCTGGAATGATGTCTTTAAAAGTAACCACACATACAGCTGTTAGTATTATTTCACACTCAAAAATGTCATTCGTAGAGTGACGACCATGACATGGGTGAGGTGATCAAGGCCAGGTGAGGTGGGTTCTCGCCCTGCCTGATGCACAAGACTGGGGCGAAAACGGTAAACATTGCCCGGTGCCCTGAACCAAGGGAGAGTTAGTGATGTGGGTCGCGTGATCAACGGCCCGTGGGGTCCCTGGATGCCTCCATTGTGAGGAACTGATGTTGATGTGGCACTTACCAGTAACTGTACGTGATATAAAACTTATACTGAATTACACTTGCAAGGTTGTAGGCCACCTCGTATGCCTGAAATAAACTGAGTTAAAGACACTGGAAGTGCTGAATAAGGGTGCAGCATTCTAAGTATCCCAAAGGGCAAAGAGAAGAACACTCGCGTATACTTGCAAATATATTTACTTCACTAGAAATTTTACAAGAACCGTGATGCTGGCACGTCGAAAGTTAAGTGTACCCAGCACTCCTGGTCTGCTGAAGACCTAAATTGCGAAAATGGCCTAAGCCATATATGAAATAACGAGGTATGCGTGGTGCGTTAAGCCCCAATAAATGTGGGGAAGCAGCTGGTCTGCCCCTCGGTACTAATTAAGCAAAATTTTCCAGTCATTGAAATAACTATTGAAAAATAAGTGATTACAACAAAGTATGAATTTACCGAGGGGGGTTCATGTGGAGCAAAGCTTCCAAGCAGCCAACTAGCTCAAGTGCTGAAATCAAACTGAAAGAATGGCATCGGCTTCTGCTACAGACTGCATGAGCCGGAACCAAAAGTTGAGTGAAAAATGTGTGTGACAATTACAATGAAAACAAAAATTATACAAATTACAAATATATGAATAAAAACATATTGGTGACATCTCCGTTTCTGTTATGCTTGAGAATGTGACGTCACGGGGAATGTCACTGCAATTGAAAATATTATTAAATTTGAAATATCCTGTATAGGCAGTCTGCTGTGGAGAGAACATATTTGCACTATGTCATTTTTTTTTTAAATTAACCCTTTGAAAATTATTTTAAAATGATTTTAAGGCTTTGAATATCATTTCCGATGATATATTGTGACGTAGTGTGCATTTTTGGGAGAGTTCAACTGCTCACCACACAAGTGATTGGATGAATCCTCTGCAAAAAAAGGGGTGTGGGTAGTTATGCTCGATTACCCAATTTGAATATAATTTTAACACTGCGATTGATTTCTGTGAAACTAACACTTGCGGAAAAAATATACCTCACTTAACTGTCCTACTGGGGGGGGGCACGTAGCATTTTTACTCTGGCAAACAGGCCAGTTGACGTCATGTGGGGAATGGTTACATCTGGCATCGCGGCACAAGCTGCTCCAACGTTACCTTCATTTGCCCGTGCACCTGACGGTGTAGCTCACATAATATTCTTGAAGAAGAGATGAGCTAACATGTGTGTTGAATTTGAAGCAAGGCTTCACACTCATAAACAAATGATGCAATGACTCTTGAACAATCTGTGGCAGGCTCCGGGAGGCTGCACATGATGAGTTAAGCTTGTACAGGCTATAGAATTTTTGCGAGCCCCCTGCTTGGATAACAAACTCTGGCTGACCCACTACCACCAGGGTATAAATAGTAAGAGCGCCGAACCTCCCCCCCCCCCCAGACGGCAGCGAGTAATTAAACTGCAGTGCCGGAGCGGCACGAGGCAGAAGACTACAAGAGTCCAGGGTCTGGAGGAGCTCCAGGCCGACAGCTATCCACTCTTCAGATATTGGGTGAGCATAATTCTGGCTAGGCAGTAGGGTAACATCGCCAATCTTGAGGTTCCGTTATTAATTATCAAATTAATACGTTGCCAAGGTTAGGGTTTGGCTGCGTAACAGTATTCTTGTAATTAACTTGCTATTACAAGTTAAAGAAACTGTATTTCTTGTTATATTATACTAAAATATCATTTTGTTCAGAATTAGAGTTTTGTAATAAATATGTTTAGTAAAGAGAATCTTATTCATTAAATAGCAGTCTGTAGTTACCAACTCCCAGTAGGCATCCCTATCCTATAGAGTTCTGGTACTAAGCTGACTAGCAGCAACCAACTGGCACAGAGGTGACAATAAAGTGCATAAAGTATAGTTAGGGATAGGGACTACTCCTACACTGGTGGAGCACCTCACGTTTCCACATCGCGCTTAGGCGAGTAAGCTCACGTTAATTTTAATTTCACTTGCACCTTGTGTAGCAAATTATATGCACCTGGAAGGACACATGGCAGCGCAGACAACCAGGATGCGCATACCCATAATAATTAATTAATGCCTAGTGTCTTCTCATTTTGCTACTGTAATCCCTTGTGCTTTCATTTTATTAGTAGGTCCTTAATACAGTAACACTTATTGTCGATATTGTTTGCCAATTACAAGTAAAACACAGCAAACCAGAGCGAGCGCGTAACAACTGTTAACTGCCCGCGGTCAAGGCAAGCATGCTGTAAGCATTATTGAGATATGTCAGTAAGCGCCATGCGCACAAGTCAGCAAAACGTGCAGCAGACCTTGCCACAACAGCATTCTATGTCAGTTCGTCCTCCCACTATCCCATAGTTCAGCTTCTACTTTTATTGGTTGTATGTTAGTGTATGTAGTTTGTTTTAATGAATATCGGGACCTCACACATTTCCACCCCCTCCCTCCACCCATCACTACTACAACACTTTCACAGAGAACAACTCATCCAGTGTACCCATAATGACTAACCAACAACCCTTACAAATTATACTTTACCAACGTGAGAAACCTCTCACATTCGTGGGTATGCAGAATGAAAATATTTCTGAATTCCTGGAGGAATTTGAGGCAGTCTCCGATATCACCAGTGGGATGAACCAGAACGGTGTAGAAGAATAAAAATTTACCTCCAGGGACCCGCCAAGCATATACTTGAGAACATCACACACAATTGACAATAACCCATTACATGGAATGAATTACAATCGCTCAAAGACATGTTTACAACAATTGCAGATACAGAGTTATGCAAGCATTTGTTATTCAACAAAAAACAAACGGTAGGGGAAGACACAATCTAACATATGCAAACAATGAAATACTAACAAAACAAATATAATTCAACCATGTCCGACCACGAGTTTCTCAATGTTCTGTGGCTGTCGTTTCTCCCCTCAATTGCCGACAAGCTCATAGGTCACCCTACAGATAACCTACAAGACATGATCAACGCCTTGAAGCGCATAGATGTCGGAATGTACAAGTATTCACAGATACTCACGCATTCACACTCAAATGCCGAAGCAGTAAAACTGAAAGTAGAAATTACTAAACTCAAGCAGGACGTTGCGCAGCTCACATTTCAACAACAGCAAACCACAGCCACACAGATTGTGCAAAACGCACACCAACAACAGAACACGCCATTCCATTACCAAACACAAAGCGGACGCCCCACACCACACAGTGGATATTATAATAATTACACATCCTGCCAACAATATCCACGAAATAACGAGCCTATATACATAAGCAAACAACACGCCCCCTAAATCAACAGATATCAGGGCTACCAAAACAATCAACGGGGTGGTTCCAATTTCAGGGACACTACACACAACAGTGTCAACTACACACAACAAAACTCCTATCACACCAGGGGCGGCCATTTCAATACAAGGGGACGTGAGTACAATTACACCCCAGTAGGTAATAACACACCAAAAAACTTCTAAACAAGGGGGTGAGCCACGCAACCCCGCAGACGACAAAATTTGAGCAGCATGCAGAGCATTTTTTTATACAGTTGTACATCACAGATCGCAAATTTTAATGCGTACAGTGAATTCTTTCCACAATACCAAACATACAAGCATATGCCCAAGGTAAACAGACAACCAAATGCTTCTAAACACAACATTTCCGGACCACCTGCGAGGCCAGCGGCTGTAGTTGGGTCAGAAAAACAATCGCGGAGAGAGCCGCCGACAAACCCGGAAACTTCAGCTAGGCCGCGAAAACATTTGATGCAGTGCATTGTTCGGGAGCAGCCGTTCCAAGGCGACACACATGAGCGCGCCACATCCCCCCACGCGCAGCCGGCCGACGTTGCCACACCACCGCACAACCTACAAGGCAGTGTTACCAAACACAGCCGGTAAACAAGAAACTGCTGGCCCACAATGCTTCACGCACAACACCAGCGCAACCTGTTCCTATGCCGGACATAAGGCCAGGCATTGTAACTTATTTCCAAAACAAACTTCTGAGTTTAATACAGATATTGGAGAATGTTTCAAGCGCTTCAAAATCAAGTTTGGCCTAACACCGCAAACAGTATACACACAAACAACACACAAAAACCACACCACACCCAGTTCACAGTATTTTCACAACACATCGAGCTAGACTCGCAATGATGAATCTGTGTTTGAACCAGTGTTGACAAACATGCTGAGTGAGCCTGCGCCTCAAATCATACCAAACAAAAACACACGCAGCACACTGAAAGCACAATGTCAACTCATGCATATCACAACAGCTACACCCCACGTCCTGGTTACAATCAGTATTTAACTAAGGTACAATATCCATTGCCAAGGACAGAAGATATTTTGAATGCTCTCCGAAATTCCCTATGCATAACTAGTTTAGATTTATTCTTTGGATTTTATAGTATCCCCGTCAGAGAGCAAGATCGGTGTAAACTGGCATTTACAATCGATGGCGTGGGATTATTTGAATATAAAAGAATGCCAATGGAGTTAAGCACCTCCCCACAATATTTCCAGATATTCATTAATAAGCTTTTAGGTCCCCTTAGGTGGACGGCGGCCATAGCCTATATCGACAATAATTTTACCCTGGCAAACACCTTTGAGGAGCATTTAGATAACATTAAAAAGGTCTTTAGCCACTTATGCATGTTTAATGTAAAAGTAAATATCAAAAAATCCACGTTCGCTGAGCAAACTGTCAAGGTACTAGGACATATAATCACACCTAATGGTATTTCAACAGACCTCGATGAAGTTGTAGCTATAGGGAAAATGTCTCCCCCTAGAAATTTAAAGCAGCTCCGTACTTTTCTCCATATGAATTCATATTTATGCAGATATATCATGAATTATGCCACAATTGCGCAACCCTTTATCGCTCTCATAAAACATAACATACAGTTTAAGTGGACTGAGGTCCAGCAGGAAGCGATTATGACTTGAAAAAGGCTATTTTACAAGGTCCCGTTTTACAAAAATTCAATGAGGGCAAAGAAATAATTTTAACATGCGACACCAGTAATGATGCCGTCAGCGGGGCTCTTCTACAGGTAGATCCAAAATCTAAACGACACATTATTGCCTTTGCTTCAAAAAAGCTCTCAGCCCAAAAATTGTGTTGGAATACCACTGGTGGACAGTTGCATGCTGAGTAATTGCTGGTAAATTTTCCACACAGATTTTAAAATCCCACACTTTTCACATGTTACAATCCAAATGTCAATTTGGTACACCATTTTGTCCACAGCGCGGGAGTGTGATGCGGTAGTAGACCGGCGCGGCAGTCAGCTGTTGCTTCAGCCGGGTCAACAGACCACGCAGAATGTGGCAGTATCTCAACGCGTGCAGGAGGAGGGGTGGTATCAGACTGAGCAGATGGAGGGGTGGTGACACATGCTTGCGTGTGTCTAGTCTGTGGTCTGACATGTCACCCTCCCGCTCAGGAATGTGGAAGGGAGTGGTGCCTGGCTGTCTATTATCCGAAAATGAAAGCACTGAAGATGCTCCCTTTTCCCAGCATAAAACATGGTGTGAATATTACAAAGTTAATTTGAAATTTTGGTGTCCAAAAATTTATATAGATAAATTTCCAGCTGAGGGCTGCTGAGCTTGTATCCTTTTGCATAATGTTTGCACGTGAAGAACTAAATACATAAGTTATTCTTTAGAATATTACATTAAGTACAAAACAAATACATTGTGGCTGTTACAAAATGACCCTTAAATTTTGCGTGTTGCGTAAAAATGAACAAAACACTAAAATTTCCATTGCAATGTTGACAAAGTTACATTAAAAAGTTTACAAGCACACAGGAATACAGTATACTGGTGTATGTTTGTAAATGACTTGGTGTAACACGTGCTTTCCACACCATTTAAACCCAGAAAATAGTACACTCAACATCTCATGATGTGTAAGAAGGGCATAAAGCACACTAAAAACTGATGTGGTACGTAAGCGCTGGAAACAGGTACACGTGGTCATTATGGTCGTGTTGAGATGCACTGTTTATGCCACTGCACTTGTACTCATGTTTTCAGTAGTTGCTGCTGTTGGATGGCCCCATAAGTCGTGGGAGGTTGGTTCGTGCGATCCTGTTGTTCTTCTTGCCCCACAAGTTGAGAAAGCCATCTTTACGTGGGAGAGGTGTTCTAGGGCAGGTTATGTGGTTTTAACCCAGTGTATTAATTAGGTTAAAAACACTGGGAGTGCTGCATAACGGTACAGCACCCTAAGTATCCTGAAGGACAAAGAGTAGAACACTCGTGTATACTTACAGATATACATATTTACTTCATTTGAAATTTTACATGATCTATGATGCTGTAACATCGAAAGTTACGGACTTCACACTCGTGGTCTGCCGAAGACATGCACTGTGAAAATGGCCTAAGTCATACATGAAATTATGTTGTACGCGTGGTGCATTAAGCCCCAATAAATGTAAGGAAGCAGCTGGTCTGCCCCTCGGTATTAATTAAGCAAAATGTTCCGGTGATTGAAATAACTATTGAAAACTCAGTGATTACAGAAAAGTATGAATGTATCAAATGGGTTCACACAGAACTTATAGGCAGTTAGAGAGAACATGTTTGAACTATTACATTAATTACACAAAATTAACCCTTTAAAAATTATTTAAATATTATTTTAGGTCTTTGAATTTAATTTCCAGTGACATATTGTTGTGTATTTCACTTTTTGGGCGAGTCCAACTACTCCCCACCTGAAGGGTTGGATGAGTCCGAGGCCCAAAAGGAGTGTGGGTAGCCAAGCTGGATTACCCACTTTTGAATAGAATTTTAAAACTGTGATTGATTTAGGTGAAACTAACACTTTCAACACTTGCAGAAAAATATTCCTCACTTAACTGTTGTGCTGGCGGACACATAGCACTCATACTCTGGCCAGCAGGCCAGTTGATGTCATGTGGGGAATGGCCATATTGGGCGTCGCGGCCCAAGCTGCTCCAATGTTACCTTCGTTTGCCCATGCGCCTGACAGCTGTGACGTTGAGGTGGACACCGTATTGGATTACTTACTAATTTATTCCAAGAGTTACCTCTTGGGATAAATACAGTAAGACTGTCACTTGAGTCAAGTAGTACCTGTCGGCAGGGCGGTGCGAGTTCCAATCCCATCAACCTGTACTACGCACTCGTGGCCTAATGTTCAAATTGGCCCGGTGTTGGCTAAGTTGTGCAAGTGTCTTCTGCGGGGGTCCAAGTGGTCACGAAAACACTCGTGGATGTGTGGTTCACGTCAACCACATATGTGAGTGCTCAACAGTTTACTCTAGAGCACTTCAAATAAAGCTTGTGAATGTGCTTCAAAAGGTTTCTTGAATCGTTTGACATGTCAGTAACATAACATAATTTTTTTAATACTTTATACATTTTTTCTGTGAATGAGCAGAGTACAGAATATTAGAAGTTGGTGATTAGCAAGTCATGGCGTACAAGTATATTCATTTTCTTCCTCACAATGTGCAGAAGTCATGTCACTACACTGGGCTGAGCCAAAAACATAAAATGGAAGGAAATATTACAGAAAATCTCAAAGTGCATAATGGAAATTTACTTGGACACTAAAATTCTATATTATTTCCAGCAATAAATTCAATTAGCTTTTCTTTGAAAGAATAAAACAAGTTTGTGTCTCAGTAATAAGCAATATTGTACATATAAATTTTTATCTAAGTGTATCCAGTACACCAAAATACTAGCAACATTTGTATATGCATAAGTGTATTTGCCAACTCATAGTATTGAACTGCTGTACACTTCTTAACCAAACATCTACATCATTCACCAGACCTCTGTAGCCAAGCAATTGACTTACCAGCTTCCCACCTCCCCATGGTGATGTCGAGGAACATGCTAGACATTGCCAATGTTAGCAAGGTTTCTCAAGGTGCTCCAGCTCCCGGCCAGCAGTGCATTGCCTCCTCCTTCTCCACCTCGCCTTACTCCCACAGGCATGTGTCAACTAGTTATTTCTGCCTTGGGAATATTTCAACTTGACTGAATTATTTACCGTACCTGTTTGTTGACAATCCACAACAATCAGTCAAATATTATGAACAAATTGTCATAAATAAATATCATCTTTTATTGTACACAACCATCATCTTGCATTGTATACAACCATGTGTATTTCACATTTACATCAAAATAGAAGAGCAATGTGTTGAAATCACAAAGATATAATGATTCAAAGTCTTTGCCAGATATAATTACATCCAAGCTGAGCACAAGCATTACCATACTCACCATAAAAATGTATGTTGCAAGAAATAGCAAAAAGGTACTGGATGCATGCCTCAACTGGCTGAAGAGGACAATCCAGAAGGTTGCCTGCACCCCTAATTGTGCTGCATGTGGGAAGTGACAATGACCAGAACATTCTTGTAATGATAACCCAAGTAATTAAATTCCCTCAAGGACAGAAGTGGTATGAGTCCTGATAGGCTTATCATGGCATCCTTCGAGCAAACCCATTTGTCACTGCACGCTGTACTTGGGTTATCAGCTATGCCTTTGACACACTACTTCACATGCTCAAGTGGGACAGGGGCAAAGGAAGTCATGCAGGGTGGCTGCATGTGACACTGCCCCCTCCCCTCCTCAAGTCTATTCATCCCGAACAGACTCTGCAACTTCTCGACCTTCGTAAAGTGCCAGTCAGTCAATGTCTCCTCCAGGGAAGTATGATGACAAATCTGGAAGGATGTATCACTGACTTGCTTACAAATATGATAGGGGTGTTTCCAACATCCCTGGTATGAGCTATGTATATAGGGCCTTCAAAATTTTCAGTACCATACAACCCAACAAACTATTATCTTCTGAATGTCTCCCAAGCAACTCTCGGGTCACACTGAGTGTCCCTCTTGATGCCAGCTGAAACTGTGGTACGTTCCTCTTCTGCTCCTTTCAAACTGGCTTCCTTTCCCTGAAGATACATACGTGCAACTACATTCCCTAGTTGGTCTTCTCTTATCTTGTCCACATTATCTGCGGAGAGTCTTTGTACGCAGTTCTGCTCTTGTATCCCGGTCCTTCTTAATGCTACGTCACAATTTTTATTCTGTTCTTGAGGTACCGGAACATTATTTCCAGTAGTTCTAGTTCGACTGCACCTTGGATTGCCATCACTGTTACTGCTAGATTCAACTATTGATGAGACAGTCATTTGGCCCATTTCTTGATGTTTGGTATTTGATGACATCCTTGGATACCACGCTTGTAAGTGTCCTTCCTTTCCACAGCTCCAACATTCTCAGTGTTAATGTTGGCAACAAACAGGTGTTGCTGCCTCTATGCTGTTCAAGAGTCCTTCTGCCGCCGAACAGAGCATTTCCAAAATGCTCTCGGTCATACCCACTACTGGTTGTTGCGTCCTACAGTTCCTTCAGGAGCAATGTACAAATGTCCTGTTCAGCCATGCTCCCAAGATTCCTGACATGTAGGTGGACAAAAGCAGAACAACCTAGTAACAACTCTGGTAGTGATGACTTGCATGGTGGCCTCCAACATCTTCAGTGTCTTCTTGATGCTGTTATCTCCTTGTTCAGCATCACTTCTCCCACCAGACATAAGGATGTTAGCTCCTGCTTTTCTGACTCCGCCTTCAAAGCTTTGGGCAATGGCATACTGCATGTTATGTGGCATTTACAGGCACACCATTCTGCAAACATCTGCATGGGCAATAGCATCCAAGAAGAAATTAATTGTGATGATGTTGCATTTCACCACAGGGCACCCCTCCAGAGACAGGTTGGACAGCTGTAATGTAGAACTTGCCCAGGTATTGCTTCAGTGGACATGGACTACACACTAATAGCATGGGCAAAGACTGATGAGCTAACATGATTATAAATGTGATTAATTCACGTAGTATCGCCAGATACAAGCAACATCAGAAAGTAATTGAATTAATATGATCTACACATACTCAAAAAATCAGACTGTTTTCTGTAAGGAAAATGGCAAAGGTGGCAGTTGTATTTTAGCTAATAACTCCCATGTGAATAATTTGCAAGAACAAACAAACATTAGATATTTATGTTTTGAAAATATCATTGAAGGTTATGCAGTAAATGTCCAAAGAAACTCTGACTGCATAATTATTACGTCATTATACAATACCGCAAAAGACTGTATATTAAAACAATTCTTCCTCAAGTTAGAAGAAATCTTAACACTAACAGCAAAAATTTCCCCAGGAAAATATCCTGTGTAGAGATTATTAACATTGATTTCATATCCAGCTCAAGAAATAAATATGAGATGAGATCTCATGTTAATAACTTGCATTGCCCAAATAGGATAAATAAAAATATCACGTCACATATTGACTACATGCCGACAACTTAAAAATAATACCAAATGCTAAATATAAATATGATGAGCTATTGTCGCCTCAGGAGAGGCAAAGAGGGTAAGTAGACTTATGGTGATTGGTATTCTGGTGATATAGTGGAAACATATATGATGGGTGCCATCTTGGACAGAGCAAGAGATATTTTTTGGGAGTACGCCAAAGGCTCACTTGGCTTCCCCTGATGACATGATGACATCAAAGTACTGATGATAACCCAGTTATACCTGTAGAAATGAGACTGTAAGCTCTCTCACACACTGCTACAATACGTAAGACTGTTTCATGGGCCATCTAACATGCCCGAAAACACAGTATGCCATTAAGACATATAGGATTGCAGTAACACAAGGGATAGAACACACAAATTACTTATACAGCATGAAGCAGCCGGTTGTGAAATAAAACACACTCAGTTTATAGAACAGCATTTTACTTACAGTTGGCATGGCACTCACTGTCCTGCTTAGGAGGCAGAGCATTGTTACTCTCTCGTGCACCAGCAACGCACAGCAGTGCGTGAAGTGTATGGGTTCTGATGTCGTACATGCAAAATGGGTCAATGATCCATTCCATGACCCGGTGACAGGGAATTGTCAGACAGGTTTACAATCCGACAAATGTGTGTTTCATTAAAGTTGACAAGTTTACAAATTTGTCATGAAAAATTTGTAGAATTGTATGACAATTTGACAAATAGTTGTTTCACAAAAGTTTTGAGCTGATAGGTAAAAATCCGACAAATTTGTTAAATATTACAATATAGACTGTTTTATGAAACAGATAAGTATAATCACTTGGTGATATTTCTACAAATATGTAGAATTGTCACTGTAGAAGTGACAGGCGAGCTTTCCTATCTAATGAGTAATTTGTAATGTTTATAAAACATGGCAGTGCAATTGTGTTTCAATATTGTGTGAATTAAAACATTGCTTGCCAAATAGCACAACCTTTACCTCTCAGATTAGGTTTAATGTAGTAATCTTATCCACATTTCTCGACATTCTGCTGCTAGAGTGAACAAAGTTATACGGGTGGAATTATTATTAACCGCTTAATTATTTGTGGTAGGAATTGACTGTTCATGAATTGCGTATAAGGCTGCAATTGATTATTGTAAGCGCACTTGAGAGCTTTCTAGCATGTAAGTAATGAAACTTACGGTTTGACATATAATTGTCATGTTTATGAAACAGTATTTTAAGGCTAACAATTTACACTTTTTTGCCTGTCAAATAAGGGAAACATGTATTATTTATGAAATTTTACATTTCATTACATATTGACAAATGACATAGTTGACATAATTGTCGTATATGTCACACCTGTCACGTTTTATGAAGTAGGGCCCTGATTGTACTTTTGGCTAATGATATTTTTAAAATGCCAGTCAGTAGACGAGAACAGCGTAGGCATACTATCGTGCAAAACTTTTGAGATTGTAGGCTATCCTTGTGTCATTGGTACAACTGTACACAAGCGTTATCGTAACATGTCTTTAACTCATTTGCAGCTATGTGAACGACATCCTGTGAATTAAAATAAACAGCAATTGTTTGCCATGCAAATTCTTTGTCTTTCAAAGACACAGCATCAGTCTTTCAGCTCTCAATTATATTCATACTTTCTTCTATTAAATCTATTAATAATTTGTTCTCATGTTCTGTCGTGTTCGGTACACGCAAATTGCTCATTATCGGAAAAAGAAAGTTACAACTGTCACCTCCAAGAACTATTTTTAATGTTAATTCCAACCAAACCAATCCATCATTTATACAAAGCCAAGAAATAATAATGTTTATATTTTCACTCAAATCTAGGTAAATAACTACAACCATAGAACACAGATACTTATATAAGGCAAAGTTTCAGCACTTTCAGACCCATGTTACTACTAGCGCTTGGTGAAAGTGCTATGGAACTACAAGTGCATAGGCGGGAAGTTTGAATTGATACTACCAACTTCCACTCAAATTTATGTTGAAATTTAAATTTATGTAAATGCTATGTGCAGTGCAAAATCAGCATGTGTATACATGTTAAACACACTATTTAAATGTGCTCGGAATATATATTTACACATATTTAATTTATTTTCGATCGGAGGAATGAATAGTTTATATTATTTCAAAATACATGTTGTAACATATACCATGGAGAATCAACTCAGTGGGACATATTGGAACCTAATGTACTTAATGGAAGACATATTGTTTTGGTTTGATGAGATTAGTATTTTCAGGTTAATTTTGATTCAATAAGGATGCCTAATTGGAAGTACTGTGTTCTTGGGTGTGTTTATGTGACACGAACAGTAAGAAACAGATTCCCAGTTTAAGAGTAATGTTTAATTTTGTGAATGGGTGAAGAATGGGGCAGATGAAAAACTTGTTGGCTTAGACAATCTAGAAATGTTGGATAATTTTTTTTGTATACGATAACCACTTTTCCAATGATTGCAGAAGTCTTGGAGCAAAGAGCCTTACAGGCTTTCTTTGCCAACACTACATTTGAAAAGTGCATTGTAAATTTCATGTACACTTTGATTTTATATCCAAGATATATTTCATGAAAGATATATTTCATTTTATACACACACGCGTATATTTTGTACTACAGCTCAATTTTAGGTTCAAATTCTTGTATTAATTGTACCCTACCCTTCTATGTAACCTGAGTAATCTTCTAAAGAAAATACTCAGATAGCAAACAACACTTATGTCTTCCCTTCTGTTCCACCTGTGATATAAGCCTAGTTCTACTATTTTTGTTTAAATAAATGTAAATTCTATAAATACTTGTGTTTAATAAATGTAATAACCACATTGGTCAGAGCTGCGGTGCTGATGAACTTATTTTAAATATACAGTTGCCAATTTCAATAAATTCATCTCTCCCATTTTACAGCCAAGGACCTACCAAAAAAGAAGTTACACGGGTGTTGAAGATCCACAGACTTTGTTCAATTTTGAAGAACATGCTATTTTCTAAAGAAAATTACACACACTTTGATAATCGTAAGCACTGAACCTAACAAAACCATGCTATATGTTGTTCACAGTAAATTTAGGCACTTTTGAAAGACCTGCGCATTGTGTATTCTTTGATAATCGTAAGCACTGAACCTAACAAAACCATGCTATATGTTGTTCACAGTAAATTTAGGCACTTTTGAAAGACCTGCGCATTGTGTACTCTTTGCCATGGACTTCATCACTTTACTCATCTGTTGTTCAAGAGAAAATTAAATTATTAGAAAATTAAACATTTTACAACTTTAATGTATCTTGCACTTACAATGGTGTCCAAATATGTACATAATTTCGTTACCACACCCTGGCACCAGTATTAATATTTTGAGAAGCCTACAGTAAAACATATTTATTTAAAAAATAGGCTTGCATCATCACATCACAGGTGGAACAGAAGGGAATATATGTGTGTTGTGTGTGATCCGGGTCATTTCTTCAGGGTTATATCAGCTTTGTGCCTGACATAGTAGGGCAGGGTAAAATTCATACAAGAATCTGAATCTAAAATTGAGCTGTAGTAATATAAGACTGTTCACTGTAAAATGATCCCTTTTGAGGCTGTAGTTTTTTTTCTTTCATCCATTATTTATCCTTCAACCACATTTTAAAATAAATATTGCCATGTACATAATAAACACAGTGTATATATTCAACGACATTTGGAAAATAACCTGTAAGGCTAAAATAATGTATATTTTTTGACCGTGAATAGCCTATACATACACACACGCAAGCATCAAGAAAAATATCTTCGAAGTGTACATAAAATTTACAATCCACTTACTTTTTAGATGTAGTGTTGGCAAAGAAAACCTGTTAAGACTCTTCACTCCAATCCTTCTGCAATCAATGGACAAGTGCGTTATCACAAACAAAATAATTTTATAACATTCTAGGCTGTCCAAATCCAACTGCCTCTCAATAAAATACATTGTGTTGCGACACATGAGACGAAAACAACTGTGTTTATGGTTTGCATCATTGCCAACCTGCAAAGAATAATTGTACCAGTGAAAAATATAATTTACTCTAAAATCCATGATGTGATAAATTCCAGCCAATTATATTTTGTGTAACATCTTGAGATCACAAGATATAAGATCACTTGAACCTAGTTCAGCTTGGTCCAACACAAATATATTTGAACGAGGTTCATGCATGAACTCAGTTCATATGAACTAAGATTTTCTACAGTGTTGGTGCAACGGGGCATTAGTGTCTTCAATTTCTGAATTGTTAGAAGCTATGGGTTAGCAAGGCAATATGCTAAGTAAAATAATTTTACATCACCTGCTTTTACCCTCCTTGCAGCTACGCAATGAGTGGATGAAGGAACGTTTTAAATGGTTCCTACTGGCTCACACAAGAACGGATGCTGAACTGTGTTAAAAACTGAGTATTATGAGTGTTAAGTGATTATTAAAACTGAACATTAGAATTATAGTGCTTAATAAACTGTATTCTGAACTTTGTAAGTAACTTTTGAACATTACACAGCAGGTTTAGAGAACACATTTATTGCCACACATTACAAAATAGGGCTACTGAAAATTGGCATGAAAGCGCCCAGTGTAAAATGTTACATGGCCCTAACTCCACAAACAAACCATAAAAAGTTACATTCTGATGAAACGTTGCAGGTATCCTGTGTCATCTGATATGTCCTGATTCATCCTAACGCGAGTTTTACCTCGGCTGGATGGCTACAAAGTGATACATGGCACACGGAATAAACCCCGAGATGCAGCCATCTTTGGACTAAAAGTTCGGTAGCGACTGCTCGCTACTTGCCGCAGTGACTCCGCAATGCATCGTGAGACTTCTCTTCGACCAATAGTGTTGCAGTATTTGGATGTTTACACTTTGTTCCAATTTTACAGTTGAAATGTTACGTTTATGTAATTATTTTTATTTCCAGGTGAACTTTCTCAAAATAAATATTTGTACTGATGACTCAGTACAATAAATTGTGGTACAAACATAACAAATTACAATGACAAACAATGTTAATTTCTTGTGATCAATTTTACTATAAAACTGCCCATAAAAAACATTAGAAAATTACAAATATAGCTGATACACTTTTATTAAAATCACGTGCCAATTGCCTAGCAAAACTTGTAATACTTCACACAATGACTAAAATCAGTTACCTCCCGAAAGAATGTAACACCAACAAATACAATAAATTACAAATACCAGCAATATTGATTCTTCAACTCAAACTGCCTCAACTCGATAGCAAATAGTTTGACTGCAAAGTTAATGACAATATTTACAAGTGTCTGAGACGTGGGAAATATATTAACTTGACACATGCAGAAAAGTGTCAATTTGGCAACATATTAAATTCATTGAAAACACTGCCACTGCCATTAATTAATATTATAAGTCAGTTAAATTGAATCAAGCTGAAAATAGTAACATTTATTTTGAGTCGTTACCTTGCACTTTAAGACCCGTTTCAACGAGCCAACAACTACGTCACCTTGGGCAGTTTCAACCATGATCAATTTTATACAGGACGCAAAGCAGTATACCATCCTCTAACATAGGTGAAGAGTTTCAATGACTAGAACTTTCAAACCATATAGTACGTCAACAACTGTTGACACCAAGAATTCAAATGCCAATATTAAGAATGTGTAACGCCTTAAAATTACAACAAATATTGATTTCAAACCCTAAATAGATGCACGTTACGAACAAAGAATTTAAAATACATATCATGAGCACACCATGACCAGATTGAACCATTAAAGAGTGGAGCTCTAAAACACACTTTAAAAAACTAGATCAATAATTGTTATTACAAATACTTTCAATCAGGTGGCACCCGAAACAGTAAGTGGACCTATAAAAGGCACCTGATTGTAAAAGACAGGACAAAACAATTTCAAACTTTTAAATATTCTCTGCCACGCGTATACTGAGGCAATGATCACTAGACTAGACTACGCATTTGTGAGTTCTCAAATACGCACGGCAAATATACAAATCCATATTTAAATACACACGTGAGAAAACAGACATTCCAAAATACAAAAAGATATTCTAAAAGATTGTGCAGCCAACTACCATTACATGAAAAGCTATTGAAACCAACAAAGCAGCCCAATTATTAGACATGTTGTCCACAACTCACCGCTTGACTCCCCATCTTAACGAACGTGAATAATAACAGTGGCAATTAATTGAAGAGATTATGAAACAATATAAAGTGAAAACATGCACTGTGCCACCTTTACATTTTAACTGATAAAGTCGCACTACATTCCGGTGGTCTGATGTCTTAACGAGCTACCCTCAGTCGTGGTGATGGCAGAACAAGAAGTCAAGGAGGAGACGTCACAGCTCACACACCAGATGACTTCCAGACCCCCTCCAGCACTTACCATATGATGCACCAGGAGGGGACGGGGAAAGGGGCAAAGCAAGGAGTAGGGAATTGGAGACTGAGCAGCGAGAAGCGAAACTGTCAAGCGCTGTGGGTGGTGAATCGCTATACTAATCACGACAGCGCAGCAGCACCGTCACATATTTATGATTGGAAAGGGTATTGTCGCAAAATGCATAAATGTAACTTTATGAATGCTGAAAGGGTACATATCCTGTTTATATATTTTTTGTTTTAAAAGTGTCGTGAGGGTTCATGTTTGTTATGTTATCCGTACTTGATATTTGTTTTGTTTTGTGCTATAATGTAAACAATGTTTGAATTGCAACTGTCTAGCGCTACATGTAAGTTTAAATACCAAAAACCAACCTAAATGAATTTTTCTGGGTTCGCTGTCCAACACATTTTTCTACCGGAGTAAAATCTGTTGAAAGCTTGGACAGGGCAAAATCTATAGTGATATAGATAACAGGTTTGTTATGACACGCTTTGTTTTGGTTCTGTCTGAAGCTTATGTAACCTACACTTGTTTATTTACTTTTTCTTTTCTTTTTGCTGATGTTTACATTTCTAATATTTTGCAGCCCTGATTCGAGCATATTTTGGGTCAGAATATTTTAATTAACTCTCCAAGTATTGAATTTTATTTTTTAATTTATATTATAAAATTATACATTTTTTGATATTATGCATATAAATATTGTATTAATCTAATATCAGAAAACAGTTAATAAGAGATTTGGTAGAGACACATGCCGCCATCATAGAAGCTATCGGACGTACCTGAGAGAGGTCTCCAGCGATTGGCGTGAGATTTGAGGTCCACTGTCGTAATTTAGGATTAGGTAGCTCCGGGAGAGCGCAGTTAGCAGTATTTAATGCAATGGCTCGTTTAAGAAGAGGCCAAGGCAATAATTTAGATTTAGATTGTCATCCCAGGAAGACTGACGCCGTCATCAGGGACAGTCTGATGATACGGGGTTCATGTGATCACTTCTGGTACTAATGATCCCAAATCCTTCAACTGTTTGGCAATGTACTGAAAGCTATTATGATCAGTATGAATATTTTTTTCTGAGAAGGCCTAGAGGCATCCCAGTGGTTATTGGGATATGGATGTCAAACGTGCACTACCTATGTTGAGACGACGCAGAGTGTATAACTCCGTAATCCTGAAAGTGCAGTCCAATCTGAGCAAGATTAAACTAATGAATGAACCTTTTGTTTAAAACTGACTCATTGGTATATCTGTTGTGAGAGTCGAAAGCTTCAATTTTATTTTCATTCCACTTTCAGGACAATAAATGCCATTCACGTTGTGAGGGAATGGTACCTACAGATATTCAAAGTCTGTTGTTGATTTATTTATCCAGTGTTTATTTTAAAGTGAAACATTAATGCTTGTTGTTATGTATTGTTTGTATTTCTGTCTTATTCATTGAAAGCTTAAATGTTTACACTAGAATGGTAAATACTGACAAATGATTAGGTTATTATTGTGACACATTACTAATTTCTTTATTATTACATTTATTTCCAAACACTGTTTTAATTACGTGAAAGTTTAATATTTTAATAGCATATGTAATATGCTCTGAGTATGAAGGAGTTAAATTGCATCTACACATTCTTTCCTCCTTGAAAAAGCTACAAGCTAACTGAGGTCGCTCTAGTTTCTACAGAGCTAGTTGGTGCAATAATATATAATTCTAGCAAATGTAATAATAATTTCTGCAATGAATAAACATCAGTTCCATATAACTGCTCATGTAGTTATCATTTTGTACAATGTAGTTGTAACAGATGAATGATAAGGCTTGATGCCGTCGGGTGAGACACGGAGACGATAATGATACACTTTTACCTATGGTCAATAGGCACCAGTGGTGGTTCCTACGCACTGCACTTTGAGACTCAGGGATATCAGGGATGCTGTGGGTTCTGTGTGTTTTTCTCACCCATGCGTAGTTACAAAATAACTTTTAGACACAACACTGCAATACAAAACACTTCAGTTGGGCTGGATAACCATGACTGCCTACAGGGTTCACACAAGTGGAAGTGCTATGTACGCTGAGTGAAAATATGCGCACACTTTAAATTTCAAATAGCAATTTCACACAAAACCCTCAAAAAGACATATTACACTTTACAAAAAATTTTAACCTGAAAATAAGTACATAGCACACTGTAACAACTTATATCCCATTTTGGGAACATCCGTAACCTGTAGCAGCGCACGGATACATGCTTAACCATGCGTACCGCTAGCGGCGAGTGCCGTCATGGACTGACTGTAGCTGGCTCTTAGCCAGCGTCAAACGACCCCTCCCTCAAAGACCATGATGGTGCGAGCAGCTCACCTTTGTTCCTTTCTGCTCTGCCCTGATCTGAACTGGGACCACCAGTCGAGGAAAACGAGGCATGATCTTGGAGGTACTTGTACTCTGCTGTCGTTTGTAGAGGGGTGGGGTGTTTTCTGGAACTATGTTGTTGGGGCTCTGCAGAGGCTCGCTGCATCTTTTCCTCCTGGTACAAGGTGTTTTGTTTATGTCACACTTTTCACTTGTCAATGCACACACCTCCCTAACAGTATTTTCAAACCCCCTAAAACTAGACTGCTCCACCAAACTTTGCCCTACTGGCACAGGAAAACCTCTAAAGGGTGTGCTATTTTCACTGTTTACACTGGTACTGACATTTAGACTTTGATTATTCCCCTTACATGGTGTGGAGTGTTCTGGAGGTGTGAAACCCCTGATGGTATGGTTTTAAGAAAGCTACCACTTACACTTGACTGACAGTGAGCTACTGCACTGTTATTGTTAACATTGACACTTGTGCTGCTCTGGTCGCCGCGCAGAATTTCTGTTGTGCTGCGCTGCATGGCACGTTGTGTTCGGCTTCCTAGCATCTCCTGGCCTATCTTCCCTGGCGGGGTGCGGGCGACACGCAGATCATCGCGGTGCCTTTTCGTTACACGTCTCTGTCCCAGCTTTACAAAGAAAGATTCACTGCCTAATTTTTCTATCACCCTTAGTGGATCTGTTCATCGGGGTGCCAGTCCTGCGCAATGATTCTTAGTTCTGGCTGACCGTGGATTTTCCCTCACATACACATACATTCCGGGGATCAACTTTGGCAGTGGTTTCCTACAGGTGGATTCCCACGTGGCACAGTATCTCTCCTGATTGGCCTGTGCCTATCTGTGTATTTGTAGTTGGTGGGCAGCAATCTCTACTAGTGGCACTGGTGGGTTTCCCTGGGTTTTCCTGGTGCACGTAACTTGCAGTCCTGCACCATTTCTGTGGGTGTTTTCCCTGTAGCAGTGTTTATATGGTTACGTATACAAAACATGATCTCCGGAATAAATTCCGCCCATCTTGTGTGATCTTCGCCCAACCATACAAGTAGCTGTATCTTGACTTCCTGATTTCGACGCTCAGTAGGGTTTGCTCTCGGGTGATAGGCTGGGGTGGTTGCAATACTCAGTTGGTTGACGGGGTTGTTGTGGAGCATCGCCATCTGTTCTCCGCGGCTTCCTAGTGTTACACGAGACGCAAGCTTGTACATATTGGCGCACGTCTCTCTGCACACCTGGCCAATGAAAATACTTCTGCACATTCTGTCTTGTCTGTTCCGAACCCGGGTGTCCATGTTCCAAACTAGAGTGGCTATGTTGCAAGACCAACTCCTGTTATTCTTTTGGCACGGGCGTACAGCATCCACCTCTCACGTATCCCCACATGAAGGTCGTTCAGGTGCTGCTCAATGACAGCTTGATTTTCAATTAGCCACAGCAGTCCCAGGATCATTTCCTCACACAAGTCCGGCACAGTATACATGTCGTACTTGGTTCTTAAGTCTCGTATTCCTACCGTCACGAGCATCACAATCGCCTTGCCCTGTTGGCGCATGGTGGCAAATTGCAATTGACATGGTGCTACCCATGTGGTAATGGCCTGGATTAACCCCTCACGCACAAAACTATGACTAGCAGCAGTGTCTACAACGGCAATCAGATTCTTCCCTTCTAGCTCAATGTTTACATGTAACGCTTGGACGGTATCATCACTCACTTGGTACACTTTTGCACCTACAACTGGCAGACTTCTCCACTCTGGCTGCGAGATTGGTGAAGGTGCTGTTTCGCCAACCTCCCTTATTAGTTTCCCGACCTATTCCCTTGGTAGTAGTTGTCTGGTGTACTGTGCCGGTAATTTTGAGGTAGGGTTGTGTGACTCCTGAGTGAGGCACTACTGCAGGATTTGATATCCCTGGGGTGTAGTAGACAGGAGGAAGGTCCCAGGCATGATAAGCATTGTGGCAATACCATGCTATAGTATGCCGAGCTAGGTATGCACCACACACAACCTGCACAAGGTGGATAATGCATCTCTTATAGCCTCTCTCCACTCAAGGCGACCCAAGGCTTCTCGGGCCACCCCTGTTAGTCTCTTAATAGATTGGGCAACTCTGCCCGTTCCCTATGAGTTGCCAGAGTCCTCCTGACTGGCGAGAGGTATCTGCCATGATGGTTGGACTGATAGCTAGTACCAAGGCTCAACCACTTGGCGGGGAGTTGGACCACTTAGCACTCAGGCTATTGAGGCCCAAAGTCTGTACTTCAAAGAAGAAGTACAAAGACATGGAATGGAGTGTGGTTGATGCCCCCCCCCCCTACTAGGAATTGGTCACATAAACCTCGGTGGTCGAGGGAGCAATGGCTTGGTTGCAGTGATGAAACTATGGAGAATATATGACTCTATACAATATAAACTCTCCATCTCAGAGCAAGGGCTGCTATCCCTCATGAACTGCGACACCGGGGAGAGGTCCTGACTGCTCTCTTGTGCCCGGCCGCCGGGGTGGTGGCCACTCTGGGTCATAGCAATTCCCTGCCATTTGGGATGTGGTTCCCAGGGAGTAGAGTGTGACCGACCTTTTATTGGGTGTAAGGCTATGCCCGGTGAGGTCTTCTCAACCACTTGTGGAAGGGACTTCCTCTCGCCAATCCATTTGGGGGATAATGTCTGCCATGAATAACGCACAAGTGCCATGGAAAGTAAGTGGTAGCACGGGACGATCGGTTGGCTCCACCACGAGGTTCTCTCTGGTGTCCGATCATAGGTTTGGACTCATGCTGGTAGTGGTTAACTCCGTATGTTCGAGGTCTGGAGAGATTCCCACTTTCGATGACAGGCCGGGTGGTGAACGGTAACCTGCTCTGGTTGTGCCCTGGAAAGGCTCTAGGGGTATGGATAGAACCATGGCCAGACCACATGCTTGGTTTCTGAGGACGAGGATCTCAGAACCTCTGTGATAGAGGGGGCGAGGATGTGAGGACGTGCCAGATTTGGACTTTGGATCTGGCCACCAGTCGCATTAATCTTGGCCTTCTTGCGTTGAGAGGACGTGATTCCTCTTCCCCGCCTATTGATAGGCCGAAGCACAGTAAGGCCGTAAGGGTAAGAGCGCTGTGTAAAAATACAAAATACATGAAGGTAACTGTAACTGTGCTGGTAATTTAGCCACTGTTCAAGTGTCGTTCGCACTGGTGTGAATGGAGGGAGTGGTCGCTTGATATCAACAATGAACATGAAGGGTGTAGGTATTGGTGGTGCACTGTGTCGTCCCTGTGATTGGTATTCTTGTCCCGCCTGCACATCACTTACATACAAATGTGATTCTCGCGCAAATTGTTCTACACTTCGTCGGGTGGCTCAACGCAAATATGGCCTAATGTCCGGTGTTGTTGAGGCAAAAACAATCTCCAGCAAGCAATTGGTGGGCTGCCCAGGTTCATCCTCTTGTACAACCCTACCTTGCGGTGTATGAATTCTTCTATCTCTTCACGTTCCCGCTATTGTTCGTGGTACAGCGGCTTAGGCCTGTATCGCATCACCATCCATATCAAATCCACCTAGCAGTCTCTCAAAAAATTCTTCCCACGTGACACGGTACTCGTGGACAAGATTCCACAACATGGCTGCGGCACCTCGGAGGCGGTTGATTGTCACCTCTGTCCAGCCCTCTCGATGTACACCGCTCCGTCACATCTGGTGTGCATGCACAGGCGTTGCTCGGATGGCGATGGCATGGTGTCGGGCGTGCACTGACATAGCGCTTGTTCCCAGAGATTGGAGGCCAGCAAAATGAATTGTTTCAGTTTCCCGTAGTGCACACATTGTTCGATCAGCATGTCCCAACATCTCGCGTTTGCAGTTGTCGTGGATGCTGGTGCGGTTGGCTTGATGTTTTCTCGCTGTTACTCTGGCGTGGTTGCCATTTTGTTGCGGTTGTCCCAACGCGGATGAACACACTGGTCCCACTTGGGAATGCCAATTGAGGCAGACGGGTGAGACACGTAGACTATGACGATGCACTTTTACCTGTGGTTGATGGGCGCCAGCGGTAGTTCCTACACACTGCAGTTTGAGAATCAGGGATCTCAGGGATGATGTGGGTTCTGTGTGTTCGTCTCAACCATGTGTACTTGCAAAACACTTTTTACACACAATACTGCAATACTAAACACTTAAGTTGGGCTGGCTAACTGATGCTACTGAAAGACATTCAACTATTACACTGAGAAGGTATATTTATTTGTCAAAGTACAACTCGTGCCAAAATATGGTTTATGCTTTAAGTCTCGAGCATGTGTATCTAGTCAGTTCCAGTGGGTGATTTCCCCAAACATGTTATTAAGCTTGTGCACTTAGACTGAATGATGCTCCGCAGTGTCTGAAAACACATCCTCTACAAAGCAAGGGGCCTACAGCCACTAGGATGTAGTGTAACCGTAGAATTGTAAAATTTTATTGTGATTAATGATAAATGGCAAGAATGTAACTGAGCATTATTTGTGAGAGGATCGTAAGACAGAGACAGATGTAAGAGTCCCTAGAGTGAGATAGTAAGTTCAAGGGGGCACAGTTGCACCCGGCACTACGATGGTGCGCACAACCCTCAACTGGAGAGCGAATTGCGTACTGAGGAGTAGTATAAATACGGCTCCAAGAGTATGGTGAAGAAACTTCCCCCCTAGTCCAAAAGCTCGCCGACCCCTAGGGGAATCGCTTTAATGCATCCCATGGCTCGTAGCCATTGGGGAATCATTGTAACGCATCCCACGGCTAATTAGTCTATTGAGGAATCACCGTAAAGCATACCAAGACTAACAAAGTGTACAAGTGTTTGCCATATGTAACTGCGAATAAAGTTGTGACTCCTTGTAATAGTGCACCGTGTATGGCTATCAATATTGATGTCAATAGAAAGTTCTCGCTCGCATTGTGTTATTGCACTTAATTGCCACAACGTGCCCTGTGAAACAGGCAGAGTGATTCCAGCCACTCAGAACACTACAAGGATGGACTGCAGGTTTGCCCAGAGACAGGACACAGAGTATGAAATGAACACGTACAACTACTTGCGCAGCTAATGCCTACTCATCGGGACTAGTCCCCAAACCATGTGGTGTGTGGCAACGGTCATACACATAGCGGATTAGTGCAAAATAATAGCATCGGACAAAATACACAAATAACACTTGATGAAGGTGGGGCACGACATGAGTAAGGAAAATAAACACACAAAGGTATGAAATCAGTTTTAGATGGCGCGGATACAGCTGCATAGGACTCGTAGTGGACCACATGTGCGGGTGCGAAAATGCATCATTTCCCTGAAAATTCAGGCAGGAATGATCTGCAGTATTTGGATCTGTAAAGCTAATATAATTCTGTTGGAAACGAGCGTATAAAAGCTCCTAGGTGCTGGATGGCAGTAAATACACATACAACTGATGACCGCGTGGTCAGGAACAAATTGCATTAAACACATAAGAATACAAGAACCCTTATTACAAATATTACATAAAACCCTGAAATAAATTATGAAATAAATTATAAATTACTATAACACAAATACTTACTGGTAATTTGGGCGCCAGCGGTGCTTCCCAATCACCGCACTATTGAGACTCAGGGTTCTCAGGGATGCTGTGGGTTCTGTCTGTCCATCTCACCCGTGTGTACTTACAAACACGTTGGCAATACTAACTTTTTTAACAAACAATACTGGAAATAAAAACTTAATAAAATGTATGTGGCTAGGACACTGGCACTACTGAATAAAAGAGTTAAGTTCATTGTAGACTTGCTTTTATTTATAATATGGATACACATCAAAACGACAATGAAAGTATGATTATTTCGGTCATGACCAGCCAATTCCTGTTGGGTGCTCCCCAGTCCGCAATTACTCTAGCGCACGCCTAGATGGATGATCTCACTGAGGAGCGTGAAAGCACAATCTTCACAAGGGAAGAGGGCCGACAGCCGCTAGGGTGGACTGACGGTTGTTCCCTGAAGACAGGACACTGTGAATTACAACTGAAACCCTTAACACATATTAACATGTGTGATTACTCTGCATCACTAACGCAAACTCGTCGGGGCTCGCCCTCCAGCACGTGGGTAATATGGTGACGGTCTATACACAGAGCCGGATAGGATGGGAATAATTGCACCGTACATTAATTACAAACTTACATAAACCCTTAAATACATGAAACAAGTTGGAACACGAAATGAATATTCACAATAAACAACCACATGTGTGAAAACAAGTTTAGATGGTGTGGATGCCGCTGGATGATGTTCGTAGTGGATCACATGGTGCAGGTTTAATTGCAATATTACTGCATGAAAACGGCAAACTAAATTCAGACAAAATATTAGTCTTGCTGAGAAAATTATTCTCTTTACAACTGCAGTGGTTACAAGCGTGTAACATGTCTGATGGCGGTAAAATCAAACATTAGCTTGACCGCGTGGTCAAGTACAAAAAGCATCAATTTACGTGAAAAATTACATTGAGCCCTGAACAAAATTGACATAGAACCCTGACATAAATTACTGCACATAAAATGTTACATAAATAAGCTCTCAAATGCAACAAAGACTTTGCGGCGGTCGGCCACTTCGTTATACCTGATGTTGTTGTAAGATAATCAAACATGAAAAATACCCTCAAATACATACATAAAAACAAAGCCGTTAAAATTGTGTGCAGCAATAATGCGGAAGTTACAATGAAATGCCATAAACATAGGCGTATGGCGCCTGATTCAAGTTGCGCGGGTCGTGTGACCTCTCTGACATATTTCTCCTCCTTCTCCTCGATTAAATTTAAAATCCCACAAGGGCGCAAGAAATTATTAAAGCGGAAGCCTAATACAGGGGAAAATGTCTGGCAAAACGTATGCAAGCAAAGGTTAATTGGTAAACTAAATTTACTATGGAAACCTAAATCGGTGAACAAAAGTTGTAGTGCATACGTGACAGTGTCTTACCTTGCCAGCTCTCATCGACAGACTGTCCAGATACAAGCGTCGCACGGACCTACCATGGCCGCCTACGGGGTTCACATAAGTGGAAGTGCTATGCATGCCGAGTAAAATATTTAATTACTGGCAATAAAATGGCACAAATTAAATTTAATATTGTTTTACATTTCTATAATTTTCTTATGAATTTTAATATTATTTTGAGTCTTTTTATGGTGGTGTTCATGCCGGAATATCAGTGTTCTTAATCTCGGTGCCGTGGGCACTTTGAGCTTTATAACCAAACAATTTAAAATAAGAATAAACACTATAAAACATTTTAAAACATATTAAACACTGCAAATACAACAGAACACATTTTACACTGAAAATAAAATTAATACGAAAGTTCAAAATTATTGGCCTCTTTGCGCATGTGCGGGACACATGACATGTGCATGGTGAGCGCCGTCATGTGTTCTAGCGCTGCTGGCTGTTAGCCGGTGCCAAACGACCCCTTCCTTCGAACCCCAAGATGGTGCAAACAATGAAACATTGCTCTGGTGGGCTCTACCCAACTAGTTGCCGATTGAGGACAAAAAAAAACATAGCCTCGGAGGTCTTCAGATTCTTTGGCGTTTGCAGGGGTGGGGGAGTAGGCAGTAACAACAATGTGGGTACGTGGTGGTGACTCGGCTCGCCTCTTGCGAGTGCTGTGTTGCGATTTGTTGACATTTGACGTCACACTCACTGCCTTACTAGTTTCCCAAACCCTTTCTAACTCTCTTGCCCTACTAGGCTCTCCCCTGCAGGGACTGAAAATCCTCTAAACCTCAACTCACTTGCACTGGTAGTGTCGACATTTACGTGTGCACTTATGTTACCACCTTCATCGTTAACACTTGGGAATCCCTTACATTCAATCTGATTCGTTGTGTTGTTACAGGCATTAACAGAAAACCCCAGAAAATGGTGTTGCAATACTACTTGTTTCCATCTTCCCACTACTCTGTGTCGGGTGTTCTGTTGGTGCAAAACCCTTAAATGAACACCCAGACTTTGGCTGGGTGTTCCCGTGTTAGTGTTGTTCTCTTCAGTGTCCCTGTTGACATTTCCCTGTGTACTCCCTGGTAAAATTCTCCGAACTTGCTGCGGAATTGGGCGTAACGTCTTCTCCTTGCCTCTCTTCCCTGCAGGCAGTCGGGCTATCCGCAGGTCGTCACAGTGCCGTTTTGTGATATGTCTGGGTCCCAACTTCACTAGATATGTGGAATTTCCCATCTTTTCCACCACTCTCACTGACCCTGTCCATCTAGGTGCCGGTCCAGCACAGTACTTCTTCGCCCCGGCCGATAACGGGTTCTCTCTTATGTACACGTACATACCGGGTACAAGTTAGGGTGGCGGCCTCTTGCTATCCGGTACCCACACATTACAATAACTGAACTGGTTCACCCTGGCTTCTTCATGTATTTGCACCTGGTGTTCGACGATTTGTTCATATGATTTGGGCGGGTTTTCGCTGGGTGCTCCGGGGGCTCTCTCTGTGTGTCTGTGTGTGTGTGTGCGCGTGTGTGTGTGTGTCAGATTACACGTTCATGCATCACATCTTTTCCTCATAATTTGGCCAATCCTCCTCCAACATACTGTAGGGCATAGTCGTTTTGCTGAAACCGAACAAAAAGGAAATGAGAAAATCTGAAACAAGAAATGCATACAAAGATAGGTTATGCAATAATTTCTTAATTTTTGTAGTTTAGATATTCACATACACTACAAAATGTTAGTTTAGAAGAAAATTCTTTCAGCTGTTTTTTAAGGAGCTTTTGGTTCGAGAAGCAAATTTCTTGAAGGTGTTGTAATAACTTATTGAAAAGTTGGCTACCAAAGTAGGATGTCCCTTTCTGGACAAGTATTAAGTTAACTGAAGCCACGTGTGTTTTTTTTATTCTAGTGTCATACTTATGATTAGACTCATTTTGATTAAATAAATGGCTGTTTTTGGACATGAATATAAGTACTGAAAACATGTACTCGCATGCAAATGTTAAAATCTCTGAGCTCTTGAAAAGAGGTCTATATGAGTCTGACTTTCTTTTGCCATTGATTATTATTACAGCTCTCTTTTGCATGTGAAACACATTTTTGCTGTCAGTGGAATTAACCCAAAAAGTTATACTATAACACATGATGGAATGAAAATATGCAAAATATACCATTTTTGCTGTACTTTTGTTCAAGACCTCTGCAACACTCCACAGGGTGAAACATATTGAACTTAGTTTAGGTAAAATATACGCAATGTGAGAGATCCAGTTAAGTAAATTGTCTACTTTTAAGCCAAGAAACTTAATCACTGCAGTTTCATTAATTTTGTCTCTGTTATTGTTAACATATGAATTAATGTTTTTCCTGTTCTTTGTGAGGAAATTCATAAGATACGTTTTACCTAGGTTGAGATTTTTAATTAGTTTGCAGTAAACCATGCACTTAGCTCTGTAAATGTTGTGTCCATGTTTTGATCATTTACTGAGTCTCCAGAGACTAAAATGTTAGTATCATCTGCAAATTAAATTAGAGTAATGCCTGGGGTTAAGGCACATGGAAGGTTATTTATATAAACTAGGAAGAGTAGGGGGCCTAATATTGATCCTTGTGGGACCCCATGCTTGGTTTTTTCCTGGTTCAGAGTAGAATGAAGTAGTTTTTCCTTTGATCCGCACTTGTCTGTTTGAAAGGTATGACATTATTAGTTTATTGTGTGTACCTGAGACTACATAAAACTTTAATTTTTCTATAAGTATGTTGTGATTTACACAGTCAAAAATTCTTTAGTGAGGTCGCAAAATATTCCATTAGATGGCATCTTTTTATCACGTGCATTAAGAATGCTATTTGTTAGTTCAAAAAATTGCATCATTTGTTGGCGTGTTTTTCCTAAAGCCAATCTGGAAATTTGATAAGATTTTGTGATTCTCAAAATGTTGCAGCACCTCCTGTGAATTAGTTTCTTCAATTACTTTTGAAAAGGATGTAAGAAGTGAAATTGTTTACTTCGATCTTGTCTCCTTTCTTGAACAATGGTGTTACCATATCCCATTTCAGTCTGTCTGGAAACAATCCTGTATTGAAGATACATGAAACGCCAGATCCGATGGTTCGAAACAAAGCGTTCTTGGTTCAAGTTGTTTTTTATCTATGGTCCGTTACTTAATTAAAGCTTCTAAACAATATAAAACTCTAACATTTGACTTAATGTTTCCTTTCCTCTGACGGAACCTCTCTCATCATTGCCGAAGCTCAGAGCGGGGGGTGTGCTCCGGCCCTTATACCACCCATACGGTTGCAGCAATTGTATCTCTCTGCGGGCTGAGGAAGTTTCCCTCACCAGACCGCAAAGAACACATAGCTCAGAGGTCAGGACGCCCTGCACGTCCCGGCGCAATCTGACGGAACCACCAATACACATTACCGTTAAAGTCAGAGGTTCAACAATTGAACATCGGCTCTGCGAGCTTCGTATAAATGTTTATTTTATGTAAATAATTCTGATATTATCGAGGAATGAATTTTAAGTACCTTTTTTCTATAAATAGGTTTAAAATTTATATTAAAAGTTTATTTCAAATCTAAAAACACATTTTTTTAAATTTATTAAAATGTGTCAATTCATATGTTTCTTCTTCGCATTATATTTAGATTAAAATCGCCCTACAGTAAAATAAGGCAATTTTCATAAAACCTAAGTTAAATTCTCGGCAAAATATAGGTTTGTTTTTTACTTAAAATTGCATCTTTTCGAAATCGTAAAGTCAAGCCTTTACCTTGGATTCCCATCGTTTCATGCTCCATAAGAAATAACATGTCGGAAAGCAAACGTAAAGTCAAATGTAAAAGTATTCAATTTAATGAGGGCCTAAATCTTAAACCACAGCCAACTCATTTTTTTACACTTTTTGATTAAGCCTAGTTTTACAACTCACCGCCTCGTGTATTTATTTATCTGTGGCCAACTTCAATAAATCTGAAAAGGTTAATTATAGTGAATAAAATAACTCTTTCGCGAAAGTAAACATGATAATGAACTATTCTTTACTATAGAGGACATTCGCTCATTGAAAATAATTACTTTCATACTTTTAGACATAACCTAGATACAATATGTAAATACACAACAATCATAAACTACTACCCTTGAATACACTGAATAATATATTAAGCACACGGCGAACTTAGTCTGTTCTATCGTAGACTCCATCTTAAGGCATTTACATTCCTTTGCCCTTTAGATTTTTTTTTCTGGCTCGTTGGTACAAGAGAGTATTTCAACTACCACGAAGGTAAAAATTAAAATCAGGATTGGCAAGAAAACACTGCTGCATTTAATAAAGAAGGGACGTTTGGGAATTGTTTTGAAATGCTCTATGTACCGGTTGTTTGTTTTGGAATCTAATGAATAATGACAGTGTCATTTTTGTAGGCTTAGTGTAGCGCTGGATACAGTGTAGCTTGTGAAATGAATTACTCAGTTATAAGAAGGCTGGACTGCAAGCAGGGCGCGGTACGAGCGGTGAGGTTCAACGTGGATGGGTCGTACTGCGTGACGTGTGGGGCAGATCGCAAGGTGAAGCTGTGGAACCCGGTGCGAGGTCTGCTGCTCAAGACGTACGGCGGACACGGCGACGAGGTCCTAGACGCGCGAGGCTCCAGCGACAGCAGTCAGATCGTGTCGTGCGGCGCGGACAAGTCTGTCATCTTGTGGGACGTGAGCACGGGACAGCCAGTGCGCCGGCTGCGGGGACATGCGGCCCGTGTCACCTGCGTCTGCTTCAACGAGCTGTCGACGATGGCGGTGTCCGGGTCACAAGACAACACGACCATGCTGTGGGACGCTCGTAGCCGCAAGAACGACCCGGTGCAGGTGTTGAAAGATGCCAAAGACAGCGTGACGTCGGTGCAAGTGACAGATCACGAGATACTAATAGCGTCGCTGGACTGCCGCGTGCGTCGCTACGACATCCGCAGTGGCGAGCTGTTCATGGACTTCGTGGGCGAACCCGTGCTGTGTGCGAGCTTGACTCGCGACGGGCAGTGCATGCTGGCGGGGTGTGCAGACAACACGCTGAGGCTGCTAGACAAGGACACTGGCGAGCTTTTGGGCAGCTACACGGGCCACCAGGTGGCGGAGTACCGTGTCGAGAGCTGCGTTGACTACAGTGACAAGCACGTTCTGTCAGGAGCGAGTGATGGCTGCGTGTGGTGCTGGGACCTGGTGACGGAGTCACTGGTCGATAAGCTGCCCCACGGTGGCACTGTAGTGGCGTCGCTTAGCCCACATCCCACGCAGCCACAGCTGCTCTCTGCTGCTGGTCTCACCGTCACGCTGTGGGGCTCACAGCCCACGGGTGAAGACATGTAGTGTTCACGTTACTTTTACGTACTGGAGAGAATGGTGGTACTGGAAAGAGTGACTTTCACTTAAAATTCTTTAAGAAAAAAATAATAGTAGGATCTTTTCGAAAATTGGAGAAGATATTCTGGAAATTATTGCCTATGTATCTCCAATAGCATTGTTTTATTCCTAATAGATACCTGCTATAAATTGCAGCAGTGCAGAAGGATAAGAATATGAGGAAAATTTTGGGGTAAAAGTTATAAAAACCAGTGTAAATGCCACAGCAACAAATGTATTAAAAAATCTACAAAAGGCTCTAGAAGAGTCCACGTTCACTATCGCTTATGCTCCCCGAAGTAAGCTGGTTTAGATTTCATGTGAATTCTTTTTCGTGGCACTAGTTGATGGTCAGACAACATATTCCTAACAATTAAGGAATGTTTAATGTGGAATATAAAACATTTTAATGGTTTTATTGTTTTAAAACAAAAGACTTTTGGGTTGAGGTACTAACGTGTGAATTGGTAATCGCGTAAATACTAAATAACACTTCCCCATTTATATAAGCAGTAAAATTCCAGAACAGGGGATTTTCGAAAATTGGGAAAATATTACCGGGCTATGTTTGATATGATGATTACTAAACATGATCACAAGGAATCTTGGAGGAGCTCCACGTAGTTTGTTCTAAGAAAAATAAAATGTGATAGAAGGGTCATCAAGATTGCTGTGTTTAGGCAGTAAAAGATGTATAATTTAGTCCAATATATTTGTATTGGATTGCTGAGTTGTATTACATGTAAGAATACAGTTTGAAACGAATCTTTAATTTGTAAAACACCATTTATGGGGCATATTTATACAGTGATGCTGAAGTTATACAGGTACAGGAATCTAACAGTGTCGGAAGATTATGTAATTCTGGTAAAGATGACGTAATTCTTGTAAAGATTATGTAATTCTGGTGAATTACTTGAGGCTTACCTTGTCTATATTCACAGGAGGAATGTACTATGTAATCTATTTAGACTAAATATACATATAGAACATATATATGTTCATAGACTGTGTTTATAAGAAGGAGCTGTATAACGCCATGTTAATTTTCAATATACGGTGACGACCAATGAGACAGGGCATAAATGTGCGTCGAAATTGGTTGATGTCAGTTCGACAAATCAACTTTTATTATCAGAAAGTGCGCCATTCCAGTAACGTATGTCTGATGGTACACTGTGTGGGGATTCTAATGTAAAAGTGCGTGCTTCATTGCGTTTCGTTCTGTTTCACATGTTAAATCAGTAATTCTTAAGAATAGGGGCTTGTTCGAAAATCTGAAGAATAATACCTCAATATGGTAGATATCATTATTAGTAATCATAATTACTAGGAATTTTGGAGGGCCTTCAAGAAGTTTTCTGAATAAATAAATAAAATGTCATAGGGAGGAGGGTGATAAAGATTACTGCATTTATGCTATGAAATACGCATAATTTATGTAGAATATATTTGTCATCTCTGAATTGTTTTACACAAAAGAATACTGTTTACAAAAAGTATTTAATGCGTAAAACATCATTACGTGGTATATTTATAGCTCCCGCTGAGGTTTATACATGTATAGGGGGCAAATCGTGTTCGGGGGGTGTTTAGTAAGTTTAGGATGAGTGAGAGGGAGATAGAAACGGTAGGTGGAGGTGCGAGAAATGGAAAAGGTGCAGAGAAGGGCAGCAAGATGGGTGAAGGATAGGTGGGGAAGGCAGGAGCAGGATGATGAGGAAGAAGGGAACTATAGGCCATCAGTGATGGGGTGGAGTTCATTGAGGGACAGGAGGAAAGTTGAACAGCTAGTCAGGATGTACAGGGTGGAGAATGAAGAGGGAGGATGGGGAGGGTTACACTGCAAGCTAAGTAAGGGAGTAGTTAGAAGAAGAGGAAACAACAGTGAGAAGCTTCAGAGGGTGTGGAGGAGAACGGAGTGGGTTAGGCAGTCCATGCTTGTGAGGTCTGCGAGGGAGTGGAATGTGTTGAGGGAGGAATTGGTATCTGTGAGAGGGGTTGATAAGTTCAGGAAGGGAGTTGAAAAGGAGTTGGTTGGGTGAAGGAGAGGTGAGAGAGCTTGCCACCGGGCTGTAGTCTAATTGCGAGTGCATGTATGTATCTAAACACACAGGTATGGAGCAGTGTCTGAACATTGAGTAATTCTGGTGAATTACTCAAGGCTTAGGTCTATATTGACGATATTACTAGTAGATAAATATAGCTATCGTAGATGATACAGAGCTTTGTTCAGAGACAGTGTACATCGGAGGCGATGCATACCGCCATTTTAATTTTAGTAACATGGCAGTTTACACTTATTTTCAATACACTGTGAATAACTCCATGGTTGACATCAGCTGGATTGTGGGAAATTACCAGCCGTTGGTTTGCACCGGTCCTGTCTGGGGCTTCAGATTTACAAACGTTTAAACACGTGTTTTATTGCAATTCATGTAGTTTGAAGTGTTAAATCTAATAATTGTGTGAAATTACGAGTTTTTCCATGCTATTATAGCAAGGAAAAAGTTAAATTATAATGTATGTGTGGTGAATAGTGTGTCTGTGTAGTGTGGTCAAATGGATCGAAGTTGTGGAAAGCGTATTCGTATACGCCGTACGAATGGCGAGTGATTTGGTGAGTATTAACTAATTAAATTAATTTTTTTTGGGAGAAAAATTTTTGGAAAGTGGTATAATTCCAATCTACTTATTGCACAGAACACAAAATTATTAGGGGCATCAACATTTGACCAATAGAAACCCCAAGAACAATAGTGGGGAGGGTTATGAAGATCAGAGAAATTGTGGGGTAATACGAGTGAAACATATGTACATAATTTAATATTTATTGACGAAAATATGTTAAATTGCAAAAATACTGTCCAAGTGTAGCAATACATTATGCACCAAGCCAGAGTCCAAGCGCCTGCAGGGGAGTAAATCCCCAAAACAGTGATTCAAGGCACACTGGCATTGTTTTTTTTTTTGGGAGGGGTGGAGGGGGGATGACACAAAGCAACATGCATCAGAGAAGCTTGGAGTTTCCCCAGAAATTATTTTCATGTGTAGCCCATTTGCCATGGAAAATAATGTGTGTGTGTTTTGCAATTTAACATATTTTCATGCTCTTTGTAATATTGTATCATGAGAGCATGTTTAATTGCAAAAAGATTGAACTGAACATTACCTAAATTGACATTGTTACCAATACAATGTAGAAATACGATAGTGTGGAGGGCTATGAAATGGAGGGAACTTGTTGGGTAAAATTTTATCATGAAAACGTACCTTTTTTTTTTTTTTTTTTTTTTTTTTTTTTTTTCCCGGATCTTCATGTCCCTTCCCACTATATCTGGGACTAGAAACTTAAGTATGTGAGGAAGTAATGACAAATACATAATGCAGTTTCACTGTGTGGCAGAAACCCCAGTAGGTATAAATTGTGCTTATTTTCTAAATAGTACAGTTTTGTGTTAAATATGTTGCCTTATTAAATGTTATGTGTTAGTTTTCACCACACTTCTTATAGTCACTGACCAGCCAGTTCAATTTATTTTTATTCATTTTTCATTATACAAATATGTAATGTGCATCATTTGTAATGTTTATAACATTTTATTATATTATTAGAAGTTAAATTGACAGTTTATTTGCAAAATATTTCTTTTAGTAAATAGACTATTCTCTTTGTTGTGTATATCAGAGATGTTGGCCCTACTGGGCTAGGAGAAATTGTGTTTTTCTTTTGCAATGTAGTTATTATGTGTGCATATATCAGGAAGTGATAATTTCTGAGGGGCAACTTTTGATTGCTACAATGGAATTTCTGGTCATCCCTGTAGGACCAGGGGTCTCCATTAGTACTGAATATGTATGGCCTACATTGGGTACGGTAATACAATTTTGAATAACTGTTACGTTATCTGCACTGCAATCATTTTGAACAGTTTGAATTATCAAATTTTCTTTTTCATGAGAGTGAGTTTTGGAATTTTAAATTATTTTCTGAAATGAATTAAGGGCGTGACTATTTGGTTGCACGTTAACCAGAAGACAGCAGATGAAACATTTTGTTCTGTAGGAATACAAAACAATGAACATCATAACAAGATTAATTTCTGAGTATTTATTTATTTATTTATGTATTTATTTACTTATGTATTTACATAAAATCATAACTCAAACCCTTACTGGGTAAACAATGTAGAGCATGTCAACAAATGTGTACAAATAATAGCATACAGTAAGAATATAAATGTAAGTGTACAAACATATTTATAATTACAGAAATGAAATATTCATAAATGTACAAACATAAATACACAATAATATAAATAGTTATACAAGTACGTATACAAGACTAGAATAATGTAACAAGATAATACAAGTGTCCTGTAATTATATATGAAAAAACATTTAATTATATTCATTCCATAATAAAGAATTATTCTAAAGAATAGAAGGAATGTTCCTTTAAGAAAGTTTTTTATTATTTTTAAATTATTTGGGAATCACCTGACTTAGTTTTTTTAGAGAACACGGTACTTTATTAAATAAATAAATACATGAATTGTAATGTAAGTCCCCTTCTGGAAAAGTTTCACGTTATTTAGTGATACATGAAGATTCTGGGAACCGCTTGTATAGTGAGAATGAATAAAATAATTTTTAGGAAAAAAATTACTTTTATTAGTGACAAACATCAATGATGTGTATATATACCGAGATGAGATGTGAATATAAGTTATAACTTTCAAAATTGTGTCGTGGCTTTAATCCACTTAATATGACGCCGCTGGGTGAGACACAAGACGATTACGATACACTTTTTACCTTGTAGATGGGTGCCAGCGGTGGTTCCTACACACCGCACTTTGAGACTCGGTGCTGCTGTGGGTCTCACCCGTGCATACTTACAAAACAACTTTTATACCAAAACACTTGGTGGAGCTAGGTACTGACGCTACAAGGACTCACACTTTTACACTGTAAAGATAGGTTTTCTAATTCAAGTTACACCTTGCCAAGAATGAGTTATATGGTTAACTATTCGTACGTGACTAGCCAGCTTCAGTGGGTGATTCCCCCAGCACATTACTAAACTTGCGCACACAAGGCAAAGGGCCTACAGACGCTATTATGGACTATAGGTTTTCCTAGACAGGTCACAGTATGAACACGAACACGTGCGCTTATCTTTGCCGCTAACGCCTACTCGTGTGGACTCGTCCCCGAACCACATGGTGTGTGACAACGGTCAATACACATAGCGGGATAGGAAAGAAAATAGTGACGCCATAAAAAATTACACAAATATCATTTGATGAACATGGGGCATGATATGAACAGGCAAAATAAACACAGATGTGTGAAAGTAGTCTTAGATGGTGCGGATACCGCTGGATAAAGTTTTCTTAGCGGACCACGTGTTCGGTCGTAGAATGCATGATTTTACATTTACTTTAGCTAATATTGACCAACCAAAATGTTAATTGCATTTAATAAAGTGGCCCTTTCAATAAATACATAAACAAAAGCTCGCAACATGCCGGATGGCAGGAAAATACAAATATGTGAATTGACCGCGTGGTCATGGACAAAAAGCATCAAACATGAAAAATACATGAACCCTGAATGAAATTAATACATACTACCCAGAGATACGTTAAGGCACACAACATGGAACAAGCATTAGCCCTCTAAACGCAGTGATGGCACAGATACAGACTCGGTGGTAGCTAAACACTTGGCCGTGGGAGATGTGGCCATAAAACAATTAAACCTGACAAAACCCTTGAAATAATTACACACAAATGTTACCCTTAATATTGCTTGCTGCAATTAAGCATAACGCAGTCGGGTGAGAGACGAGACAAACGATGACACAAATACTTACTGGTAATATGGGCACCAGCGGTGTTTCCCAATCACCGCACTATTGAGACTCAGGGTTCTCAGGGATGCTGTAGGTTCTGTGTGTCTGTCTCACCCAAGCGTACTTACAAACACATAGGTAATACTAAACTTTTACTAAACATCACTTTGAAATAAATGCTTAATAAAATGTATGTGGCTAGGACACTGTCACTACCGAATAAAAGAGTTAAGTTCACTGTAGACTTGTTTTTTATGTTAATTTGCGTACACATCAACATGCCAATAAAATTATAAAAAATCTTGGTCATGGATAGCCAATTCCGCTTGGGTGCTCCCCAACCCACAGTAGCGCATGCCTAGATGGATGATCTCACCGAGGTGTGTGGAAGCACAGGCTTCACAAGGGGAGAGGGCATGCTAGGGTGGACTGACAGTTTTTCCCTGAAGACAGGACACTGTGAATTACAATTGAAAACACCTGATGAAACATATTAACACGTGTGATTACTCTGCATCACTAACGCAAACTCGTCGGGGCTTGCCTGCCAGCACGTGGGTAGTGTGATGACGGCCCATACACAGAGCCGGCTAGGACGGAAATAATTGCACCGTACACAAATTACAAAATTACACAGAGACCCTTAAAAGATGATGGGACACGCAATGAGGATTCAGAATAAACACACACGTGTGAAAACAAGTTTAGATGGTGCGGATATCACTTGATGAAGTTAGTAGCGGACCGCGTGGTGCAGGTGGATTTACAATATTTCTTTGTGAAAACAGCAAATTAAATTCCAATAAAAATTATTCGGAGCGAGAAAATTATTCTCTTTACGATTTGAATGATTGCAGCAGTGTAGCATGCTTGATGGCAGAAAAATCAAACATGAAAGTTACAGCGTGGTCAAATACAAAAGCATCAATTTACACGAAAATTAAACAGAACCCTGAAAAAATTGAACATAGAACCCTGAATAAAATATTGCACATACTATATTACATAAATAAGCTCTCAAAACGCAATGATGGCAAATACAAATACTTGGCGTTGGTCAGCCATGTGGTTATACGTGATGTTGCCGTAAAATATTCAAACATGGAAAATACCATCAAAAACATACATGAAAAGAAAGCCCTTAAAATTGCACGTAGCAATAATACAAAAATTACAATGAAACGGCACTAACATAGGCGGATGGCGCCTGATTCAAGTTGTGCGGGTAGCGTGACCTCTCCGACATCTTTCTCCTCCTCGATTAAATTGAAAATGCCACAAGGACGAAATAAGTTAGTAAAGCGGAAACATAATGCTGGGGAAAATGTCTGGCAAACGTGCGCAAGCAAAGGTTGACCGGTAAACTAAATTGACTATTGAAACTGATGCAGACTAAGAGCCAGCGGCGCTAGAGACCATGACGGCGCTTACATGTCATGTGTACCGCACGTGCACAAAGAGGCCGACAATTTTGAACTTGCCTATAATGTTAATTTCAGGGTAAAATGTGTTATATTGTCTTTACAGTGTTTAATATGCCTTGAAATGTTTTAAAGTGCATGTACTGATTTTAATTGTATGGTTATGAATATTCAAAGTGCTGTCGCACCGAGATTTAGAACACTTAATATTCTGGCATGAACGCCATCACAAAGAGACATTAAAATAATACTGAAATTCGTAACAAAATGATAGAAATGTAAAACAATGTCTAATTTAACTTGTGCCATTTTATTTTCACTATAAAATATTTCACTCGGCGTGCATAGCACTTCCGCTTATGTGAACCCAGTAGGCAGCCATGTCTGTCGAGGAGAGCTGGCAAGGTAAGACACTGTCATGTGTGCACTACAACTTTTGTTCACTGATGTAGGTTTCCATAGTCCATGTAGTTTACCGGTTAATCTTTGCTTGCGTACGTTTTTGCCAGGCATTTTCCCCAGCATTATGCTTCCACTTTACTAATTTCTTACGCGCTTGTAGAATTTTGAACTTAATCGTGGAGGAGGAGGAAAAAGATGTCGGAGAGATAACGCGACCTGCACATTTGAATCAGACGCCATGTGCCTATGTTTATGGTATTTCATTGTAACTTCTGCATAATTGCTACACACAATTTTAAGAGCTTTATTTTTCTGTATGTATTTGAGGGTAATTTTAGTGTTTGAATATTTTATGGCGTCATTTCGTATACCCACGTGGCCGACTGAAGGCAAGTCTTTGTATATGCCATCATTGCATTCTAAGAGCTTATTTATATAACATTGTATGTACAACAATTTATTTCAGGGTTCTATGTATTTTTTACATAAATTGATGCTTTTGTACTTGACCATGCGGTCACAGTAATGTGTGATTTTACAGCCATCATGCATCTTATAAACCTGTAACAAAGCTAATCATAAAGAGAACCATTTGCCAAACACGAATAATAATTTATCTGAATTTAGTTTGCTGTTTCCACGCAGAAATATTGCAATTTCACCTGCAACACGTGGTCTGCTACGAACTTCATCCAGCAGCATCTGTGCTACCTAAGCTTGTTTCACACATGTGTGTGTTTATTGTGAATACTCATCTCGTGTCCTATCTTATTTCATGTCTTATTCAAGGGTCTACGTAATTGTGTAATTAGTGTACGGTGCAATTACTCCCGTCCTAGCTGGCTCTGTGTATAGGCAGTCACCACACTAACCACGTGCTGGAGGGCGAGCCCCAATGAGTTTACGTTAGTGATGCAGAGTAATCACTCATATTAATGTGTATTAAGGGTATTCATTTGTAATTCACCGTGTTCTGTCATCGGGAAAAACCACCAACCCACCCTAGTGGCCGTTGGCCCTCTTCCCTTGTGAAGGTTGTGCTTTTACGCATCTCGGTGAGATCATCCATTTAGGCGTGCGCTAGATTAATTACGGGTTGAAAGTGCGTATGTCACAGCATCTTACCTTGCCAGACCATCTACAACGACTGCCCAGAGACAAGCGTCGCACGGACCTACCATGGCTGCGTATGGGGTTCACATAAACGGAAGTACTATGCACGCCGAGTTAAATATTTTATTAGTAAAAATAAATTGCCACAAATTAACTTAAATAATATTTTAGAATTTATAATTTTCTTGTGGATTTTTCATATTACTTAAGTGTCTCTTTATGACGGTGGTCACACCGGAATAGTAGTGTTCTTAATCTCGGCACTGTGGGTACTTTGAATTTCATAATCAAATAATTTCAAAATAATAACACACACTTCAAAACATTTTAAGTCATATTAAACCCTCCAAATACAAATCAATTTTTCACTGAAAATAGTATTTATGTGAAAGTCCAAAATATTGGCCTCTTTGCACATGTGCAGGACACGTGCATGGTGAACACCGTCATAGGCTCAGCGCCACTGGCTGTTAGCCAGCATCAAACACTTTCTTCTACCTCCTCACTACTGGGTGTTGAGTGTTCTGTTGGTGCAATAATCCTTATATGACAGTTCATTACTTTAGCTGGGTGTTTCCGTGTTAGTGTTGTTGCCTTTCTCAGTGTATGTGTTGACATTTCCCTGTGAACTCCCTGGTAAAGTTCTCTGAGCTCGCTGAGGTACTGGGCATAATGTCGTCTCCTTGCCCCTCTTCCCTGTAGGTGGTCGGGCTATATGCAGGTCGTCACTGTGCCGTTTCGTGATAAGTCTTTGTCCCAACTTCACTAAATACCTGAAATTTCCCATCTTTTCCACCACTCTCATTGGCCCTCTCCATCTAGGTGCCAGTCCATCACAGTACTTTTTCGCCTCAGCCAATAACTGGTTTTCTGTTACGTACACATACATTCTGGGTATAATTTTGGGTGGTGGTCTCTTACTCTCCGGTACCCACACATTACAGTAGCTCATTTGGTTCACCCTGGCATCCTCATGTATTTGCGCCTGTTCGAGAATTTGTTCAGGCGGTCTGGGCTGGTTATCCCAGGGTTCGCCGGGCGAACGGAGTTCACGACCTTGTACCATCACGGCGGATGTTTCCCTAGTTGCCGAATTGACTCTATTTCTTAGGCAAAACATTACCTCCGAGATCAATTCAGCCCACCTAGTATGATCTTCGCCTAACCAGACACGTAATTGGATTTTTACATTCTTGGTTACATCTCTCGGTTGGGTTAGCCCTGGGATGGCAGGCTGGGGTGGTACAGTGTTCTGTTTCCCACCTGGGACAGTATTCTCACCACTTTTGCCCTACGAATTGTGTACCGTTGTCCGTCAACAAATACTCGAGGTGCCCCCACGTCGGAAATAACTCATTTTGCATCAGCTGTGCAACTGTGTGTGCGCTGACGTTACTAACTGGGAATGCCTCTGTCCAGGCGGTAAACAAATCTGTGACAACAAGAAATGTTTTACTAGTTCTTGTATGCGGTAAGGGCCCATGATGTCGATGGCTACTGTTTTGAATGCAGCATTGGCTGTTGTGGGGCAACGCCGTCTGCTCTCTGGGGCTTCTTGGTGTTACACGTGATACAATTCTACATGTTTCCTGACATCTCCCTGAATCCTTGGCCAGTGAAAAAATTTTTGCACGTTCCTTCGTGTTTTCTCGGATCCCAGGTGTCCATGCTGCAAACTGTCATGTGCATTCTTAAATACGAGTTCCCGTTTCTCTTTCGGGACATACGTACACCATCACGCACAATTACCAGGCGGTTTTATTTGTATTTCCCTGTCCACTACCCTCCAGTGTCCTGTGTAATGTGTTGCGGTGCATCGTCGGTGTTGCGCAGCATCTGGGGAATTTTCTTGCGCAGTATGTACCGCTCTTAACATGTCACGTATATTCAATGAAACATGTTCGCCGGGTTGTTTGGCAACAATGTTTTGTACAACAAGAGTTTGTTTTTATGTAGTTGATATTGCACGCCAAGATGGAGCGCTTTTTCCCACACCGCATCGTCAGTAACCGTTAGATTCGGACAAGGATTCCTGGACGATGCATCCGCGAGACTATTGGTTTTTCCCGCCATGTGTTCTACCTTGAAATTGTATTCCTGCAGTAAAAACGCCCAGCTGGCAAGTTTTCTTTTCCCGTTATGCATGCCCTGTAACCATACAAGACATTGGTTGTCAGTTTTGGGCATAAACTGCTTTCCTAGCAAGTACAGCCAGTAATTCCTCAATGCATGTACACTGGCCAAACATTCTTGTTCGTTAACGTGATATTTACGTTCTGTGCCCCGAACTTCGCAATGTTGTAACTGATTATATGTTTTTCCCAGTGTGTTCCCTCCTAATACAATATGGCCCTGATGCCTTCTTGACTGGCATCTGTTTGTACAACTATGGGTAACTCTGGGTTGAACCTAGATAGCGCATTACAGTTCTGAAATGAAATGCAAGTTTGATGTCTGTAAATACTTGGTCAGCTTGAGGTGTCCAGGCAAATTTATATTTCAGACACAACAAAAAAATTAATGGTGCAGTGATTATGTAAAAGCTTGGGAACAATTCCGTTAATCAATTAAGCCAAAGAATTTCATGTATGTATTATTCTGGTCTGTGTCCGTTTGCTGTTACATAGTGTCCTAGAAAATCCATTCAACTCAAACCCAACTTACACTTTTCCACTTTGCACATAAGTTAGTTACGTTCCAGCCATTCAAACACAAGGCTGAAATGCTCTTCCCAGCTGTTAGACCAAACAAGTACATCATCCAAATACGCCATCGCAAAATCTCCAATAAATCCATCCAATACATTAACCATTAAGTTCTGAAACGATACAGCAGGGGGGGGGGGGGGGCACTTTAAACCAAATGACATGGCTACAAACTGAGATCTACGTCAAATCTGGGGTAGTAAAGGCTGTTTTCTTTCTGTCCTGTGGACGGATAGGCACTTGCCAATATCCAGACTTTAAATCAAGTGACGTGAATACTGAAGCTGGTCCTAATGTTGACAATGTGTCTTTCATGTTTATAACTGGTGGTGGTATGTTTACTGTTATTTTAGAGCGAAAATCAACACAAAACCGCCATTCGCCATTTTTCTTTGGAGCAAGGGTAATACCTGAATTCTAGAGTCTATGTGAAGGTTCAATAATATTATCATTGAGCATCTCGCATACCTGCTGGTTGATGACACGGCCAGTAAAATATAAAAGTGTTATCAACTTAAACCATCAACGGAAAAAAATTGACATGCTTACAATTTTTGAAGTACCACCTGATGGTATGATATATTTTAAAATACCAAAAGCCCACAATGTACCCGAAGGTACAATTATGTTTATTGAAATAGCTATGGTATACCAATACATTTAAAAAGGCCAGATTATGTTAGTTTTTAATGGAAACACTTCAATTAAAAACAAAACTTACAAATTAAGAATTTAAAAAGTCTTTAATTTTATTACAGTACTTACCATTATTTAATTTACGAGTCGTATCGTAACAAAACCATATTCATAATTCCAACATTTTGAACACGTCTCCCTAAATTTATATATTTTGGTTGGTCCAGACTTTTTGAACATACATAGAGACTACCAAAGTCCAACCATCCCTGAGCATATATAAAATTACCTATCTTAAATGTAGATTCCCACAGTTACTAGGACCCACAATCAAACACCTAATATTACTAGGTAATAATTCTCTGTGACGTTTTGCCGATACAGTCTTGTCTGGTATTTTTATTTTAATATCACAGTCTACATGATTCTTGATCATTTTTTAATTGATTTTTCAAATAATATAATAAATGAGTAAAGTATTCAAACTAACAGATAACAAATCAGTGTTAAAGAAGAGACTACATTACTCTTTAAGAGATAGAGGGACACTCATTGGCTTTATTTCAGTTCTATGCTACTTCTAACACATAACATTATCTCTGGGAGAAATAAGCTATATTTTGTGGGTCAGAATGATATAGAATCAGCAGTTGATATTCCAGTTGGCCAATATAGCTTAAAAGATTTTGAAAAAACCATAAAAGCAATTTTTCCAGTTAGTGTAGATTCAATGAGTGGGAAAGAAAATTATATATCTTTCAAGCTGGATTAAATAACAGAGTGAAAGTAAAACGTACGCTTAAATTACAGTTTGGAAAACGGGGATCAATAAGCAAACTTTTGGGTTTCGTAGAAAATAAAACTCTGAAAGCAAATGTGGATCATTATGGCGATACAATTCCAGAATTTTTTCCATTTGAAACAATAAATATACACTGTAATATAGTAAATGGTATGATATTGAAAACATGATGTAAATAACCATAGAGAAACTAGCATAATTGCCAATTTTACATCAAGAACAACATTTGGATTTGGCGACACGATCTATTACAAACCAGCTTATCCATTATTTTTCCCAGTGCAAACAAATCTAGTTAATGAAATAATAGTTGAAAATAAGGATGAAAAGGGTAAGTTAATTATCTTTGATTTCTCTGAAAGAACTGTGGTATTAGAGATGAAGCCGTATATATTTTTTCGGGTGGAAGTAGTTATAGTCTATATATTAAAATTTCGTGTGATAAAGATGAATAATATTTCTAAAGAAAGTGTAATGAAACAACTAAATGTTTCGACTACTTTAATGTGTCGAATTTGGAGATGTGTCTCTAAATTTTTAATTTGACTATGTTGTAGCACATTGCCGAAGTCAGAGCGGTAAATGTGTTTTTATGATTGGATAACCATTAAAACTTCATAGAGATATGAGAATGAATAAAAATCAACTGATGTCTAATATCACTATTATTTACTCTTTAATAAAACGAAATAGAATGCCTTTGTTTAGCTCCCCAATCCTCCATTCCATCATATGCAAAATTTATACCACCACGATTAACACCATCTAAATCTTTTATGCTGAAAATCTGAAGATATCTGTCTGGCAAGATTACTTTAGAATTTCCAGAAGTAATTACCACTTTGTGTCCATACCATGTATAATATATTTCAGCATGGTTTATGGGATATATCTGTCCGATTGTAAGTTCGGAAAGTTTCTTAAATTGTTGGGCTCCGTTTAATACATTTAGCAACTGGTCCATCTTCATTATGGACAATATTTTATTTTTTACGTATTCAAATTTCTTGAGCTGCTCTTTTTACAACTGCACTCTAACGCAACTTTTCGTAGATGCCCCAAACACAACTTTTTGTAGTCACTATTTGCAACTGCACTCTAACACAACTTTTTGCAGTTACTTTTTGCGGATGCACCGAAACAGAACTTTTTTCAGTCACTTTTTGCAGTTGCGCTCGAATCTGCAGCTGATGTTTTCCTGATGACTCGTGCATTCAATTTGCTGTTGGTTTTCGAATGATTGGTGGGCTGCTCCCAAACGCAACTTTTTGCAGTCACTTTTTGCGGTTGCACTCTAACACAACATTTGCAGTCACTTTTTGCGGCTGCTCTCGAATCGGCAGCTGATGCTTGGATCAGGAAATCAACGTCAATTTTTTCTGATGGTTTTCTGATGGTTTGGGCATTCACTTTGCTTTTGGTTTTCTGATAGTTGAATTGGCATTTCTATACTACTGTTGCGGGCTGTCGACGTTGGACCAAACTCCTCGGCGTGGCTGCTGAATTGTTGCCATCTACCTGAAGATTATTGCTTCAGATGATGGTTGTTTCCTAAACGATAGCCCATCGGTTGGCTATACACCATTGTTGTCATTGGTGGGAAAACCTCCTAATCATAACACTCGCGTATGTGGGTTTTCTGGGCCTCCCACACGCCCATACAGATTGGAAAAAAACTGATTACACTGAAAATGAGAATATACGTGCTGATTGAGGTTGAATTGTTAGGTCCCATCCCCTGAAACACATACGCAGTCGTGAATAAACAATTGACTTGAAAACAAGTTATTTATTATGTTAAAATTACAACCCTTCATTGAGGGAACTTTACATGAAACACACTTGGCTATTTTAACCGACCGTGCGGTAAAGCAGAAAAATGTATGATGATAACTACACAATTACGTGCACATTAAGCTCCCTGTGGCGATGCTAATCCACCAAGGAGTGGAGGTTGCTTACCGGGCGACAATATAGAATAATGTTCCAGATGACGAAGCCTATTGTAATTACATGTACAATTGCAAAAAGGTGATGGTCATCCAGCGTGCGGGGAAAACACCGAAGTCTAGCACATGCACTTCACCTCCATGCCTTGCTGCTAGCTGACTGACTCTCCTGCCTGTCCAGAGGCTCGCCGTTGCTTGCCCTCGTGCCGAAATGGGACTACTTTCTGAGATGACTTGCATTATTGAAACTTGCATTAATGAAAGTATATAATATAACATGTGAAAAAAATACAAATATTCCTTCTACGTAAAACAGTGGTGAACTGGGATGGACAGAACACTATGGAAGATGAAAATAAATAAATTCACTTTCCTTGCAAACACAACAAAACACCTGCTGGACAAATAATCTTAGGGCTGGGGGTACATGGCACATGTCAAATGTTAAATTAGTAAAGTAATCATATGAAATGAATAAAATAATACACTGCACTAATGCACGTAAAGCTCTGTACATGGAATAAGGCATAACACTTGCGATGTGTTTCACGACTGTCACATGTGCAGTGGGTGGACTGTTGGCTGTATTACGGCCAATATGGCGAGCGGTCTGGAGGGCACACCATGTTGTGTACATCAATGACATATATAAACATTGATTCACTTCATAGTGTCTGGGCATGTGACATTTGGTTAAGTAGCTGCTGCAGGTCCTCTAGTTGTTTAGTTCCTACATCTGCGACAGATAGTTTGTGCGGGTCGACTAGGGCTCTGGGGAAGCCAATGTCGACATTACGTTCTTATATTGTAAATATTTTAAAAATGTGCACACAAATACATTAATACTCTCAGTAAAGATGTTATATTGGCTTCATTTTTGGCTCGGGAATATATGGATATTGAGATGCATATATTTTGAAGAAAATTGAGAGACTCACAATTTGAAAGAGTACACTGCCAATATTATGTCATTTAAATGACGCAATATAGCGCCAAATGTATTAAATTCGATAAAAATTGAAGTTACTTTAAAGGTTGATGCACTGCGCCTCCAGAGGTGCTGTGATGTGTTCGTGCCCCCCCTGGGAGAAGGTGAAGGATAGGAACTGGGGATGTGCCTGGCACCGTGTTCCGTAAAGTTAATGATATTGAATGGGGTTGTTCAATCGATGGCCTATGGCGGCTCTGGATTTGCTGTCAATATGAAGGAGAGCTAATTTAATTGTCAGTAAAATTATTTTGAATGTAAAATATTTCCTTTGGGCGAAACTGTCGATTACTTTGCACGCCTATATTATCACTGAGTTTACTCTGCTTTAGGGAGGCAGGCCCCGTAAACTCAAAACATACCTTGAAAGACACTTAAAAGTTGATGCTACTGTGAGGGCGCAGTACCTGATGAACTCAGGAGAGTTAATACAATAAAATACTTCTAATTATGGTATGGATGTTTTATTACCGCAAAGGTACTACAAAATGTTGCTGCACATGAAAATGTGTACCCTTGTTTAAGCGGACCCGGCTCTCTGGACCTGCCAGTGGTCACTACTGTGGAAAGTAAGGCGTAGGCCTTATGTTAGAGTTATGTAAAAACATGTCTCGCACGTGAAGTCCTGGTATGCTATCTCAGGATGCAGGGACACCTCCCCTTGGCTAATTAAAAGTACATTTAATGTTCCTGAGTTACATTAACTATTTCGATTACAGAAAATGCAGCCTTGTTTTAATTGCCGAGGGGGGTATGCAGAACTTACCATCTGACATGCCAGTTGTCTGGAGTGCTGATGTCTTACTAACGACATGGCGTCGGCTTTGCCACACATCCAGAAAATACGGCGCCAAAAATGAAAACATGAAAAATATAACATAATAACTAACATGATAAATGAAACTGACATTGTACATGATTATGATTATTAAACTAAAACACATTGGTGAAATACTCGTGATTGCCAGAGCCCCAGATATAGCTAAGAATGTGACATCACAAGAATGTCACTGCACTTGAAGGGCGATATTAAATTAAATGATTCCTAAAGTGGCTGATTCTCGATAGATCATTACATGTACACTCTTATAATTAACATTTTTATTTCGGTGTGTCGTAATTGTTATAATTACTTGAATGCATATGGATGTCTTCTATGATATGTTATCAACTCTCTATGCTGGAGTGGGCAGTTTCCCTAGTTAATTGAGGTGCAATCACCCCTGAAAATACGTAAAAATTCACCTGTTAATTAATGTGGCTAGGGAGCCGCATTAATAATAAATTAATTAATTCTTGAGGGAATGTGATTCCCTGTCTTTTGACACTACTTGGAGCTACAGCGCACACCAGATTCGGCCACAGGACAAGTCGACATCGCACACATCGGAAAGCAGTTGGAATAATTGGCTTCGCTTATCCAAATGTTTCCTCCAGTGGCTGTTGCATCTAATGGTCACAACTTCATGGGATACACTCATTTAGGCCACATATCCATTCATCACAAAAGTTACCTCTTGTGATGAATGTTAAAAATTATGACCCGCTACCACGATTTCAGTCGAACAGTCGAGTGCTGCTGTGTGGTTAGTGCATCTGCGATGGAATAAACATGCACAAGGTATATGCTAACATCAGGAACATGTCAAACGCCCCTTCTCTGGTGACAGTATGGTCCCCCAGACCCTTAAGGGAGAGGCCATGCTGCTAGGTGCAACAGAATGTTGGTGGTCTAAGCTGGTTGCAGGGCCTCAGGTTATAAGGCCAGCGATGATTCTGTGATACGCTGGATGCTGATGATCAAGGACGAAGACCCTGCTGATAGTGAACTGCCGCTGCCCGAGTTCACCAAAGGGATTTGTTCCCGTCGCAAGTGGTGCATGCTGGCCGATGCAGATGCTGATGCTTGGAGCTGAGGGAAGGGTCGAGACCCGCTCTTCTGTCGACTCGTCGTTGCTGCTGCTGATGCTGTTGCTGCTCTTCAGAACCCTCGATGCTCCTTCTTCAGGCCAGGGGAAAGCTATACTGTCCCTTTCTGTACTTGATGCTTCTCCTGATGAACCTTCCCCTGTACCCCTGATGTGGTCCTCTGATGCGAGGTCAGCTCCTCTTCTTCCCCTGCCAACTATATGGGCGTGGGAGTGAGAAAAAATTACCGAAGAGTACTCCCAACTATGCTTGTGCTTGCCTCTACTTCGCCATTGGGCCTTTCTGCTACATTATCTTGGTATTTTGGCGCTTCCTCTTGCTCAGGCGCCTCAATGCTGGGTCCTTGCACAGTTAGGCGACGGTCGTCATGGTGTATCCACCTTGTGCCTGCTTCTTACCTTGATGAGGTAATTTGTATACTCCAGTGCTTTTACAACAACATATATTCCGGCTCTCCTTAGGGCAAACCCCACACAAAAGTTGCGCTTTGCATTGCTCAACTTGTGCTCTTGGATGCAAAAAGTTGTCCAGGCCTGAGTCTCTTTGGTGGGCATGTTGTTTCTGGTACCCATTGTCGTATGTACTTCTCCTGGTGAATGCGTGCATTTACCAGGTCTTGCTCTTGATTTGTCGCCTACCCATTGTGCTTTCTGTTCCATCGCTGTTTGCTTGTCGGATTCTGAATTATCGAGGGAGGGGCAGCTACCTTACTTGCTGAATGGCGGCTGGTGATTGACCTGTGGCTATGTTCACCCTCCGTCTGATTATAACCAAGACCACAGTCAGATGTTCAGCCCAACTTGATTTGTTTGACCTACATGAAGGCACAACTGAGTTTTCAGGTCTTGAGTGCTCCTCTCAGTTTTGTTGCCCCGTGGGAGGTACATGACCACTGTATAATGCTGGAATACCCACCTGGTACACAATTCTCTCCAATATTTCCACGTAAACAGTGTACCATTGTCTGTTAAGAGGGTCAATTGTTTTCACCATCGGAGGTAGAATTCGGTCTCCAGTCCGCGTTTACATTGCATGCTCATGCAATGTAAACTGGCAATGCTTCCATCCCCTTTGAGAAGAGTCACTTACCACAATAATGAATCTCTTGCCTTAGGGGTGCGTGGATATGGCTCCATCAGGTCCAGCGAGATAGACTCGAATTGCTCCTGTGACTTCCGTGGTTGTTATTGCATTACTCCATCTGCTCTCCTACTCTTGGAAAGATTACTCTTGACACACCCTCTCACGTACTGCCGGGCGTCTCTTGTGGTGATGGGACAGTGGAAATGGTTCTGCACATTTCTTGTGTTTGTGATGTGCCAGAGTGGCCTGCAAATCGTGCATCAAGTGCATGGTGTAGCATCTGTGCTCGTGCACTGTAGTGCATGTACAGCTTCCATGTTGCTTCAGGACGACGTGGTCGTGTCTAGATGCTCGTACCATTCATTTGCCATCAATACTGTTCACTCTGCATGATGGATGTGACACGACGATGGCTGTCTGTACACTGTCTGTAAAATGCTCTCCTGCAAGTCGTCGACAAGGAGTTCTGCTTCGTTAGGTGCCTCGATGATGGCATAGTTTACGTGGTCCTCTCCATTTGTTGGGCAATTGGCTCTGGTAGGAAGAAATAGTTTATCGCAATTTTCTTGGTCCGCCGCTACCATTTTACCTGGTGTGCATGAGAGCTTGTCTGCTAGTTGATTCTCAGCTCCTCCTATGTACTCGACCTCGAAATCGTATGAATGGAGGAGGAGTGCCCAGCATGCTAATTTGCCCCTGGCTTCTTTCATGGTGTGAAGTCAGAGTAAGCACCAGTTGTAGTTCATAGTGTGACCCATTGGTACTGTATTTATATCCTTTTCTGTTTCACGGCCCACACTACAGCCAGACACTTGTGCTCGTTCACATCATATATACCCTCAGTTTCCCTGAACCTTGTACTGCTTTATTCATTGATGCACTTCTCTTGGTTATCTACAATTTGATAAAGGACTTCTCCAAAGCCCTTCTCACTTGCATCTATCCAAAGATGTAAATGGCGACTTGGGTTGTATTGAGCCAATGTCTTGCACTACCTGAACATGCTCTTTATCTCTTGAAAACGTGCTTCGTATTCTGTTGTCCATACATACTTTACGTTGGGTGACAACATGTCAGTGAGTGGTGCTGTTATTGTTGTAAAATCCTGAATTTTTTTCCGCAGCCAGTTCACCAACCCAAAGAATTTCCTCGGTTGATTCCTTGTACACAGGACTTCATAGTCGTTCCTGACGGCTAAATTCTCTGTTTTGGCTGGCTTCCATGCTCATCGACTATTTGCCCAATTTTGTGGTCGATGTGACACTTTTGGTACGCACACGACAACTTGTTTGTTGATGGCTTTTCTCTCCAAGACTAGCGACAGGTGTTGGATGTGGTCATCCCAGGTTTCGGACCAGATGACCATGTCAACAAAGTACATGAGGGCAAAATCTCCAATGTACCCATTGATTATCAAGACCATCATTGTCTAAAAAATTTGTCGGTGCGCACTTCAAGCCAAAGGGCATTGTACACTAGTGGAACCTTCTCCCATCTGGGGCTCTGAATGGTGTTTTGTGGTGGTCCACGGGTTTTATTGGCACCTGCCAGTACCCGCTGTGCAGGTGCAATGATGACATGACCTTCGCCTTGCCCAAGGAATGCAATGCACTCCTGACACACTTTTGAAATGTCAGTGAATTATCCTTAAAATTTTTAACTATTTTGATAAATGCTCAGAAAATTTAAAAAATGGAGTTTATTGGCCGTTGCATTTTAAGTTCGTTACTGTCCAAGGGAAAACACTGAAAAAGTTTATTGTTTATTTTGAAAAAGATTGAAAATTTTATTACTGTATAATGCTGCAAAACTTTCCAGAAAAGTTCTGGAAATAATGAGATTGAATTTTGATTGTTTTTGTATCCTAAATTTCTGACTGTTATTGCTTGAAATACTATTTTTCTTTGCTTATTGTGATACTTGTTGCCAATTACTGCACGCTTTGACAAACACCATGTGCATTTGTTTACATAATACTATCGCACTGACTTAGGCACATCTGTTGAGCTGTTGCCTTACTGCCTTGCAGTGTTGAGTATGGGTACACTTTTACATACAATTTACACTTGCAGTGTCGAGTGGGTGTGTTCGACTTGCATCTGTTTTTGTTTACAGTTGTGTCTTTTGCATTATGTATTGTCATGTCTAACTAGTGTGTGTTTATAAAAGCCAAAACAATTGATGATGTTGCTAGCAAACAACCCAGCTTAGTGGATTGTCTTGACGGATGCAGGCTCTCACTAGATGTCAGTTGATGTATTTTGTTTCCCACTCGAATCACTGTAAATCTGTTGATGTAACACATATGCACTCTACAGTATAAACAAATCTGACAAATTGAGATATGAATAATTGTAAAAATAGTGTGACAAATGATAACATAATTGTCCTTAATATTATTGATATTATTGATGTTGATTGAAGTGTTGACTTTACTTTCTTAATTGCATTGTTTAATAGGAGCCTGGAAGTCTCAGGTTGCTTACCAACGACTGTACCTGTTCGTTGTGAATCACTTTTGTCGCACTGTTACCTTTTTCGCGTAGCCTGTTGTCCACATGTTGTGTTGAGCAGACTACCGACATGTTGTTGGTGCTCTCCTGCACTTTGATGTTCTACTGTTGTTTGATTTGCCCAAGTTGGGAAAGCCATATGATGCATTGCGCTTCCAAAGTTGCTGTGATGTGTTCTTGTCCCACCTGGGAGCAGGTGGAGGACACAAACCGGTGATGTGTCCGGCGCCATATTTTGTAGAGTGACCAATGTTGAATGGGGTCGTATGGTCGCCAGCCCACTGTGAGTCTGGATACACAGCCAATATGAAAGGGAGCTAATTTAACTGTCAGGTAAATTATTTTGAATGTAAAATATCTCCTTTGGGGCGAAGCTGTCGACCACTTTGCACACCTATATTATAACTGAATGTACTCTGCTTGAGGGAGCCAGGTTCTCAAAATGCAAAACATATCCTGAAAGACACTTTAAAGTTTACACTACTATGAGGGCGCAGTACCCAATGAACTCAGGAGAGTTAATACAATAAAACACTTTTAATTATGGTATGACTGTTTTATTACCACAAAGGTACAACGGAATGTTGCTGCACATGAAAATGTGTACCCTTGGTTAAGCGGACCTGGCACTCTGTACCTACCGGTGGTCACTACTGCAGAAAGTAAGGCGTAGGCCTTAAGTTAGAGTTATGTAAAAACGTGTCTCATACATGAAGTCCTGGTTTTCTACCTCAGGATGCAGGGAAACCTCCCTTTGGCTAACTAACAGTACTTAAAAGTTCCTTAGTTACATTAACTATTGCGATGACAGAAAATGCATCCTAGATTGTGTTTACGAGGGGGGTAAGTGGAGCTTATTGTCCTGACTTCCGGTTGTCTGGAGTGTTTAAGTCTGACTAACGACATGGCATCGGCTTCACCACACATCCGGCGATCTGGCGCTAAAAATGAAAACATGAAAAAATGTAACTTAAGAACTAACAAGGTAAATGTAGCTGACATTGTACATAAATATGATTATTAAACTAAAACACATTGGTGACATACTCGTGAACGTCGGTGCCCCAGATATAGCTAAGAATGTGATGTCACGTGTATGTCACTGCACTTGAAGGGTGATATTAAATGAAATGATGCCTCAGGGTGCTGATTGTAGATAGATGATTACAGATACACTCTTATAATTAACATATTAAAATCGGTGTGTGTTCTAGTGGTAATAGTATAGGAATGAGTTCGAATGTGACGACACACGGATTTCATCGCTAGGGGCGGAGCTACACCCTGGCTTCTATGACATGTTTTCAACTCTCTTGGCTCGAGTGGGCGGTTTCCCTAGTTAATTGTGGTGTAATCACAGCTAAAAATGCCTTAAAATGCTCCTAATAAATAATACGGCTAGTGAGCCGCTCTCCACTTGACGTGGCTTGCGTGGACGATTTGGTGTGGATTGGGATTTACGAAGGCGGTGAACATAATTTGGAAAATGTGTTAGTAATTGTATACCCAGTAGGCGCCAGACGCCGCTGTGATGGCATCACTGATGCTGTTGTGGTAGAGCTGATTCCTCGTAACCTCGGGGTGTTGCGGGCCGATCACTTATACCACAGTCCCGCATAGATCGTCCAGTAGTTCATCTGCTGTGGAGACCTCAGTTTCCTAAACAAGGGTCTCTTCGGGAGGCCCAAACATCGCATGATATCAAATTCGTATGACATTGACGTAATCGAAACCGAACTCCCTACACGTGGATTGTCAGGGCCAAACCACGTGCCCATAAATACTACTCGCGGTACTTTGGTTATTAGGTTGCAGCACATACAAATCAATATTTTTTATTAAAAATTTCACCGACACTTGTTACAGAAAATTGTTAGTTTTAATGGGTCCGTGCCCTGTAATGCCTTTCAGCAGTCGAATAAACACAGACATCATTTCATGCAGTTTATTACAAACTTGAAAATTCCCTCTGGATAATAGCTGATACACTTGCTTGCTTTGAACCTTCGGCGAAGGCTATACAGTACATAAAGAAGCCTTAGGCTTACACAAAGGTTACATGTGCTGGTTATGTTAAAAACCCCCCTGGCGACGCAATTCCTGGTGATGTGAGGGGGAGTATCTGGATGGCTAAAACGAAGAAGGTTCTTCATAATTAATTAGTACTTACAAAAATTATTGGTGAGGAATGTTTATGCCGTCCGGGCGGGAAAAGCACGAACGCGGTTTCATATGTGCCTACCCCTTTGGGCACGACTTGCTGACTGACTTCCCGCCATAGCACGAGGACTGGCTGTGGTGAGCCCGCTTGCTGCAGAGGGAACTACTTGCACACATGGTTACACAAATATACCATGACACATTATTATATGTGGAAATATTGCACAAAACACAAATCCATAATTATTCTACAGCTTACCTTGTGGATGAAATGACATGGGGAGAATGTAACATCAGTGGTGAAAAAAAACAAAACATATGTGACATAAAACACTAACACTGTAAAAACAATAACATTGGGCGTGAAGGGTGTGTAAACATATTTCACTCAATTGTGTATAATATGTCTCTATTATGTGACCAGAAATGTATTTGTGATTATGGTATGGCCCTTTTTACATCACACACGTGGTTGTGTATTCTTCTGCCCGTTCTGTTGGACTGGTGGGAGCACGCGATGCTACACTACCTGCACTACACTGCACGTTACTGCTCTTGCCCAATCCTGTTCCCACACTACACTACACTGCTAGCTGGTGATCAGTCTTCGAGAGTGTGTGTGTGCTGCTTGGGAGCGGCCGGCATGACAAACGGCCTAGGGGTGAGGGCGACACACATCACACTTTATATTTCATTTGGGAATGTGATTCTTCGTCTTTTGACACTTTTTGGAGCTATGTTGCACTCCGGTATTCATCCATGGCACCAGTCGACCACGCACATCAGAAAGCTGTGGAAATAAATGGCGCTGTTTATTCCAGTGTGCCCTCCGATGGCTGTCGTGTCTATTGGTCGTTATTTCACAGGACACTCTCGTTGAGTCCTCATATCCATTCATCACGAGAGTTACCTCTTGTGATGAATGTTAAATATTATGAACTGAGGTCAAGAATTACAACGTGGCTAGAAAAAGTGTAAACGCAGTTTTTGCCGACCTGCACTGATTGAGACCGCGTCTTAATATCGATCAGTCGAGTGTTTCTATGTAGTTAATTCTCTTGCGATGAAACAGGCACAAGGGATACTCGGACGTCAGGAACACGTCAGGTTCCTTAACAATTCCAGTGGATTTGCGTTCTATGAAGACTCAAGATATGTAACGGACTTTCCACTGAAAATATTTTAATTAATAAATTATGAATATTTTTTTCTAAAGATATAAATAAATGATTAAAAGATTTTAACATATTTATAATACGATGAAAGTTAATAAATTCAATATTTAATAAAATATTTGATTTTATAATTAACCTAAAAAGCTGGCTAAGCAGCTAAATTGTCACAGCAAACCAGTAAAGAGGCGGAGTGCTGAGAAAACCCGTAGCGGTAGCACCGCGATACTGGCGGTGGTAAAAGTGTTTGTATGTTATAATATGGAATAAGTTGTTTAACGAAATGTAAGTAGTTTCTGGAAGATAAAGCGTATTGTAGTTATCACTGGAATTTTTTCATTGCTAAACGAAATCATCTGTTTAAACATTAACAAAGTTTCCGATGATCATGAATAAAATTTCAATGTTGCTAAAAAAATACAAAAATTTAAAATTGACAATTATAATTTAAACTTTGTGCTCGGTAAAATGAGGTACTAATTTTATAGAAAAACATTTATGGAGAACGCCCATCCATTTTCTCCATCCCTTGAATTGAAATAATTCCGAGTAAATGCACTATTGAAAATTTGTGCGAAGTCTTGATAAACAGCGCAGGATTTGACGCACGCACAGTGAGCGTACAGCACATAGCAGAACTTTGTAAACACCAAAAAATGTGCGTGTCTGTAATAGGTATAGTTATATTTATATTAAGTTTTATCCAACAAATTAAAAATATTCCCGTTGAAAACGCGTTTTGTGATTTCTTTTAAGAACTGAGTGACGTGTGTTTCGCAATTCTGTTGGAACTTGCGGCCAGAAGTGTGTTAGCTTCTGAGTTTGAATTTAATCATGTTGCGGCGGACTTGTGGTTGAATATGTTGGCGGAAAATTGGCCGTATATAGAGTTTGGAGAATAAATATTGTCTATTTATAAATAAATTTGAGCATATATGGTTTTAAATAAGAGTAGCCCTTTTTTTTTTTTACTCGATATAGACAAAGTATCCTACGGTTTTATTTTAAAGCCGCAGTAAGAATAACAAACTATTTTCCTGGTACAGTGGAAATGTTCTGTTTTTGTATATAAATTGCCATTCATTCAGTTTTATATGTTCTGTTAATAAAATCATTAAGGTATGTTGAAAGGTTTGTAATTAAATAAGTATATTTACAATTAGTTCCTATAATATTTTGACTTAAAAAAAAGTTTATAGATTACGAAATAAGCCCTAGGGATTGAATACTTGTATTAGAAATGCTTGTTATTATTTATAGCTCAAGTAAAACTGAATGCCTTTTTTTGTGGTAGTGTGACATGGTAAGTGACTGGAAGAATTGTATTTATAGTGGTGAAGTGCTTAGTCCAGCTTGAAAATGAGTGCAGATTTGAGTTTTATTACATAAACACACAGAATGAAGTTTGCTGTTCTGCACCTCTACCATTCTGCATACTGTATTTTAATTGCTGTGGGTTTATGTACTTAACTAATTGTTCATGTTGGCTTCCTTTCATAGAACAATTTGTATTTAAAATGTTTCCAAAAGTTACTTTATAATTTCACAAAAGGGAACCTGCATCCTAAGAAACTAAGCATGGAGAGCATCGCTGAGTCTAGGAAAAATTGTGTATCAATACATAGTTATGTTTCAAAATAGCTAAAATGACTTTTATAGCCCTTAACACTAGAGGGATTGCACACTGTGGCAAGAACTCTGCGTGTTGGGAATTAATTAAGCACCACCTAGGCATTCTGCGCAGCCAAGTTGCTGCGACACACAGCTGTGGCATGTGCCTCTGCTTCATCTTTCATTTCAACTGCTAGTTTTTAACATTTTCCTATTCTTTTACATAGTGTACTATGTCATGTCATATCTTTACATATTTCTTGAGTTTTTGTATTTAGAGGCTACCCATATTAGTGTTTTAAAATTATATTTGCATATTGTAAGACTGAGTTATGAAGACATTTTCTTATAGACAATTTGGTTTTAATATAGGTCTATGTTTATCACAAAAACATCTTGATAATATATGAATGGTATGTAATTATGTATTTTACTTTATTATTAGTGTAATATTGTAACGTAACAGGACCAGAGAGTTTTAACGTAGGATAGGAGAATTTTTAACGTTAGTAGTTCTATAATAATGTGTAAATTGTGCTGTAAACAACAGGTGCAAGGTAATTAATATATAACAATCTCACAAATGAATGTCATAATACAGTTTATTGCACTTGGTTCATTATTCACATACTGGTACACCATGAGTAAGAATGGATATCATAAAACAAGCAGCATATTTATTTAATTAAACATGCTTAAATACATTCAAGCCTCTGATTTATCTTAATGTACACACAATTCATATAAATGAGGCAAAAATAATTAAAAAACATTTTTAGCACCTTTAAATAACGTACACACAAATGCCTCAACTTTATATTATCTTCATTCACAAATAGTCAGTAGATGAGATAATGTCTGAATCACACTTTTATTTGTTACCTGAATGGATATATAAAAGAAAATAATTATCTCCAAAACTATATTTGTTTTATAAATGGATATTGAAGCAATTCAATGTTTCATGTTTAATGCAGCCACAGCTGACTAGATACAGATCCGCAATGCCATAGGTATTTCCAATAAAATTAACATACACCCTGAAAAAGATTCCATTTCTCATAAAACCATCCGTGGTCAACCATAGCCTTGAGGTGTACAATTGTATTAAAATGGCTACAAAGTTACACACTTAACTCCATTTACTTATTCGCAGTAAGGTGGGATCACCAAATAATTCTCAGAGACATCTTTAAAAGATCCCCTTTAAAATAGGTAATTAAAGCTACTCTTTAGAAGACTCGTAAATCATTTCTGTTAAGCACCATCTGTGCTCATGTGAACATACCCTCTCAAGCATATATTTTCAAACATACTCATGAATCAAATAGTCAAGATCATTGCACCAGCTTGAAATACAAATTGGCATCTAACTTCACTAAAGTGCACATACAATTAATTATCTTGCCCTAATCATACTTTTCTCTCCTTCGATATAGGTACATTTGAAAGCTCGTCACAACTGACTGGAATTTATTCATTTGGGTTCTCAAAATTATGATCCGTTCTCCCGTTGGTTTCAAAAAAAGGTGACTGCATTTTCACAATTTTTTACTTCATGGTAAAACAGTTAACTAACTTTGATTCTTTATTACTAAGGCACCACGTCAGCGAGTATCTAACTTATCAAAAGGGACAACTGTCCTGCAACATTTAAATAGTGGTAAAAGCAAATTCACAAACTTCACGAAACCTACGAATAGTAAAAAACATAACAGGGTCTGGCCAGCATTAATTTCCATTCTGATTCTTACTTTCAGAACTCTCAACTTGCAATATTTCCGTGGCAATGCGGCTTAATTATTCACTAATTCAAAATATATTCGAACATAACTCAACATTAGATGTTCCGGCACTCACCATGCTAGCCCGATCAAAACAAGGGCATACAAGCAAAAATTCAACACCAGAAAACAGTGGGCGACAAATTATTGCCCTATCAAGGCCACCATTTTCCAGCGTGGAGTTTCCCTGGCCAATTTCATCACAATCGTTGGGGGCCGATATTCAAAAGAACAAATAACTTTAGTATTAAAATATTGAAGACTAGAAATCACCACGATGACAAATGCTGGCCAGCCTCAGTCGAGTCAAGGCAGTCAAACTGGGAACAGGCTGCAAAATATGACCTCGATTATTTGCAAGCTACAAACGCACACTGAAAAGCCAGGGAAAACCTGAAGGTTACTTGACCCACAATCAATGTCTCTCCGAGAACATTCACGTATTTGCAAAACTAACGTTTCCGCTTTACCCCATAATGCAAATTCCTGACTGTCCACCCCGACTCACGGGTAAATTGCTGGTAAAGCTTATATATTAGCGGCTGAAGTCGTGCCTATTCTAAACCATTTAGTCGTCATCGCGAGCTGTGTGCTCGCCAACATTGTAGTCCACGAACTCATCGTCCGACATGGTGTCTTGGTGTTTAGAAATGACGTATGTAGAACCATGATGGTCCGATGACCAAAGGAGAGTTCACAACAGTGCGCAGCTCACCAAACCCAAGTTACTTAAGAAGGAAGGGAGGGGAAGTGCAGGGACTTGTATAAACAGCATCAGGAGGGAAGGAGGGGTAGCCGAAGGAAAGTAAGGGAGGGGAGCGAATTGGCTGGCCGAGGAGTTCAATTATTAGCCAGCAACTGAATACTCAAAAGCAGTGCCAGACGACTCTCGCAAGACAGTAGTTTTTTTGTTGCAGTTTTTACATAGATAGTTCTAGAATGGGCAATGAATAAGTGTCGTGAGAAATTGAATTCTGTGTTATTACAAAAAGATGCAAATGTATTCGTTAAACTGGGCTTTGTGGCACGCTCTAGAATGCACCGCAGCAACTACGAGACACACTTCTGTGGAAAAATTGTAATGTGATTTTGAATTTAAAATGTGCCGAATACAAATTATTACAAATTAATTGTAATTTACTGTTTTATATAGCCCGCCTGAATTGCTGAACTTTCAAAATTTCTTTTATTTATGAACTACACTAAGTAATCTCTAATAACAAAACAAATTTTTTTTTCTCAAATATACATATAAATTACGGTTTCTCTGCTTTTCTAGTAGGCCTAGCTATGACAGTAACATAGGTACCAGAATATAACTTGATCAACTGACATGTTGTATTGGACACCGGTGTTCACTTATTGGTGCTTTAAGTCAGAGGATTTTTATGTGTACTTCAATATCACTGTGAAAAACCTCAAGCTGCTTACTGATTGTACATAAGTTCAAACCATTAGTGTCTCCTCTATAACTTTGTCAAGCCGCAATGCTTTTGTTTACATAGGAACAGTGCTAGGGTCACAAATATTACTAAAAGCGGTACAAATTTACAATACCTGATGTGCACAGCCTTCACAGATAGTTTTCCACAGTGTAGTAATTCAATGAAATGGACGGTGATTTCGATGCATTTTCTTCAACCAAGAGAAGCAATTTTTTACATAGCCTTACGTAGATTGGTCTTCTCGTGGTCAGACTTCTTCATGCTATCTGTTACCAACGCCACTCACGTTGTAAATATGAAAACATGTTATGTTAACTTACATGTTGTAACAGCAATGTTTTTATCCATATTTATTGTTATGCTTTCTGACTCTCCTACTGTCCACACTTTCTCGGTCTGCATCAGATGTTAAGATCTTTATTTTTTCTTTCAGCGATTCCATTTATTCTATTAATTTGTTATTATATTAAAATTTTTCTCTTTCAAACAGCCAATTTTTTCCTCTCATTGTACCACAGCTTACTTGCCATGCATGTGGTGCAAAACCAAACATTCCCAGGTTTCAGATCCCTTGACTACACTGCACTTTAAACTGCAGCCACATGTCACCCACATTACACAATATCCACGTGTATAAAATTTTATTATAAATTACTAATGCAATTTTTTTAAATATTTTTTTTATTTTTTTTATTTTTGTTGGGGAAATTAGATTTAGTGCTAGTATTTTGGCTGTATCACAAGAAGGTTCACATAATTCTGTGTAGGAGATACCTTTAATAACTTTATGTATTAAAAAAATACTTAAATAGTAGTAGCCAATTTTACTGAGGTTGGTGTCTGGAATGGCATGTTTGTTTACACACATTGCAGTACTTATTCAGATAAGAAGAGTGTAGGGAACACCAGGTTATTTTATTTTATTAAAGGATGTTGTTACGTTACTTTTGTTGCATTAGGTATTTAAATAAAAAATTCTTCAACAGAATAAAGGGCTGCCTTTGTCAAGTATACTTTCAGATGTATTTTGAAACTAATGTAGTTGAATCTGTTGACTGACCATAGTGTCAAAGGAAGACTATTTAACAGTTTTATTGTACTTTGGTAAGGACTTTTTCCACATAATAATCTATATGAATATTTAGTAGTGAAATTTAAAGTGTTTATGGGTGTTATTGTTATGTACAATTTGCAGGCGGACATTGATGAGATAAGGTTGTGGACCAGGAAAAATATAATGATTATAAATGTAAGATAAACTAAGATAGTGAGGTTCACAATTAAGAAGTTGATAAGCATGGACATGTACAGATGGGAGGGACAAGATAGAAGAAGCAGTAGAATATAAGTATCTAGGAATTGTACTGCAGGGAGACCTCAGGTGGAAAAAAACAGGTAGAGAGGGTGGTTGCGAAGGGAAGAAGGGCTCTGGGTATTCTGGGAAGGGTGCTGAGTGGAGTCAGCTGTTAGGTGAAGGAGAAGGCTTATGGCACAATGGTATGGCCAATATGCTGCAGCAGTAAGGGACCCGTATGTGGAGGTGGAGGTGCGAGAACTGGAAAAGGTGCAGAGAAAGGCAGCAAGATGGGTGAAGGGTAGGTGGAGAAGGCAGGGGCAGGATGATGAGGAAGAAGGGAACTATAGGCCATCAGTGATGGGGTGGAGCTCATTGAGGGACAGGAGGAAAGTTGAACGGCTAGTCAGGATGTACAGGGTGGAGAATGAAGAGGTAGGATGGGGAGGGCTACACTGCAAGCTAAGTAAGGGGGTGTTTAGAGGAAGAGGAAATAACAGTGAGAAGCTTCAGAGGGTGTGGAGGAGAACGGAGTGGGGTAGGCGGTCCATGCTTGTGAGGTCTGTGGGGGAGTGGAATGTGTTGAGGGAGGAATTGGTATCTGTGAGAGGGGTTGGTAAGTTCAGGAAGGGAGTGGAAAAGGATTTGGTTTTTGTGAAGGAGAGTTGAGAGAGCTCGCCACCGAGCGGTAGCCTAATTGTAAGTACATTTTGCATGAGGTTGAAGGTTTTATATAAATTATAATTTTCTTTTGTAGTTAAATTTTAATTTATTTTTTTCAATTGGCAGACTGGCTTCATATCATAGTACCATATTTCACTGCTGAATATACATGTGCATAAAAAAGGCGTCAAACAACTCTTGTTGGACATAGATAATTACCTTTTTACTGAATTTTAGGCCTATTGCAAAACAGTTTAGTGACAAGATTTCATCACCTATAATGATTGGTGCACTTAAGTCATATCATTGGGAACTCTTTTCATAAGGAAAATCACATTAAATGAAATTTAGATACATTTAAAGTTACCATATTCTACGTCAATTATAAACGTGTATTTTACTCCGAGTAACATAAATGTTACCAACTTGTAAAAACTGTGCATGATGGTCCAAAAAGCAATTTTTTATGATTTCAGCTTTGGTACGTCTATTCACAATGTAACGTTGCTTTGGAAGCTGTTAGTCTTATCGTTTAGCTCGGGGAGAGTCGCTTCACAGTCCAGGCCATTTGTTCACTGCTGGACTGTAACTTCTATTTAATAAACATGTAGGATTTCGCCCCATTTTTCTCTTCGCAAGAGTTCTATTGGTGGCTAGATGGTGATATTTGCGCAGCCCCGGGGGGCCTACCTGCTACATACCAACCCAACCCTCACGCCACTGAGGGGTGATGTCTAGCTCACACACAATAATGTAAGTGACTCCAGACATGTCAGTTATTCAGGACCTGATGTATGGAGACATGTGATACAACATACGTGAGCACTATGCCATTAAGGTTGCATAAAATACTTGGACCCAATCACACTGGTCATAAAACACGTGCATAGCATGTGGTTAAAGCAACTTTGAAAATGGCCAGTGCATGGAATGGCTGTGGCCCAAAATATTAAATTCGAGTTCCCTTATACGAGAGAAGTTCAGGGGAGGGCTGGAGGAGGCGTGGGGGCGAAAACGAAATGGTTCCAGAATAATTATGCTATTGAAAACTAACTCAGTAGTGGAAAGAGTTGAGTCTCCCACGTGCGCATCCTGCCCCAGTTGCGGTCCATAATGAACTGAACAAGGCCGGACGCAGTGGCTAGCCAATAGTCGCAGCGTGTGGTCGTTAACAGTGAAAAATAAACTTAAACCTACAAAGTACTAAAGCTGAACACAGAAAATTACCAAATTAAAATTTACACAAGATTTTTACGTAGTTCAAAACATTAATCTAAAATTGGGGCAGTTGCAAATTACATTTTACATTATTTTATAAACACAAACAGGTTGACCATAAACTCGTATCTTTTGTAAAATAAAACATACATACATGTATCCTTTTCAATATAAAGGGCTATTAATGCTACGTTAATGCTAAGCGGGCTGTACTCCGCCTGGAACAGCCATACGTACGAAGTGATAGCCGTTACTCCTGCATCAATCCAGTATCCAGTCAACTTTTGTAAATGATAAAAATTAAACTGCGAGCAATGTGCCCTATTCACTGTTCATAAATTCTCTTTTGAATTAACTTAAGTTTGGTTGTCATTGACAATCCTGATGGTGTTGGTAAAACATACAGGAATATTACGTCACATTGTATTACAGCCCTGTGTCCTTGACCGATTCGTTTGTCTGCATTGTAAATTCGAGAGCAAGGTTAACTGCGGTCAAAGTGTGTGCGTGTGTATATTGCTGCATCTGTATGAATATGAGCAGCGACGTATGTATCGTGTTTTGTGTTTTCATTAAAGTTATAATTTTCTACGTTAAATAATTTAAATGTCATTTCCATACAATCAAAATTCTCCACTGCTCCATCAAAACAATATGCAACTCAAAATGCCACACACTCATCAGAACATCAAAATAATCCAGTCTCACGAAAGATGTTAATCTAAAGCACCCCCCCACCCCCTTATCTGTTTTTCTTTTTTCCCTCGAAATAAAATAAACAAAACCACAACAAATTAAACTCTTTAATTAAAAAATGAAACGGGTTGGAATGCCAATCTAGCTATAATATCCTACATTAATTACTGGAGGGAAGTTAGCTAACGTCAGCCTTTAAGTGCCTGCCATGACATGCAAGTGGGCATTGTACTCAAAACATTTGTTTACAAACTTGTTTTTCTTCAGTAACAAAACAGCTGCAGTGGAAGGATACACTGTGGCCGTGCTACTTTTCTAGAACTGTCAAAATTTACTCCACTTACATGAAATGGACAATAGCTAGGTGAATCCAGAAGTAAAACCTCTCCAGTTCAGGATGTCTGGTGGGGGGGCCCATGCACGTTTCTCCTCACCACGCACTGTCTGTCAAGGACATCATTAGTTTAGACGAGTCCCGAAGGGGGAAAACCTCGCTTGTTCGCGATGACAAGTCTGGTGAGTGCTAAGGTCAGTACATGTATTTCTTCTCCTAACCGCACTTCTAGGATGACATTGACGGGTCCAGAAGGAATCAACCTCGCCAACTCACGAACACAAGTCTGGTTGGGTGTGTGTAGGCCCATACTAGTACTTCTAACCTCACAATGTCTGTCCCTTGTGTAGGCTGATTCATACACTGTTTTATCTCCTAACACTTGTCATGCAATGGTGTTTGTGTGGTCAAGGTGACGGACTGGTAACCCAAGAGTCGCACGTACAATCCCCCACATCTCTCACTTTTTTGGGTTATACCTCAAACGGTTTGGAAATTACAGATTTCATATATTATATGTGCAGTTATGATATACTTGACCCATGACCTTTTTTGTTGTTGGGGGTGATGCTTTTGTTCAGAAATTACTGTCAACTATGCTTATATGACATATTTGGTCTCACGACTTTCACTGTGGGAGTGATGCCTATGTTACAAATTTTGTGTCTACATCTTAAACAGTTTGGAAATTACTGTCAGTTGTGCTTATAAATGCGCTAGGGCATACTGAAATTACTGTCAGTACGCTAGGACATACTTGACCCTGCAACCCTTTTCGTTGTCGGGGGGTAATACTTACGTTATGAATTTGGCGGCTATGGCTTAAATGGTTACGAAATTACAGTCACCTATGCTTACAAGTAGACATAGGATATACTTGACCCTTCGGTCGTTTTCGTCATCGGGGGTGATGCCTGTGTTATGAATCTGGTAGTTGGAATGGTTTGGAAATTACAGTGAACTGTGCTTATAAAAATAGACGTAGGGTATACTTGACCCTGCTACCATTCTTGTCATCGTGGGGATGCCTATGTTATGAATTTGACAGCAATATATTAATTTGTTAGGAAATTATAGCCAACTATGCGTATTAGAAGACATAGGGTAAACATGGCCCTTCGACTCTTCTCGTCATCGTGGGTGATGCATATGTTCTAAATTTGGTAGTTGTATCAAATGGTTCGGAAATTACACCCAACTATTCTTATAAGTGGACATAGGCATACTTGACCCTATGACCTTAGCCACTGGGTGCGCGGCCCGGCACCCCAGCCCTAAGGTGTGGCTCTCTTCACGCGTTATGCGTGGGCGAGATGTCCCCACTTTTGGTACATCAGAAATCAATATCGGCTGGGAGCACCCAGAGAAAACCGACCAGAATGCTGTCAGGGGGACTCCACACCAATTCCTCAATCCAGCTGGATATTTCTCAATTTCTGTATGATTCAGAGAGCATGTGGGAGAAGAAAAATTCGGACAATTTTTGGGGCAAACTATAGCGATTTTGAATGTTTATGAGGTAATGAGGAAAACTGCCACTGGCATACTGGTTACCAAATTGGCCACTTGCATACTGGCTACCAACATGGCCACTGGGAGCACAGGAAAAATATTGGAAAGTTTTGAGTGAAAAAAAATACATTTTGAGGGGAAAAGGGTAATCCAAGATGGTGGCAGGTCATCCCCTCATCCCCACCACAACGCCAGTTGCCCTAGAAGAAACTTTTTATAACTACTAAGAGAGTTTTCATTTGGAAATTGTTTGTTATTTGTTGTAATAAAATGCATGTTTAATCAGCTGTAATTTATTTTCATCACATTTTTCCTTACTCTCGCTAATTAAATGTTGCACATACTGCATTTCGGATCACATTCTTAGGATAAAGTCGGGGAAATAGCGCAATGTCATTTGCACGGTATGTAGCTGATACAACAATGAAGTTTTTGTTTGATGTGACCTTTTTAAAAAAACGCCACCAAATGTTACGGACGAACTATGCTTTCCAATCTTTTCTGTTTTTCAGTATTTTTCTCTGTACCATGCTAAGACAGACGAATATAAATGTTGCACCTGATTTGCCATTCAGTCAACTAATCCAAAACAAATATTCAACTGTCCATCATATTTGTTCATGTCACCATACCAATATTTCTCGTGGAACTGCAAATAAGGCATAAAACATAGAAAAATATTCATAGCCCCTTGACGCATGAAGTCTTTTGCAACAATGGTACAAACGATTTAAGCTCATCAGTAAGCATAGCCTTGCGCCTGATTTCAATGGCGTTTCCATTGTTGACCCACCGTGAGATGTAAATAAATTTTATTGTTAGTTATGGCAAGAATGGATGTTCCAGCCTTCAGATTTTAGTATTCACCGGCTGAGGCTGTGCATCAAGGCACCATGTACCACTGCATGCCGCTAGTTGGCTACACCAGTATGCTTTGCCGCCTCATCTCCAAGCTGGCCGGTGATGTCATGCCTCCAAGAAGCTGTGCTATTGCTACCTCCTCTCCAGCAACCACCCCTACCCAGCTGTAAAAAGGGGTAGGCTCAGCCAGAGTATAAATAGTGGGCCGCGACGCTCGCTCAGCACCAGTCTTCACCAAGCCCTCAAAGTACCTATTACCAGTCTTTGTACATCCACTGCACTGGTTGCCAGATACACTGACCAGCCTGCTCAGCTAAAGCTACGCTCATAGCTCTACCGTTCCTTCCTTCACTGCATTCGCACAGAAGAAAAACCCACTCCTTGGCCTCCACCACACGTTGTCGCCGGAGCCATACTTACCCTGCCTAGTCTTCACCACATTTGTGCCGAAGAATACAAACTGTCACGTCGTCTACACACCTAGACACTACGACTTCTTTTTTTGTGCAAATACATGCGTAGGGAGTTTAGTACCAGTTTAATTAATTTTAATAGCACTCATCTACCCCACCATTGCTAGTTCAGGATCAGGTTGCCTCTACCTGGATGATGTAGGTTTAAGCTATCGTAAGCTCTTGCCAGCGTTACGAGGTAGTGCGATACCACTTGTTTGTTTTCCGTCAGACGGAATAGACAAAGTTTATCTGACTCAAGGGTACCCCTTTCCTGTAGATATAGCACCTCTCTTAGTTTACCTCACACCACTGGGGGAACGCAGGTGACCCAGGAAACCTACTCATATGAGCCAATATACTGCCAGTATACCCTTACACACTAGCGACGGCCAACCTTTCTGCATACCATGGTAGGCGGAACGGTAGAGCCCACACCCAGGTACTCAGTGTTCACAACGTTTAGGCGCAAAGCACTGTGATAGGGTGTCTGTTAAGATGGCAGACGTTCCACATGGTTCTACACCAGGTAGGACTACATGTCACCTGCATTCACCTCACGTACGTGATGAGCCACCCCTTGGCCCTCCATATCAGGGTACAAGAAAAACAGCCCAGTGCTTTCCAACAAAAGGAAAACCCCAGCTACTGGCCCCCAACATAAGCACCAAGGTGCCCCAGAGGAGGACGTGAAACGAAGTATCTCCACTCCCACATGCAATCCTTCAGTGTACAAATAAATAATCATGCGCAAAATAATTATTAAACATTAAATAACAGCTTGCACGGAACTAAGTCCATAAAACATATAAAGATTTTCTTGACAAACAGGGGCTATCATATACAGGGGCAAGGTAATTAAATGTGGAATTTTGTTCAAAACATTGATAAAGGTGACAGCATTTAATAAGGTAGAGCTAAGTTTGCCATGTACACTAGTCTCAATAGCATTTTTTAAGTCAAAAAGTTCAAGTCTAGCATCAACCAAAGCTTCGGATACTCTTAATAACATGGAATTCAAATCAACCCCGAAACTCATAATCACCATTCTGTTTACCAATTCTTGCACAGATTTATTTAGGGACTAATAAAAAAACTTATAATGTTCCAAATAGTGTGAGGCTAACTTTTGTATGATTTTTGTATTATTCAAAACATAATCTTCGAAATTCTTAATTATTAAAATGTGATTCTCCAAGTTGGTTGCAATGTCATCTTGTACATCTGTAACAGAGTTGAATCTCTTTTCTAAATGAGCATGATCCTCAGCGTCCAAAGTTCCAAACAGTGTTTTGAGGATCTTACCACCAAAATCGATGATACCTCTTTTCTGTCGAGATTCCGTAAGAAGAAGAGATGTTATAGTACCAATCTCTGATTTGAAAACTAATGTACTTTATTGCAATTGAGCAACAGAATATGCAAAATTTTGGTCCGCAGTGACATTTTTGCTGTGAAGTTGTGTAGATTGGTCGTGAACAGAAATTATTGATTGGATGAGAGCATCAAGTTGGGATGACTCATCTTGTAGATCAAGGAGATCAAAGTCAAGGGCAATAGAGAAAAAAGTATTTGAGAACAAAACATTATCTTCTTTTTCAAATATAGCACCAGAGTTGAGAGTTGTTACCGTGACCGAAGATCAGAACGGTGCAAGCACAAGCACCAAGAAAACCGGAGACATGCTGACATCCAGGAAGACTCAAACTCTCTGGGGGGGGGGGGGGGGGCGGAAAGATCCACACAAAAACAAAGAAGGTAAGAATCCCCAAAGATCTAACCAATATCAGACCATTTCAAAAAACTACCAACGCCACAATTATTAGTGAGCTAACACCCATATCAAACAGTACGGTTAATCCCAGAAATATTCCCAGGAACATTTCACGAATAATAACATTTACAAAATTATCATCATTAGTATCCATATATAAGCTCAATGAAAAATATTATTACAATATTATGCAAATTAATTCTTAGATACTTGTACCATGGATTTATATTTTAAGTTTAGGCCTGTGATATAAGAACAATTAGAAGACCCTATAAAGACTCAGACAAGTGGGTGATCAGTCCACTACAGAGACAGTCAGGGTGCAACTTAAAATTTTGCAAAATAGCGTACATAGATGTACGAAGGTATGGAGTACTCCAGGGAGATAAACAACAAATGGCATGTAGGGCCTCCAGCACCCTAACACTGTCAAAATGCTAAGTAGCAACTTTGGAATAAAACCTTTTTAAATGGGAGATATGTGCATGCATAACACAAACTCCAGTTATAGGATTAACCAGCCTAGCAGTGGCAGGGGTTAAAACCGCTCGATCCTATAGGGACCAGCCCAACGAAATGACAGCTTTGCCATTCTTCTGTCAGTGGCTTTACTAGTAGGATGACTTCTTAACAACACTAAGTCCCCTACCTTGAATGGATTTTGAATTCTACCTGCATTGTAAAGCTCACGTGTCCTTTTGTAAGCGGCTTTCAAATTTTTAAGAGCAGAAGACCAAACATCCGCTATATTACTGACATCATCAGGCAGCAAATCACTTAATTCCCACAAACTGGACAACGGATTGTTTGGCAAGTAAGTAAACATTAACTTAAAGGAGTTGACGTGTGAGATTCATGTCGTTCATAATTGAAAGCCATTTGGAGTCAATGTAAATTCCTATCCCAGTTCATATGGTCCTTCGCATGGAAAGCAATAAGAGCAGAACTGAGGTTTCTATAAAAATGAGGGTTATACGGAGACAGGGTTATGTGTTTGATGCCAAAAGAGAAACGCATTTGTTTGAACTGTTTTGCTGTGAATTGAGAACCATTATCAGAAACTATAGAAGTAGGAATGCCAAAATGTTGATAAATATGTGCCTGAAGGGGCATGAATTGTAGTCAACGCAGTAGCTTTTCTCAAATGTATTAACCACACAAATTTGGAAAATACATCTACACATACCAAATGCATATTATGTCCAGATTTGCTATGAGGCAAGGGTCCAACAAAATCGATAAACAATTTCTGCATTGGTTTCTCAGCTACTTCTGAAGTTAGAAATCCTAAATTAGTGTTTTGTGCTGGTTTGCTAATGGGGCATAGGGTACACATTTTTATCCTATCTGTAATTTCTACATTCATTCCTTTGCAAATAAAATGTTTCCTGATTGCCTGAATAGTCTTGTAAGTTCGTAGGTGTCCACCTATAGGAGAAGAATGAAAATACTCAAAAACCGTGGGTTTCAGAACATAAGGCAAAACAATATATTTTCTGTTGTCACAAGACTTACAAAATAGGACACCTTTAGACAAAGAATATGGTTTTTGTTCAATACCAGACTGTACATTTTGAATAATAACCTTTAACTCTGGGTCTTGTTCCTGGTAATTCTTAATGTTATCAAAAGCCAAAGGGAAATCACTGAAAAGGTTACAACTTACTAAATTTTCAGTTTCTTCTAACACTTTAGATCCTTCATACATGCGCGAGAGGGCATCTGCAACAACATTCTGAGTACCCTTAATTTGTTGGACCTTAAATTTCAAAGATGAGATTCTCATCACCCAGTGGCCTATTTTACCTAACTGACATGGGTGTGGTAACAGCCAAGACAAAGTCTGATTATCTGTTTCTAACAAAAATTCAGAATGTTGCCAAATACAGCTGCTAAACATTCTAATTCATAGATGGTAGATGATTTTCTTTCCTGAGGGGTCAAAGTATGTGAAGCATAAGCCACTGGCTGACGTATACCATCCATTTCCTGTAAAAGGACTGCCCCTACAGCCTAACTAGAGGTGTCGGTTTGTAAAATGAACTGCTTGGAAAAGTCAGCCATTCGTAACACAGGAGGATTAGTAGTGTCAAACTCTTTCTGTTGGTCTGTACCCCAATCACATTTGGAATTTTTCTTTCTTAATTGGTGAAGTTCATTCCACATTTTCTGCCAAATGCGGAATGAACTTCCCAAAAAACTGAATCATACTGATAAAACTTGCTATGCCCTATGCATCCCTAGGTTGGGGAAAATTCCTAACTGCTTAGGTCCTTTCTGGGTTTATGGAAATGCCCTGACTAGAAATGTTATGACCCAGAAATGCAACTTCAGGAACTGCAAACTTGACCATGGAAGGATTTAATGTTAAAACAGCTGTTTTGAAACGTGAAGAGACGTCTTCTAAATGGGTTCAATGTTCCTCAAAATTTTCTGAATAGACCACCAAATCATTAAGGTAATTGTATACAAATTTAAATTTTACATCATGAAATATCTGATCTATCAGTCTTGTGAGTACTTGGGCACCTGTTTCCAAACCAAAGTGGACACGTGTGAACTGATACAAGTTCCACGGCACACAAAAACTGGTTATGTGTTTAGATTCTTTACTCAAAGGTATCTGGTTTAAGCAGCATTGAAATCTATGGTGATAAAAATCTTCGCCTTACTAAACCAATGAAAAGCAGAGTGAGTGCAAGTCCGGCAATGGCACAGATTCAATTTCAATTTTTTTATTTTCCTTACGGTAATCAATAACCATGCGTTGTTTTCTATTAGGCTTAAGAACAAGAAAAGCTGGACTAGCATACCGTGACATTGATTGTTCTATAACCCCTTTATTGATCAGGTCCTGGACCTGCAATCTAAGTAACTATTTTTGGAGGGGCCAAACTATATGAATGACTTTTAACTGGTTCTTGGTCTAAAAGCTTGATCTCATACTCCAGCATTTTGGTTAGTCCTAATTCAGTTGTTAACACTCTGGGAAAACGATCACACAATTTCTGAATTTTATTTTTCTCTAAATCAGATAAATTACTAAAAGGATTTTCTAAAACTTTTGCTTTGCAATCCAGATTAATTTCAGAGGTGGTAGGAGGAACATGATTACTTATAAAAGGAATTTCATCTTTTAGGGCAAATAAAAAAAAAATATGTCCCTCCTGAACATCTAGAATAAGACCGGTTTTTCTCATGAAATCTGCTCCAATAATAAAATCCAAGCTCAGCTCGTCAGCAACGAGACATTTTATCATCCAATTAAAGGGTCAAATTTTCACTTTTATTACAGCACAACAAGAAATGGGCAATGGAACTTTAGAAGCAGTAAAATATTTAAAATGGTTCTCTTCAATCAACCTAATAAGGTTCAATTCCCGTAAACGTTCTTTAGAAATAATAGTTCTTGCAGAACCAGAGTCCGCAAGTGCGCTGATACAAACAGAACCTACACTTAATTTTACAATATCAATCCTGGGAGAAATGTTAGCATTATAAAAGTGTCTCTCTCTCTCTCCCCCTTCCTCCCTCCCTTCCACCCTCCCTGGGTTTCTTTTCTTGTCTATATGAATTAACAAAACCATCACATATGTCATTAATTAATACAGTGTGACGCCGGCTCAGACCAGCCACAGTCAGCCCATGACGCCACTCGCCACTAGAGGTGCACTTGGGTAAGCACGTGTTAATGCACCGCTATTGGTTACGGACTTTCCCAAAACGGGATATAAGTTGTTTTAGTGTATGTACTATGTATTTATTTTCAGGGTATAAAGGTTTGTAAAGTGTAACATGTCTTTTTGAGGGTTTTGTGTGAAATTGCTATTTGAAATTCAAAGTGCACGCGGTGTTGAAGAGAGAGACAATAGGATTCAGGCAAAAACGCCTTCAAAAGAGAGTCAAAAGTCAACCAAAAATCCTTATTAAATTTTTGCATCTAAAACTGTTCTAAAATTCTTTTGGTGCCATTTCAGTTTGCCGTATTAATATTTTCACTCTGCGTGCATAGTATTTCCTCTTGTGTGGACCCCGTAGGCAGTCGTGGTAGGCCCGCGCGACCCCTGCCTCTGGCCAGTCGTTTTAGGAGAGCTGGCGAGATAAGAAGCTGTCACGTATGCACTTCATCTTTCTGCACCGCTGTAGTTTTCAATAGTTCATTTTAGCATAGCGGTTAATCGTTACCTTGGGTACGTTTTGCTAGGCATCCCCAGAATAATGCTATCCGCTTAACCTAGTAATTTGTAGCCTTTTCAAGCTTTTTGAGATGCTAACAAGATGAGAGAACGTTGTCGGAAAGACCATGCAGCCCGCGCTTCTTGAATATCAGATGTCATCCACCCATGCTTAGGAATTTTCAATGTAATTACTGCTTAATTGCGATGCGCAATATTAAGGGTAATATGTTTGTATCATTATTTGAAGGTTTTTGTAATGTTCACTTGTTTTGCGGCCACATCGCCCATGGCCATGTGGTCAGAGATCATCAAGTCCGTATCTACACAATCACCGCGTTGTTATTTCATCTTGTGCGCCATAATTTACCTCAGGGTTTCATGTAATATTTGTAATGAGGGTTCTTGTATTTTGTGTGTCTGATGCATTTTGGTTTCTGACCACGCGATCATCAGATGTACTTGTATTTCCCGCCATCCGGCATCCTAAGGGCTTTTGTATGCTCGTTTCTAACAGAGATAAATTTACAGTAAAGATCCAACTATCGCAGATAATTCCTGCTGGATTTTTCAGATAAATGATGTGTTTTTACACCCCCACACTGTGGTCCGCTACGAGCCTTATCCAGCGGCATCCGCGCCATGTAAAGCTAAGTTCACACCTTTGTGTGTTTGTTTTCCTTACTCATGTTGTGCCCCATATTCATCAAGTGTTATTAGTGTAATTTGTGTGGCACTATTAGTTTGCACTAACCCGCTATGTGTTTGACCGCCGCCACACACCACGTGGTTAGGGGATGAGTCCTGACGAGTAGGCGTTAGCTGCACGAGTAGTTGTACGTGTCCTGTCTCTGGACAAACCTGCAGTTCATCCTAGCGGCTGTAGGCCCCTTGCTCTGTAGAGGCTATATTTTCAAGCACCGCAGAGCATCATCCAGTCGGAGTGCGCAAGTTTAGTAACATGCTTGGGGAACCACCCACTGGGAATGGCTAGACATGCTCAAGATGTAAACCATAAATCATATTTTGGCACGAGGTGCACTTTGATAAATAAACATGCATTCTCAGTGTAAATGTTGAATGTCTTTTAGTAACGTCAGTTACCCAGCCAAACCCAAGTGTTTTGTTGTGCAATGTTATGCGTAAAAGTAATTTCGTAAGTATGCACGGGTGACACGAACATACAGCATCCCTGAGATCCGTGAGTCACAAAGTGCAGTGTGTAGGAACCACCGCTGGCGCTCATCAACCACAGGTAAAAGTGTATCGTGATCTTCTGTGTGTCTCACCGAATGGCGTCAAGTGTAGGCCCTATAGTTTTTTAATAAAAAGTTGTCTGTTTTATGAATACATAAATAGATATAAAAAACAAATCAATATATATGCTAAATAATTGTTTTAAAATTTGCAAAATGTTATTACACGGTTCATATGGTCCTTAGAAGTACTTTTAAAATCCTTGATTAGTTAACACAATTTTAAGGGCCCCTAAAGGTCCTTATTTTCTCTTATGGTCCTTCAAATTCTTTCCTCTGTAGTAAGTGCAGAAAGTGTAAAGAAAATATTTAAAATTTGTACAATTGGGAAATGTAAAGGTATTACATCACACATATGAGTCCTAATGTTCAGCGACGTAGAGCCATATGCATACTGTTGTTGTGTTTAGTCAATCAAAAATGTTACCAAATGTAAATACTTAAACTTCTTTAACAAATTTGTATGTAAAGTGTGTACTCAAGTTACCAGCTGTATATATAATATTGTCCAAAATGTAGGTTCGAAGTTTATGTAAGAGGCATATATGTTAACTTGTAAAACAACTCAACTGTACACATTTGTGTACCTTTTACCATCTTAGGAACCACAAATATTCACATTAATGGTATATTTTATTGTTATGTACTGTAACTGGCAAGTTAAATTTATAGTATAAATTCTTGTAAAAAATTCTTTGATGTTTCAGTAATGGTCCTTAAAAAATACTTAACAATAAAAATATATCTGTGTGTGTGTGTGTGTGTGTGCGCACACATGTGTGTGTGTAGAAACTTTAAGTTTCAAACTGTAAACTGTGTTAACTATTGCTTTGTATGATAGTTATCAGCATTCAAATATCTTGTCAATAAATATGATTAAATCAAAATATTTTAAGGAGTTTAATTTTGGTTCTTCATTTTATGTTTTAGGAATTTGTGTACTACTAGACTTTCATACCCCTCAATCAAAATTAATTTTACATTTACAAACAGGAAAAGTCGAACAGAGGCAGGGGATCAACAGTTGTTTTCAATTTGATGCAGAAATTATGAATCTGTACTAATTGGAACATGTTTTTGTTTGCGTGATCCTGTTCTTGACGGACTACAGTATAATTTTCTTTGCAATTCAGAGTCAGGATTCACAAAATCAACATTGCAGCAAGTTGATGGATCTCTAATTTTTTGTCTGGAGTTTTACTAGTCTACAATTTTTAAAGTATTTAGTAATTGATTTGAATATACAGTTTCCTGGATTTGAGCTACATGAGTATAATTAACTGACATGATTACTGTCCTGATAAAACAATCAGTTAACAAAATAGTTCACAAGTTTTCGTTGCCATTGTCGTTAATTTCTATGCTTCTGGGTTTGTGCCATGTCAAGAATTTCTTCTCCAACATTTTGGCAGTCATTACAGCTGCTATCATCAGGAAACAATATCTGACCAATTCAATTCAATGATCAGGTATGTTCCCTAATGATGGCTGCTGCAACGACTGCCAAAACGTTTGAGACAAAATTCTCGACGCAGCTCAAACCCAGAAGCCTAGATATTGAATCAGTTAAGATCTTATTACATTTGAGGTGCCTAGAGTAGTTTTATATAACATTTTGTTTGGCCTCAGCACATATCACTTGCTTAATGCGTTCATGAGACATAGTAATAATAATTTTCCTAAATTTAATCTTAGTCTGTTAGTGCATTGATCATGAAACATTATGTAACATCTCAAAAATTGAACACACACATGAGCATAAATATAGCAGACCAGCATGACAATTGGTCAGAATGGTACAGTAAATGTGAACATTACCACTGGGAAGTTACATAGAGCTGGTGAATTATTGCACAAGATAAACCTTTCTGAGCAGAGCTCGTAGCATGCCTCGTTCCTGGGATGATTTTATTTTGATTGAAACAATAGTAATAGTTTTTGAAATCCATTCTAATATAATTTCTTATTGTTTCAGAATGGTGCACACATGATATCAACAGGAAATATAGAAAAGAAGATAATGTAAGTACGAAGAGATCTTTTACACATGTACTCTGTTTTAGAATAAGTGCAGACATGCATTTCAGTGGTATGTACGGTAGGTGTTGTTATAAAATTGGCGACTTATTTTTCTTCCAACATTATTATCCTGTAAAAACATAGTTAAATCTAATGTTTAGGTTAATGAGAACCAGGGACATTCATATTGCGGTCGCCGTTGAATTGCTATCCTTGCAGATCTGTGGCCTTCATTGCTCCTGTGTCACTGTAGGGTTGCCCCCCCCCCCCCCCCCCCCCAATACTTACCATGAGTGGGATATGCAGCTATTGGTTTGCTGAGGGTTTGGGGCTTTGGGTGTACCTGGCTAGGTAGTTAGGGAGCAAGAGTACTTGGAGGAAACTCAAACTCTGTGACAGTGACCACAGTTCTCACCAACTGTCATACCAATCACTTGCTCAACACAAATGATTATTCTCAAGATATTCAGCACAGTACTTAAAAAAATGGAAAAAGGTTTTACCAATCACATTGATGCTAATTACAGTAAGGTCCCCCAAAATTGAAATAATTCATAAACACCAGAATTCCTTTAGTCTTAGTTATATTGGGCAGATGATTTTTCTTTTTTGTAAGTAAGGCCCAAATATATTGCTACAAAAATATAATACAAAAACACCTGAAAACAGACTTCAAAATACAGAATGGTGTCAATAGGGGTACGTAAAAATTAGAGTAGAAGATTATATTTGTTTAAAAGTATATACATGGACAAAAGTAGATACATGGAAAAATAATTACAAAAATATCCCTTTTACAGATAATATTTTAAATATTATATTTAACGTTTACAATATTAACGTGCCAAAATTGTCTTTCGCCCTGTATTATAAAAATTAAATGCCCATATTAAAATCCTTTAAGACATGGCAGAAAATGCTGTCTGCTTGTTCCCTTCACATATTTAAAGTGAGTGTGGTGTGTGTTGTCCTCCTGTCGAGTGTCTAGTGCTGTGTGTGTCCTCTGGGGTAGAAACACCACTCATTTATAGTCCATGCAAAGTGTTATCGGGTGTGGAGGGACATTACAGATCTTGGTAGAACAATTCGCCGGAAGTACAAATTCAGTTAATTCAAAATCTTGATTACGTACTCCGCCATGTTGGACAGTTGCTAAATGCAGACCAACTGTGTAAGAGGGTGAGGTGCTTCAGCAGGTTGCCCGGGAGGGGGCACTTATGTGTGCCATGCCGGACAGTGCTGGTCGGTAACTCGAGCCAGGCAGATGCACCGCTCACCGTGAAAACAAGCCAGCAAGGGGGTAAGTCTCCAAAAAATCATGTTGCTGATCATTCAAGGTGACGGGTAGCAGGTTAGGCAAAATTTGCTAATTTTACTACAGTGTTATTTCCAGCACCTTCCTCCCAGCCTTGTCCTGTGCTTGGAGTCTGGTAGAGAAAGAAACATTGCACAGATCTACTCATCGTATTCTGGCAGATGTGTTACCTGTGTCTCAGTCCCCTGATGCCTTGAATGGCCAACTCCACTTTAGAGTCTCACCACTTAGGGAACTGGAAGGCAGACTATCTGAACCGGTGGTAGTGTTCAAGCCTGTTAGAGGACTTGCCATTTGGAAGACCTTGCAGTAGGACACGCCTGTGTGCACAGTGGAATCCGTTCCTTCCTGCGGGCAGTCTCCCATGATCAACAGCTAAGGTCCTCCACAAATTGTCCTTGGTGTAGTGGTGTTGATGGCTGCCTGTCTACTGTTGACCCGAAATATACTGGAAACTACTGTTGTCCTCATTGATCCGCCATGGGTGACGTTATCTTGATGTAGCCTCGTCACAGCCGTGGCCCTCTCCCAAGTAATGCAGTGCATGCCAAAGATGCCTCCTGTGCTACTGTGATGTCAGGCATTGTGCGTGGGCTGGATGTTGACCTCTGTCAGTCGGTATCCTTCTTCACGATCAACATGCTTACCCCTCCGGCTGCCTACTACCATCTCCGCCACTTTATGTCTCTGCCATCTCTTGTCATTTCTCCCTCACCAACACCCTGTGCCAGACCTGTGTTTCGGGTATAAATAAGACCAGCAGTTCTCAGTTCGAGGCTGACTCATGCAATTCTGTAGTAGAATGTCACACTGCCTGGTTACGAACAGAAGACACCTTCTAACTTTGACGCTGGCTAACAGCCAGCGGCGCTAGAGCCCATGACAGCACTCACCACACGTGTGTCACGTGTCCTGCACGTGCGCAAAGAGGCCAATATTTTGAACTTTCACATAAATACTTTTTTTCAGTGTAAAATGTGTTTTATATTTGTATTTGCAGTGTTTAATATGTCTTAAAATGTTTTGAAGTGTTTGTTGTTATTTTGAAATTGTTTGGTTATGAAATTCAAAGTGCCCGCGGCACCGTGACACCCGCAAATGCGAGCGCAAGTTATTTAGACATGCGGATCGATCAATGCGTGCATTGTGGGAGATTGAGTGAAATTAACTTGTTTGAGGGAAGTATGTGGGAACAACCCTTGTGTCCTACCGCGATGGTGTTATAAACTGTCCTAAGATCGCACCACTGCCAACACTAGAGGTGAAACCCACGCCACCAGTTGTTGTAACGTACATGCCACAGGGCTTAACGAGGCCGGATCTTAATGTGTTATTGCCAACTTTTGTGCGACAAGACTCCGAAGACTTGGGTACGTTTTTAGCCGTGTGCGAGGCGAAGTTGAACTGACACTGTGTACACCTGGATGATTGGACTGAAGTCACCGCCAACTGACTGAGAGGAAAAGCAGCCACATGGTGGAACCTCGTAAGAGACTATAGTGTGACGTGGGAGGAGTTTTGGAATAGGTTGTTGGGAAGGTTTAATGCTGACTGAGATACTATTCAAGCACAAGCATGGTTGTATCATGAACACCAAAATGAACGTGACTGTATGGAGGAGTTCATACAGTGTAAGTTAGGCTTGTTCAAGCGTTTGAACCCAGGCCAGCTGACACGCGGTGTTTTAGAGATTATTGTCGCCTGGTCAAAACCTGACATTAAGCCGTTGTTGTGCGGAGCTAGCCGGGAGAGCGTGGAACTGTTTAAATAGAGGCACATGCCTACCTATGAACGAGATAAGCAGGCGGAACGAAGAGATCAAGTGCCAGAATGACAAAGTGAACCCCCGCTGCTTGTACCCTACCCCCCTCCCCCCCCGTTCTAGTTATTGATGTCATGCGACCGCCGCCACTTGTCAGACAGATTACACAGTTGCCGCCACAGCAGGAAAACCCACCCGCTTGCTACGCACGCAAGAGTGTTGCAAGTGACTATCAATACAGTGAAAGTGCTAAGCATCTATGTAGAGCTTGAAGGAAAAAGTGTCATGGCTGTTATTGACACTGCCGCCAGACACAATTTTGTACGCGAAGGACTGATACAAACGATAACAACTAGAGTGCCACCGCAACATTTGCAATTCGCTACCATACACCAACAGGGAGAAGCGGGAAGTGTTATGCACGTGACTGTAGGGATCCGAGAACTGCGTACCAAGTGCGATGTTTACATTGTGCCGGACTTGTGTGAGGAAGTGATTCTGGGACTGCCATGGCTTGTTGACAATCACGCAGTGATAGAACCGCCTGAATTGTCTGCACGTTGAGACACGTGGCCGATGGACCGTTTATGCAGTGGGAGCAACACCAACTGCTGTGCCGCTCGCTGACTTCGAGCACGAGGTGCCCGCTACACATCAGCAGCCTCTGCTTGACCAGTATGCCAGTGTATTCCACACTAAGGGGAAGCTGCAGCGAATTGATGTCACGGAGCATGCGATCGTCACAAAGCATGAGGACCCGGTTTACTCCAAGCCACGAGACCCAGGTATTTTCTTTCGCTGTGTCATCAACCAGCAGGTATGTGAGATACTCAATGATAACGTTATTGAACCTACACAATGTCTCTATAATTCAGGTATTACCATTGTTACAAAAAAGGATGGTTAATGGTGATTCTGTGTTGATTCCCCCCCCCCCCCCCTCGTCCCAATAAAATAACAGTAAACATACCACTGCCAGTCATAAACGTGAAAGACACTTTGTCAACATACGGACTAGCTATCGTTTTCACATCACTTGATTTAAAGTCCGGATATAGACATGTTCCTATCCGCCCACAGGACAGAAAGAAAACGGCATTTACTACCTCAGATGGACGTAGATTTCAATTTGTTGCCCCACCATTGGTTTAAAGTGTGCCCCTGCAACATTTCAAAACTTAATGGTTAATGTATTGGATGGATTAATTGGAGACTTTGCGATGGCATATTTGGATGGTGTACTTGTTTGGTCTAACAGCTGGGAAGAGCACTTGTACCATTTGAGCCTTGTGTTTGAACATCTCGAACGTAATAAACTTACATGCAAAGTGGAAAAGTGAAAGTTGGGTATGAGTAGAATGGAGTTTCTAGGACGCTATGTAACAGCAAACGAACACTAACCGGAACAACACCACACACAGGATATTCAAAACAAACCCACACTCAGATCACGTAAACAAGTTAGGAAATTTTTTGGCTTACTTAATTGGTTAAGGGAATTTGTCCCAAACTTTTCGTAATCACTGCACCATTAACTGCTTTGTTGTGCGAAAAACGTAAATTAGTCTGGACACCTCAAGCTGATCAAGCATTTAAAGATATCAAACTTGCATTTCAGAACTGTAATCTGCTTTTTAGGTTCAACCCAGAGTTACCCATAGTTGTACAAACAGATGCCAATCAAGAAGGCATCGGGGCTGTATTGTATCAGAAGGCAACACACGGGGAAAAGCACATAATCAGTTATCACAGTGTGAAGTTCGGCTAATCGGAACGTAAATATTACATTAATGAACAGGAATGTTTAGCCATTGTACATGCATTGCAGAAGTACCGGCCGTACTTGCTAGGAAAGCAATTTACGCCCAAAACTGACAACCGATGTCTCGTATGGTTAGAGGGCATGCATAACGGGAAGAGAAAACTTGCCCGCTGGGCAAGGTTGAACACATGGCAGGAAAAACCAACGAGTTCGCAGACGCCTTGTCCAGGAATCATTGTCCGAATCTAACGGTTACTGACGATGCGGAGTGGGAAGAAGCACTACCACCTTGCAGTGCAGTACCAACTGCAGAAACACAAACTCTCATTGTACAAAACATTGTTGCCACACCACCCGGTGAACTTGTTTCATTGAATGTACGTGACGTGTTAAGAGAGGTACACATTGCGCAAGAAAATTCCCCAGATGCTGCGCAATGCCGACAACACAGCGACACACGTTACACAGAACACTGGAGGGTAGTGGACAGAGAAATACAAACCAAAACAACTTGGTAATTGTGCGTGATGGCGTATGTATGTGCCGAAAGAGAAACGGGAACTCGTACTTAAGTATGAATACGACAGTTTGGAGCGTGGACACTCGGGATCCGAGCAAACACAAAGAAACATGCAGAAATTTTTTCACTTGCCAGGGATTCAGGGAGATGTCAGGAAACGTGTACAGAGCTGTGTCACGTGTAACACCCGGGAGCCGCGGAGAGCAGACGGCAGCGCTCCACAACAGCCAAGGCTGTCAATCGAACCATTCAAAACAGTAGCCATTGACATCATGGGCCCGTAGCCGCATACAAAAACTGGTAAAAGGTGTATTGTTGTTGCCACAGATTTGTTTACCCGCTGACAGAGGCATTCCCAGTTAGTAACGTCCGTGCACACACAGTTGCACAGGTGAGTTGGAAAATGAGTTTTTCCCGAGGTGGGGACACCCCGAGTATTTGGTGACGGACAATGGTACACAATTTGTTGGGCGAAAGTGGAGAGAATACTGTTTCAGGTGGGGAACAGAACACCATACCACCCCAGCATACCATCTCACGGCTAACCCAACCGAGAGACGTAACCAAGATGAAAAATCCAATTACGTGTCCGGTTAGGCGAAGATCACACTAGGTGGGCTGAATTGATCCCGGAGGTAATGTTTTGCCTAAGAAATAGAGTAAATGCAGCAACTGGGAAGACACCCGTCGAGATGGTACAAGGTTGCGAACTCCGTGCCCCCGGAGCACCCCGGGAAAACCCACCTAGATCACATGAACAAATGGTCGAACACCAGGTGCAAATACATGAGGAAGCCAGGGCAAATCAAATCAGCTACTGTAATGTGTGGGTACCGGATAGCAAGAGGCCACCACCCGAACTTGTACCTGGAATGTATGTGCACGTCAGAGAAAACCAGTGATCTGCCTTGGCGAAAAGTACTGTGCTGGACTGGCACCTAGATGTACAGGGCCAGTGAGAGTGGTGGAAAAGATGAGAAATTCGACATATCTAATGAAGTTGGGTCCAAGATGTGTCGCAAAACTGCACCGTAACGACCTGCGTATAGCCCGACCATCTGTAGGGAAGAGAGGCAAGGAGATGACGTTACGCCCAGTACCACAGCGAGCTCAGAGAATTTTACCAGGGAGTACACAGGGAACTGTCAACACGTACACTGAGGAAAACAACAACGCTAAAACGGGAACACCCAGCCAATGGAATTAACTGTCATTTAAGGGTTTTGCATCGACAGAACACTCAACACCAAGTAGTGAGTAGATAGAAGCAAGTAGTAGGGAAACATAATTTCTGGGTTATTCTGTTTAGGCCTGTAATGACAACGAATCAGTGATTTTAAGGGGTTTCCAAGTGTACACAATGGAAGTGGTAACATAAGTTGTAGCATTGCAGCTAGTTATATATAATTGGTATATTTGGGAAGTATTTCATTTGTCTATATTTCAGTCAAGGATAGTAATTCATGTAATTTTAGAAAGGTCGTGGCAATGACAACTTGTTTGTATTTCATATATTTTATTTTTTCCAAATTTATTATTTTTCTTACCTCATTTCATCAGTAGTAACAGATATCAACACAGACGTCATAGGACGATAGCGTATCTTTTCCTTTTCACTGTGTTAGTAACCTAAAAACATCGCCACTGCATTGTACGACATGGTGAAACGAGGAAAATTACAGAGCTCACCCTTAGCTGACATGACAAAATTCTGTAAAACAACATATTTTCAATGAGGAAACTTTCAACCAATATGTAGGAAAGCACGACCTTCCTCGGGTATCACATCACAACAGTTTGTCACAGCATGATCGTTTGTCAGCTGTCAGTCGGACAGCCTGCAATGAGTGATCACGTTACTCTCACTGACCAGCACCCGCGACTTTAACCTTCTTTTGTATTTCGGACATTTCAGTTCAAATATCTATTAAATTTATTTTCCGTTGGTGCGAGGAGTCAATAGGGCGCCGGGAGAGAAAAGTAACGATTCTCTCTCGTCTTCGTAACTCGTGAAGTGAGAAGTTTTTTTTTATGAAGGCTGCCATTCTGTCTTGTTTTTTTTTATTCGTCAGCTGCGAGTGTCAATAGTTTGTTTTGCTGGGATGACAATAAATCTCCAGTAAACAGTTAACTTCTTCGTTTATTTATTGGGAATCCTGGTATCAACAAACTTTCATTATTATTTTATCAAAGTCTCCAACTCATGCTGAGCTAGTTCGCTGGTGTTTACTGAGAACTAAAACGAGAAAACAGGACAGTAGTCTGTTACAAAGTGCACACGTAAATGTCAACATAAACAGTTTTAAGGGGTTTCCCTAGGGCACAGATGAATTCGGTCGTAACCTAAGTGTAAACGTAAATTTTGATTCCACAAATGAAGGCGAGACGCCTTTCAGATGCTTTCCAGTTCCCGCAGGGGAGAGTATAGTAGGGCAAGAGAGTTTTAAAGGGTTTGGGGAGAATAGTAAGGCATGGAGTGTGATGTCAAGTGTCAATAACTCGCAACACAGCACTCGCAAGAGGCGAGCCGAGTCACCATGTAACCACATTGTTGTTCCTGCCTACACCCCCACCCCCTACAAATGCCGAAGAAACTGACGACCTCCGAGGCCATGTTTTCTTTGCCCTCAACCAGCAAACAGCCGGGCAGAGCCCGCCAGATCAATATTGCGTTCGCACCGTCATGGCCTTCGAGGAAGGGGTTGTTTGATACCGGCTAACAGCCAGCGGCGCTAGATCCCATGATGGCGCTCAACATGCACATGTCCTGCACATGCGCAAAGAGGCCAATATTTTGAACTTTAACATAAATACTATTTTTCATTGTAATATGTGTTTTGTATTTGAATTTGGAGGGTTTAATATGTCTTTAAATGTTTTGAAGTGTTTGTTGTAATTTTGAAATAATTTGGTTATGAAATTCAAAGTGCCCGCGGCATCTACTTTAAGAACACTAATATTCCAGCCTGAACGTCGTCATAAAGATAAACTTATTTCATATGGAGAATTCGCAAGAAAATTATAAAATGTGAAACAATATTAAATTTAATTAATGCCATTTTATTTCAATAATAAAATATTTTACTTGGTGTCCGTAGCTCTTCTGCTTATGTGAACCCCGTAGTTGTCCATGGTAGGTTTGTGCGACGTTTACCTCTGGACAGTCTGTCAAGGAGAGCTGGCGAGGTAAGACACTGTCACGTACGCACTACAACCTTTTGTTCACTGATGTAGATTTCAATAGCACTTTTAATTTACTTGTCAAACTTTGTTTGCGTATGTTGGCCAGACATTTTTCCTAACTATATGTTTCTGCTTTTCTAATTAATTTTGCGCTTGTGGCATTTTTAACTTAATCGAGAAGGATGTCAGTGAGGTCACACAAGCCGCGAAACTTGAATCAGGTGCCATCCGCCTACGTTAGTGGCGTTTCATCGTAATGTCTGCATTACTGCTATGTGCAATTTTATTGGCTTTGTTTTCATGTATGTATTTGAGGGTATTTTCCATGGTAGAATATTTTACGGCAACATCACGTATAACCGCGTTGCTAACACATGCCAAGTATATGTCTACGCCAGTATTGTGTTTTAGCACTTATTTATGCAATATTGTATGTGCAATATTTTAATTGAGGGTACTATGTTAAATTTTGTCAGGGTTCACTGTAATTTTCACTTAAATTTATGCTTTTTGTGTTCGACCACGCTGTCACTTTCATGTTTGATTTTTCTGCCATCAGGATAAGTTACAAGCCTGTAATCACTTCATTCGTAAAGAGAATAATTTTCTCACTCAGAATAATATTTTGTCTGAATTTAATTTGCAGTTTTCACAAAGAAATATTGCAATTCCACCTGCACCACGTGGCCCGCTACGAACTTCACCAGTGGCATCCGTGCCACCTAAGCTTGTTTTCACACGTGTGTGTGTTTATTGTGAATACTCATCTCATGCCCATCTTGTTTCATGTATCTTTTGAGGGCTTATGTAATTTTGAAATATGTGTATGGTGCACTTATTCCCATCCTAGCCAGCTCTGTGTATAGGCCGTCACCATCCTACTCACGTGCTGGCGGGCGAGCCACGACGAGTTTGCGTTAGTGATGCCGAGTAGTCACAAGTGGTAATATTTTTCAAGTATTTTCATTTGTAATTCACCGTGTCCTGTCTTCAGGAAAAAACGTCAGTCCACTGTAGCGGCTGGCCTTCTTCCCTTGTGAAGGCTGTGCTTTCATGCACCTCGGTGAGATCATCCATCTAGACGTGCGCTAGAGTAATTTTGTGCTGAGCACCCAAGTGGAATTGGCCAGTCATGACCGAGATAATCATTATTTCATTGCACTTTGATGTGTACTCATAGTAACAATAAAAACACGTCTACAGTTAACTTGCCTCTTTTATTCAGTAGTGACAGTGTCCTAGCTGCATGTATTTTATAAAGTTATTATTTTCAAAGTTATGTTTAGTAAAGGTTTAGCATTTCCTATATGTTTGTAAGTACGCACGGGTGAGATGGACACACAGAACCCAGAGCATCTCTGAGAACCCTAAGTATCAATAGTGCGGTGAATGGGAAGCACCGCTGGAGACCATATTACCTGTAAGTATTTGTGTTATCGTTCGTCTCGTGTCTCACCCGACGGCGTCATCTTCACTTACTACTAGCTGATGCGCCCAGCATATTTGCAGAATGTTACTCTGCCTCTGCCCGGTCATGAACTGTATTCTAACCTACCTGCTACTAGCTGACTCATCGAGCCATGTTGCAGAATGTTACTCTGCCTGGTCATGAACTGTCTTCTAACTTTACCTGCTACTAGCTGACTTGCACAGCACAGTTGCAGAATGTCACACTGCCCGGCCATGAGGTAATTTATTCTAACTTTACCTGCTACTAGCTGACTCGCCCAGAACAGTTGAAAAGTCTCACACTGCCTGGCTATGAACTGACAATATGTAACTTCACTAGCTACTAGCTGACTCACGCAGCGCAGGTGGTGAATGTCACACTGCCCGGCCATGAGGTGATTTATTCTAACTTTACCTGCTACTAGCTGACTTGCACAGCACAGTTGCAGAATGTCACACTGCCTGGCCAAGAACTGATGTCAAACTTTACCTGCTACTAGCTTACTCACATAACACAGTTGCAGAATTTAACGCTGCCCAGCTATGAACAGATGTCTTCTAACCTTACCTGTTACTAGCTGGCTCACATCACATATCACCATAAGGTCAGATATCGCCAAGTACGTATCTGCACCATCAATGTTTTTTCAGAGCTTATTTGTGTAGTATTATGTGCGCCATAATTTATTTCATGGTTCTGTGTGTTTTAATATAGGTTTCCATGTAATTTTTACGTAAAATGACGCTTTGTGTGTATGACCACGCTTTCATTTTCATGTGTGCTTTTTCCACCATCAGGCATGCTACAAGCCTGTACACATTTAAATCATCAGGGGAATAATTCCCCTAAAGGAAATACAATTAGTCTGATCATATTTTGCAGTTTTTAAGGAAAAATTTGCAATTTCATCCCCACCGTGTGGTCTGCTACGAACTTTATCCAGCGGCATCCCCCCATCTAAGCTTGCTTTCACGGATGTGCTTGTTTATTGTGACTACTTATGTCTTGCCCCATCTAGTTTCATTGAGATTTGTGTGTGATATTATTTCCGTCGTAGCCGGCTATGTGTATAGGCCGTCACCACTTTAACCTCGTGCTGGAGGACGAGCCTCGACGAGTCCACACTAGTGATGACAAATAATTACACGTGTTCATGTATTGATTCATCTTGTAATTCTCAGTGTCCTATCTTCAGTGAAAATCGTCAGTCCACCCTAGCGTCTGTCGATCCTTTACCCTTGTGAAAATTGTGTTTTTAAACACTACGGTGAAGTCATCCACATAGGATTACGCTAGAGTAATTGCAGGCTGGGGAGCACCCAAATGGAGTTAGTTAGATACGTCCGAGTTTATCATTAAATTGCTTGGCAATTTATCTGTATGGGCGGTAAAATAAAAAGTAAGTATCACAGTCTACTTGCCCACACCATTTTATAGTGTCGAAATGTTTAGTATTGCAAAGTGTATTGTAAGCTCACTCGGGTGAGATGGACACACAGATCCCACACCATCCCTAAGAACCCTGAGGCTCAAAAGTGCGGTGACTGGGAAACACCGCTGGCGCCATCAGTAAGTAATTTGTGTCATCGTTCGTCTTGTGTCTCGCCCGACGGCGTCAACCTGATTGTCACATCCCGGCTCCAGACGGTCGAGCAATTAGTGGGAAGGGTGCTGGAAGTGAGCGAGCGCCCCTCCTCTGAGAAAGAGCATGTGGCGTCAGAGTTAACGGTCTGGCCACCTTCCTCAGACTGCTTGTAGGGCGCGATACAACCTTGCGAACCTCCTTCGCCCTCTTTCCCTACTGATGGCATTGCCCGGAAGACACTGCAATAAGGACTGCCCAATGCGGCAACCCCAGGAAATACGCGACCCTCCTCCCCGCCCTCCAAGTGCACAGCTGTGTACTGTGGAGAAACTCGTGGTCCTTTTCACGGGACTCGAAATACGGAAGTACGCCCTGCAAACGATAACGAGCGATTGCTAAATCTAAGTCAGATTTTTGTGCGCCCCATGACGAGGGAAATTTCTTACCCGAGGCCACCTACTGTCGAAATTCGTCCAGAAAGGGAACTCGTTAGAGCCGGAACCCTTGGAGAGAACCGAACCCCAGATGTCCCGATGAGGGTAAAAGTATATAGCCCCCCCCCCCCCTTTTCCCCGTTCTATCTCTCGCACCCCAGTGTACATTTTCCAAGGAAATGTTTCCCCACGTTCACCCCTTATTCGTCTCGTTCCAGTTATAGTACTGAGGTTGAACTTCGTCGGACGCATCCTCGCATTCCCACTGAGACCTCGTGGCACGATCCTGCGGATCGCCTCATCCACAACAGTATTTCCACGAGCATGAGTTTAGCGCAGGGAAACCCTCCTTCCTCCCCCTCCATGAACGCTATGTCTAGGCCACAAACTCCCACCGTCCCCCTGCGTGCCCGTCTATCTGTAAAACACCAAAACCACCTCAAGACCTCGACTGCAAGTGCTGCGCGAGTCTCCCCAGCCTCATTCTCTGCAGCTGAAGGAGCGCCCTCACCGAACATCGACCTGGATGCGGCAGTGTATCCCCTCCTGCCAGGATCGGTCCAGGCCACACCTCTCCCCGAAACGGCAGAGTTGAATTAGGATAGGGATCTTAGGGCACACGCAATGTTACCCTAACCATCCTAGCCCATCCCAGGTAAGCATGGAGTAAGCGGACGAGAACAGGAAGAAATACAAACACAGTCTGCGCCAACACCAGTTTAATCCTTGATCAACTTGGCGACCACCCCCATCTGCTCACTGGATGAGGCCAGAGTGGATGAGAGAGATACCGCATCAACTGCGATGTACAAGAGTCCTACTGCAACATCCGCAAAGACAGTACCTACAAATGAACGCGAAGCCTCTCCATTGGCGGGAGTGGCCAGTGAAAGCTGGTATTGGGCGCCAGTCACCCGCGCCGCTGCCGCTAAACTGCGACTACCCACTACCCTGAGGACGCAGACAGAAGGAGATGTCGAACACAGTACTTCCACTGTGACTGAGAAGTATGAGCCCAGCAGATCCGCCACTCCTACTGAAGCAGATGTCAACGACATCGTGGATGCTGGCCCCAAGCTGTCTGCTGCTGCCAGGCACACATCATGAGTGACCCTGTTGGCGCCAGGGCCACGTGCTGGGTCGCTATAAGGAGATGCCATGGTGGGTACCTGCAGGATCCCACCAGCCTGCTGCCCTTGCCGCGCCCCATGAAGTGCTCTATCTACAAGCGACCATGTCCTCCGCCATCATTGTCACCTACTTCAGAGTGATTACCTGGCAGAGGCCAGTATAGATTAGTGCCCCTTTTCATATAATCACCGTATTTAACCTTAGTAGGGAGTGATAGCGTTAGGAAAGTCAGAATCCCAAAGACTCTACAAGCATTCAAGAGCTCAGCTATTTTAGTAGGGACGTCTAGGTGTCTTTTTACACGTATACCAAAATCCTAGCCTGTTAGGATTAGGCAATGCGTCGAAAGTGCCTGCTCCATCACCCAAGAGTTTCCTTAATTTTTTAAACGTGTAATTTTGGTAACCTGTAAATTTTTGCTTTCACGGTAGAGAATTCGCGAAACGCATTGATAGGAACCAAGGTCCTACACATTGACAAAGTGTCCCAGTAACGTAATCAATCTCTTACCAATGGACACGGTAAATTAACGTAATGAAAATGTACAAATTTTAAATTTTTGCACTTGATCCCTAGCTTGCTAGCCAAAAAAGTTTTGTTTGCTGGAGGAAATGTAAAGTAGCTTCAGACCCCTTAAGCAAACTGGAAAATTAATGTTTGCATTTCTTCTTGAAAATCCCTCTTAGTGCTCACGTAACGTAAGCATTAAAATGAAAATTATAAATGTTGTTTTTGCTAGTATGAAAATTAGTATGACACGTTTAACGTTGAGTCATTGAATTCTGTGAGCACTGCTAGGAAGTGTGAAAGCAAAATCGAAGCCCATCAGCAGGCCTGTAAACATAATGTAACCTTGTTGAAACCCTCTCCATTCCTGACAATACGACTGGGTGACATTTGAATAGAGAAACAGTGTAATTTGCATAAGAGCATGAGGCGAGAACTCGCTGTGAAATTCAAAACCTTCGTTTAATTCCTGTGTGTAAACTTGTTCAAATTGTCTGTTAACAAAATATGTTTATAATCCGTAACTATGAAAATTGAGATTTTCAAGTGTAACTTTGGCTGAGGTCAGTACTTCGAAACTTTGTGTAAATCGTGTTACCTCAAATAACGCAAATTTATTTCACCACAGGAAAACCCCGCACGTAACAGAGAAACGCAACCCCGCAATGTTTTAAGGCTAGGTGTTTTGTGACACTGAATATGCTTAACCATGTGGTAAAGTAGGCATAGTTATTTTTCCTTAAATGGAAAACCCCTATGTAACCGTTAGAGTGAGTTGAAGTGTTCCTTGTAGCGTATCCCATGTCTAGGTTATAATTTGTGACTTGAGAATTATGCGTAACCTCGAGATGTACTCTCAAATTATCTCAATGTACCGCAGCCAGCACGGCCTACATAAATTATCTGCTCAGTGCGAGTCAAGCCCCCAATACGTACAACCACGAGAAAGCGAAACCTTCTCCCAGCCAGTCAATCTACTCCATGCATAGAAATTATGCTAATAATTATGCATAACGTCAAACTGTGTAATCAACTCATGTCCATGTACCTGTAGGTCATGATATTAGTAAAGTAAGAGTGTACACCCCAATTATAACCTCAATAGGAGGATAGGGAGAAATGTGTGATGTAGGCGTTGTAAGTACGACGACTCGAGAACCTATCCCCCATATATCATAGTAGAGCTTAGCACGTGAGATATTTTCTGTACTCCCGCCTATATTCAAGAAAGAGAAATTAACTTTTCTTGTGTAATTTGTAGGTTAGAAATTATTGTGACTCTAGATGTCAAACTTCCACGTACAAAACATGTTTAAGTGGTCCTGTCTTAGCTAGTAAGAATGCATTTGTTTTTTGAGAAATATTCTCACCCCGATGCGCATGTAGAAATTTTTCATGCTTGTGTAGAAACACCTTATTGCGTTTTGATCGTAATTGAGGCGAACACCAATAATATTCCACAACCCTCTACCGTGCTGACGTGACTGAGCACACCTTCATGTCAAGTAAACGGAGATCCATGCCTACCTATTGCATGAACCTTCTGCCCTGTGCAGACTCTCATAACGTACATGCTTATCAATCTTTAAACCCAAGCTAATTTTTGTAATCACGTATTCTAAATCCAGCTATATAAGGGAAAATCTTATATCCTAGTATGTAAGAATGTCAAAACTTGTGATTACTATCCTGTAACGAAAGTGCAATAATGTTAACCTAACTTGTAAGAAGTGTACTTGTTAAATCCAATGATTGTGTATAACCTAAACCCAGTGTTCATGTCCAGCAAAGTTGCTGCAAGAAATGGTAAGATTGCTTTACATGTACAAATGGTGCGAACACAATCAACTTCAATACCTCAAGTCTTGTAGTACGAAACTATCCTATCTTGAATGTTCTGTTAACATGTCTTTGTTAAAAGGGTTCTTCTTCATTACCCTATGCCTAATTATCTGTAGGAGATCACCCAGAGAGTAGGATGTATAAAAATAATTTTTTTTCTCACCGAATGCATTTAGGGTACTGTGTAACCACACTGGTTAGTGTGTCAGTCTAGTTAACTTCGTCCCGCGGGGGCCACTACAGTATACCATCCCCGCAAGTATTCGTTTAGCTCCAATTTTATTTTATTTCCAGAACAGAAAAAAAAACGTTAAACTAAATTTTGTGCAATCCACTGTTGTACGCACTCTGAATAAATTTTCTAAAGAATTTTAACAATCGGGCCTGCAGTTTTGGTAGAGCATTCTTAGAAAGCAGCCAAGTAGCTCATTATTCTCAGACTTGGTTTATAAATTTTGTAATTTCTCAAGTAATTTTTTATGTTTTTAATTCAACAAAGCCTATGATCACCTGGAAGAATGTAGCTTTTTAATAGTGAAAGAATGATAAGAATCGGCCATGTAGTTTCCATGATTACCGAAGAGACATAAACAAACTCACATTACCGTTTTATAATATTAGTAAAGATAAGGGACAGTAGCTGCTCATATGGTGTATGAGTGCTGACTGACAGAATATAACATTGTGCTCGTATCTCATATGAGCCCCAATCCTGAAAATGTTAAACTGCAATTTTGTACATTTTGTACTAGATGTAGCTCTTATTTTTTGAGCATCATCATCCAAAATTTTCCCACTGATAACTTGCTGATTGTGCTTTGTATCGAGGTCTTAATATCTGCAACATTAAAAGGTACATTTGCAGCATAGAAAAACATTCACACAACCTTATCAAGGTTTCCTTTTTGCTCTTCAGTTATCTTAACCATATAATCAGTGAGTAAATGTTGTTTTCTGTTAGTTGATGAGGAAGTACTAGGTACGGGGCTTGGACAGGCTAAGGCATAAAAATTTGTGGAAGATGATCTACTTGATTCGTTGAAGGAAGGCTGTGCTGCTGCTAGCAGTTGATGTTCCAGATTTTCTCAGTTTCACTATCCTTTACCTTTCTATCTGAACATTTCTGTAGGCGAGTTCTTATCCTTTCTATCTTGTCAATAACAATGTTTACATCTACATTTTGAATCACCATCAATTTTTGTTACTTCTCTCTACTCGTTTGCCAACTTATGTCCACTCCTATGCACTTTTGGCATTTTTTATTTGATATGTTCCTGGAATCTCTGATATTCTAAAATGTCTTACTACACTTTTCTAAATGTTGCTATTCACATGCACACAATTTAAGTTTTAATTAAATTAATGGGTTGTAAACTTTTTCAGTTACAAGGTAACACCACTACACTTTCCATTCAGGCTATGATAATTCCTTATAATAAGCTGTCTTATCCGCTATATTGCAATACCAAAATTTTAAATACCTGTAGCAACTTTTTTGACACTTCACTAGAAAACAGTTTGTAGGTAGCTGCCACGTAACTGTGTATCTAACCAGATAACTTAAGACTAGAGAGGGGAATTCACTGCATATTCACTGCCTAACCAATCAGCTTCATTTGTGTAGCTGGAAAGGGTAACTCCTTAGTATATATACTCAGTCAGTCTGGTTCTTTAGCTAGGGGAATCTCCTACAGCAATGTAGAAAGGGAAGTTCCCTTCTGCTTGCTGCTTAGTTCAGATTACTCACTTATTTCCTGTTTAAAGTGAGTCAAACTGTTTACATAAAATAAAATTTAATCAACATGTCTGGATATTTTATACAGTAGCAAAAGTTTACAAATATTATACAGTAGCAAAAGTTTACAAATATTATACAGTAGCAAAAGTTTACAAACTTTGAAAAACCCACTTGGTGTATTAAGTGGGTTTTCTCAAGTAGGCCCACCCAAGAAAACCAGGATGGGTTTTTTTCGGGTGCTCCCACTTTGGCAAACCCTGGCTGCCACTGACCATATTATTAATCACTAGAAGTGGACATGCTGGTTCCAGCAACATCCTGCCATTTCTGGCTCAGCAGAGTGGACCCCGACCAACCATCATTGTTCAGAGTGCACTGTGCATAACCTATGCAGTGCTGAGTGATACCATCAGCAGCTCAGGATGGTGTCCGCACTGCCACAGATACTAGCCAGGACCCAAGCCACGTGCTGGACCACATCACTTCTGCCACTGGAGACACATGCAGAGAACAGCACGTGTCAGATGTAAGTGTGGGTATGTGGGGCATGTGCGAGGGCAGAGTCACTGGGCTTGCACTCTACAAAACGTCATACAAACTTTGTTATTATTAAAAGAGATTTTCCTCAGTACAGAGGTTTTCCTCCAACATTACAATAAACTCGGAACAAATGCTTTGTGCAGAACTCGACATTATCTTCTCAAAATATTTCTCCAGATATTTTGGTCTTGTGTATCTTCCTCTTCTGCACCAAATCTGCTCATTGATATCTGTACATTTTGGAGCCAGGTAGTCATGGGTCGTCCTCTTCTCCTTCCCATAACTTCCCATTCTTGATTCTTGTATAAGTTTTGGTATTCTAGTATCATCCAGTCTTCTTACATGGCCATACCATTCCAACCTTCTTTCTTCATTCTGTAACTTCATACATTTCTTCTTCCACTTCCATTAGCCTTATTATTTCGGTATTCCGGGTGCTATTTTTACATTTTTTTAAGTTTCAAATAATTTGTGATATATGTAATTTATATTTTTTTTATAAATTGTCAAGATCTGTTATCACATTAATCAAATTTTGTATATTTTCATCATTTATTGTTATTTGTCTCATTTCTTGTACAAGCCTATAACGTTATTATGTTTATTGTGTCTTATTACTATTATTACTATTTGATTTATGTTTTGCGTAAGCTAACAATGTTTATATGTCTTTGTATAAGCTTATTATATTTACTGTGTATTTGTTGTACAGTCAAATGAGCCCTATATTCTGTGAGCATTTGCTCTTTTACTGAATCTACTGGGTGATAAAAATAAATAAATAAATATATTCCATTGATAGTTGATTATGTATGTAATTTGTTTCCTCCCTATCTTGCGTTATAATGACTTGTTCATCTGCAAATAGTAAATGATGCAGATACTTTCGATCTGCTATTTCTAAACCCATTCTATAACATTTAATAGACCATGTTCTTACACTAACATCTATATAAATTTTAAGTATGGTTGGTGACATAGGGCACCAATGTAACAGACCTTAGCTTGTTTTAAATTTTTATGATATGCATAACCAGTTTTTATTTGGCATGTGTTATTTTTGTTAAGTTCTTGTATTATTTTAATTAAGGAGTTCTCTATATTTGCTATAATTGTAATGCTTTCCATTGCATTTTTCTTGGGATGGTATGAAAAGCTTTTTCTAAATCTATGAAAACTAATTCTATATGTTTTGATTTTTCATTGTACTTTTCCAGAATCTGATATAATGTGAAAATGTGATCTATATATGATCTACAAACATATATACTTATGTTTTATAGTTACCGTACTGATGCTGGCTAACAGTCAGCGGCGCTAGAGCCCATGACGGCGCTCATCACGCACGTGTCACTTGTCCTGCACGTGCGCAGAGGCCAATAATTTTGAACATTTCACATAAATGTTATCTTTCAGTGTAAAATATGTTTTATATTTTACTTTGCAGAGTTTAATATGTATTAAAATGTGTTCAAGTGTTTGTTGCTATTTTAAAATTGTTGGGTTATGAAATTCAAAGTGCCCACAGCACCGAGATTAAGAACACTGGTATTCCGGCATGAACGCCATCATAAAGAGACACTAAATTAATATGAAAATTCATAAGAAAATCATAAAATTTAAAACAATAATTAATTTAATTTGGGCCATTTAATTTTCTATAATAAAATATTTTACTCGGTGTGCATAGCACTTACGTTTATGTGAATTCCGTAGGTGGCCATGGTAGGTCCGTGCGACGCTTGTCTCTGGACAGTCTATCGAGGAGAGCTGGCGGGGTAAGATGCTGTCACGTACGCACTACAACTTTTGTTCACTGATTTAGGTTTCCATAGTCAATTTAGTTTACCCATTAACCTTTGCTTGCGTACGTTTTTGCCAGACATTTTCCCCAACATTATGCTTCTGCTTTATTAATTTCTTGCGCCCTTGTGGCATTTTCAACTTAATCGAGGAGAAGGAGAAGAAAGATATCGGAAAGGTCACGTGACCCGCGCAACTTGAATCAGGCGCCATCCGTCTCTGTTTATGGTATTTCATTGTAACGTCTGCATAATTGCTACACGCTATTTTTAAGGGTTTTGTTTTTATGTATGTATTTGAGGGCATTTTCCATGTTAGAATATTTTACTGCAACATCACTTATAACCACGTGACCGACTGACGTCAAGTCTTTGTATACGTCATCATTGCATTTTGAGAGCTTATTTATGTAACATCGTATGCGCAATATTTTATTAAGGGTTCTATGTTCAATTTTTGTCAGGGTCCATGTAATTTCATATAAATTGATGCTTTTTGTAGTTGACTACGCTGTCATGTTAGTGTTGTATTTTACCGCCATCAGGCATGTTACAAGCCTGCAACCGTTTCATTCATAAAGAGGATAATTTTCTCAGCAAGAATAATCTTTTGTCTGAATTTAATTTGCGGTTTCCATGCGGAAATATTGCAATTTCACCTGCACTACGTGGTCTGCTACGAACTTCATCCAGCGGCATACGCGCCATCTAAACTTGTTTTCACACATGTGTGTGTTTATTGTGATTACTCATCTCATGTCCCAGCTTGTTTCATGTATCTTTTGAGGGTTTATGTAATTTTGTAATTTGTGTATGGTGCAATTATTCCCGTCCTACCCGGCTGTGTATAGGCTGTCACCACACTACCCACGTGCTGGAGGGCGAACCCCGACGAGTTTGCGTTAGTGATGCCGAGTAATCACATGTGTTGATATGTTTTAAGGGTTTTCATTTGTAATTCACCATGTCCTGGCTTCAGGGAAAAACTGTTAGTCCACCCTAGCGCTGTCGGCCCTCTTACCTTGTGAAGGCTGTGCTTTCATATACCTCGCTGAGATCGTCCATCTAGGCGTGTGCTAGAGTAACTGCGGGCTGGAGAGTAGCAAAGCGGAATTGGCTAGTCATGACTGAGATAATCATTTCATTGGCACATTGATGTATATGCATAATAACAATAAAAACAAGTCTACAGTGAACTTAACTTTTATTCAGTAGTGACAGTGTCCTAGGCACATATATTTTATTAAGTGTTTATTTCAAGTGATGTTTTGTAAAAGTTTAGTATTGCCTATGTGTTTGTAAGTACTCCCGGGTGAGACGGACACACAGAACCCACAGCATCCCTGAGAACCCTGAGTTTCAATAGTGCTGTGATTGGGAAGCACCGCTGGCGCCCAAATTACCAGTATGTATTTGTGTCATCGTTCATCTCATATCTCACCCAACTGCGTCAATATAAATTTATTTGAGCTCTGCTGCTGTCAGTATTTTATTGTGTAATGAAATGTAACTTGTGTACAGGGTGAATGTTTCGACAATGTCGGTGCCCCACACGTCCATACTGCGGACAGAAAAGACAGAGGTGGCCGCTCCACAGCAGCACCAGCAGCAGTCTACAAGCACGCAGCGCGTGTTGCCTCTACTTTACATACAGAGCTCTCCACCTGTCAGAATAAATGCCAGCAGTGCTACCACCTCATCCCTGACAGGGACTGTGGCTGCTCAGGTAATTAGCATGTGCTTACAGAAATAAGTTATGGTAATTTGAATTGTAGGAAGCATTTTTTCTGTCTATCCTTTCATATTACAGGATTGTTAACATTAAATTTAAAAAAAGTGAAACTTGTAAAAGTCAGGGAATTTTACACTTTTGGAAAGGTCTGGAAAATACGTTAGTCATATATTGACAAAATTACCCCAGTATTAACAATTCTCTTGAAGTAAAAACCATCTTTTAGTGAACTATAAAAAATTTGGTTAAAAAATTTGAAGGAAATTATTATATACAACATATCAATACCAGGAAACCAATATTTCTAGCTTGGATAGCTTCAAAGGTGCAGCTAAATTTCTTTCGTAGGAAGCAAAATCTGAAGCTAACAAATTTTCATGACAAAGCAAGAGTGGGAAATCTATACTTTAAGTCCAGGAAAGCCTCAAAATGGCAGATGTGAGCACAAATTACCATCGAAATTTGCATGAAAATGGGTCCCCAAATTGGCTTAGCATGCAGCGTCTGAGACTTTTTGTTTACAGTTTGCTATAAAATAAGATATTATTATTATATTCACAAAATAATGTTTTTAAATGTAGGTGTGTTCTGATTAAAGTTAGTCCTCAGAATTGTCGATATGAACACACAACACAAATAGGAAAACAGATTATAAATGCAACAGTTCGTGTTTAGGCCACTGCAGGTGTTCAATTAAAATGTTACTGTCTCTGTATCATATTTTAATTTTTATTATTCCCCATCTTGATCCAGTTATGTAAATATACATTCTCTGTTTATTGGGTTTGTCATATATAATACCTAATAAAAATATGTCAACACACTGTTTACACACTGTATACAACAATACATAATATAAAATATGGAAACAATATTACTTAATTACATTAATCACAAATTAATAAAACATATTTTAGATGAGATAACTTAATTTGGGTAAACATACAATTACATATACAATAACAAACATTTCTGGTGATGCATACTAGCTACCATTATGTATAAATTCATAAATTTTCTGGGCATTATAAAAACATTGGAAATCAATTAGTTTTCTTACTGAGTTAGTAAATTTTTGAATATTTTTTTCCTCTGTTATATATATTTAGGTAATATCGTAGCCCAGTGTAGTATATATTATTATGAAACATAGAGCTTGACGCTTGGCTCATTCCTGCACATTGGACATGCACATACTACATTACGACTTTGCCCCATCATCGAGTCTTTACACTCATATGGGGAAGTCACACCACGGCAGTTCAATTAATTACGTGCCTACAAGATCACTCCCAGCCTAGTGAGAGATTACAGACATGTGGTGAAGTTAAAAATTGTACTGACCACCCAAAGCCGCCATGTGGTCCGCATATTTCCCGCCCAATAGATTTTACTGTTCGACGAGTCATTGACGTGCAGCTAACAGAGAAGTTAGTTCCAAGGATTGATGCAGAATGGCAGCACCCAGTCTACAAGGTCGCCATGGATGCCAGAGCCTTGTGGAGAGACGATAGATATATCAGCATCCTCCAATGGGGGAGATAAGAAAAGGGCGGCTCGGCCACTAAGCCAGCATATACTACCCCTGTGAAGTGAGGCTCGCCAACCCCACACCCCTCTGACATCCTTCAATCCAGAATTTTTGTTTTTTAAGGAGGTGCCAAATGCTTGATCAACACAGTCGCCGGCCCTCCAGCTTGAATAAGGCTGAGGGCACCACCAGGGGTAGTGGCTGTCACCCTGACCTCACAGTCTGCCATTTGATGCAGGGTACTGACTACTAGGCCACTTGCACCGAGATCACCCAAGTGAAGTCTCCGGAGTAAGTCAATCTCCGAAGACGCTTGCCACGACGCTGTCAACAGAAGCCAGAAGACGCAGCCATTACAGCATCCAGAAGTATCATGGCGTCCTACCAATTTGCTACACGGAAAGTTTTTTTTTACCCGTCACTTCCGTGGTAGCAGGTCGTGCCGACGTCTCTTCTGGACTACTCCCCCCCATTCCCCTCTTCACTTCAGAATTACAGTAATTCTAAAAGTTTTTGTAAACTTTAAATTTATTTTGTGCAGGTTGTCTTGTGCTTTAATGTTTGCTACCATCATTTAAAGAGCCATGAATCCCCCTGAATTTCTCAAAGCATGTAAATAAAATATGAGAGTTTTAGTGACTGTGTTAAAAATCTCACTGGCTCTATTAATTTTAGCAAACTCCTACTGACAGGTACAATCAAAGTGGGTATCCTTGGATTATCCCCAGTTTGCAAATGTTGGGATAAGTTACATTCCACAGTCTGAACAAGACAGGGATATCCGTGATACAGTCTAGGTCGTTTGACCTCCAGCGGAATTCAAACCCAGGACCCCAGGCTATTTAATTATCCATTATCTCAGTCCCAGCCTGTAGTTCATGCTGGACCCAGGAGGGCTTGGATCTCACCGGGTGTACCGGGGGTGTTCTCCTTTTGCTATTAGATTTCGTCGAGATGATTTTTTCAACTAAAGGATAAGCTAGCCAAATACATAAGATTAGTATGGCAAGTATCACAAAGAGAACTACACCCAAACTCATTCAGTAACCTCGCCGGCATCTAACGACACCCAACCAGTTGTGTAATCATATAACGGTTATTTAGGTCAGGGATAAAACAAACGAGATCTCTCCTGAGTTTAAGGCCATAAAACAAGGTGGAGATTCATTACTTGGCCTAGATTGGCCCTGGCACATGGTCCACTATGTGGACACCATGGCTCCATCTTTATCTGTGTCCGAACCAACCACGTGGTCTAGCCCTGCCCTTCCAGTATGAGACCTCCTCCTCACCAAGTGCCAGGTTCGCCCATTTGCTGGGAAGGTCATCAATATTAGCTTACCACCTAAGGTAGCAATATCTTGTAGGGTAGTGTCAGTATATCCCGATTTCATCCCAACTCGTAAGCTGACTAGACCAGAACCTTATAGGTGGAGACAGAACTCAGGCTCCTAAAAATCAGTCTATATTCAGAATTGTAACTCCCCACAGTAATTTGATTTAACTCGTGTCGGCTGGCGTCAGCTTGTTGACAACCTTCACGGTAAACAGGATTAAACTCCTTGGAAGGGAGATCTATTATTCAGCCAGGTAATCCCATTACACACCCTTTTAATGTCTCTTGTGAGACTCTGTAACTTCAGGCTCTGGAGTCCAATCAGCATGCTGGAGTAGTTCCAGTCATGGAAGAAATAATCCCTATTTTTCTTGTTCCTCCATATCTTCCCTACCCAACCATGACAAAAACAAAACCCAGCATGCGTCAAGCTTTTATGTGGGATAACTGTGAGTTTATGAACATATCTGGTATAATGATTATGAATCTTTTCATTTGTTGGATTTTTTCAGTATTCAATTTAATTTTACAAATTTCATGAAATTTGATATATATATATATATATATATATATATATATATATATATATATATATATATATATATATATATATATATATATATATATATATATATATATATATATATATATAATTTTTTTTTTTTTTTTTTTCATTATAAATTGGCAGAATTTTATATTTATTTAAAAGGTTCCTACAGGAAGTTGAGTACCGCGCATTTGCAAAAATTTGCAATGTTTTTTTTTTATTTTTCCAAAATTAAATTTTTATACAGCCCTTCATACTGCCCCAAAATTCAACACCATACCTCATGATCAAATGGGAAAGAGCATCATTCTTAATGTTTTAAAATCTACTATTTCTTGCAAGGTCCTCTACATAAAGCAAATTAATAATAATTTTGTTTTAAGTAATAATATTTGTGCATTCCAATTTGTTTTTATCAGTATGAAGTCCTAGAAATTTAACAGTCTTGTATTCATTTATAATATTGTGATTATAATATAATTCTGTATTTTGCTTAAATTAACAGTTTTATTTATGAGAAATAACATTAATTCTGTTTTAGAAACATTTAGTACTAAGCTGCTGCTGCTGCTATTATTAAACCAATTTTCAATGGTCTGCTACAGAGTAGTTTCACATTTATGTTGTAAAGATTTGACGCCGTCGGGAGAGACATGAGACGAACGAATACACTTTACTTATTGAAGGTGGGCACCAGTAGTGCTTCCCAGACACCGTCCTGTGAGAGTCGGGGTTCTTAGGGATGCTGTGGGTTTTGTGTGTTTGTCTGACCCGAGCATCTTTACAAAACACTTTGCTTTACTAAACATTTAACACTGAAAAAGGTGGGAGTTTGCTGGTGCTAAATAGATGCTAAATAGAAAACATAGATCTGTCACCGAGGTTGCGTTTATTGGTTTCCAAGTACATACCATGCCAGAATATGAATTAATGATTTAGAGTCGGGCGTGACTAGCTAACTCCTTTGGGTGATTCCCTCAGATTATCATTTAACTAGCGCACTCCTAGGTGGATGACTTCTCCGTGGTGTTGGAAAACACAGTCTCCACAAGGTAAGGGGTCTACAGCCGCTAGGGTGGACTGCAGATTTTTCCTGGAGACAGGGCATAGGGAATTTACAAATTAACACTAACACATGTGATTACTGACGTCTCTAATGTTTACTCGTCGGGATGTGCCTCCTACCATGTTGTGTGTGTGGTGATGGTCTATACACTTAGCAGGCTAGAACGAAAATAATGTCATCGTACAAATTACACAAATATTGATGAGAGAACATGGGACACAATATGAACAGGCACAATAAACATGCAGATGCGTAAAAGCATTCTTACATGACGCGGATGCCGATGGATGAAGTTCTTAGCGGGCCACGTGGTGCGGGTGGGATTGCAATATTTTCAGTGAAATTCCTTGAAATCCGGCGTTCTTCAGAAAATTATTGTGATTGCATTTCAAACACTCCAGTGTTGCTGACGCACCTGATGGTGGAAATATCAACGTTTACGGATGACCGCATTGTCAGTTACTAAACATTGATCATGACAAAAATGACAAAAATCCATTTAGTTAAATAATACATATTACCCTGAGAAAGTTATGGCGCACAAGAAATGATAAACAAGAACATTCTAAGCGTAAGGATGGCGCAGCTACGGACTTGGTGGCTGTTAACCACGTCGCAAATGATGTGGCCATAAAACAATTTAACATGATGAAACCCTAAAATAAACACATACAAATTTACCCTTAATATTGCTTATGGCAATAAAGCAGAAATTACAATGCAAAAGCCTTTTACATGGGCGGATGGCACCTGATTCAAAGTTGTGCAGGCCGCGTGGCCTCTCAGACATCTTTCCTCCTTCCTAGACATTATGCTGGTAATGTCTGGCAAAAGTATGCAAAGCATAGGTTAACCGGTAAACTAAAGTGAACTATGGAAATCTAACTCAGTGAAAAAATATGAAGTGCATACGTGACAGCATCTTACCTCGCCAACTCTCCTCGAACGACTGCTCAGATGCAGGGGTCACGCGGTCCACGCGAAGAGAATGGAGAAACATATAGTACACTGCTAACAATAATAATCCCGTCACGGGAAAGTCAGTGTAATGGCCTCTTTGCACACATGCTTACCCACGTGTCACGTGAGTTGTGAGTGCTATCATGGTCTGACTGCTGCTGGCTGTTAGCTGCGTCAACCGACCACTCCCTCGAAGGCCAAGATGGTACTAACAACTCAACTTTGCTCTGGCGGGCTCAGCCCAGCTGTGAACTGGGACCACCGATTAAGGACAAATGTAGCATGGCCTCTTGAGTTCTCCTCACTCTGTGGCGTTTGTAGGGGGTGGGGGTGTAGGCTGGAACCATGTTTTTGGGACGGGTTGGTGACTCGCCTTGCCTCTTGTGAGTGACGTGATGCGGTTTGTTGACATCTGGCGTAACACTTACCGTCGCATTCACTTCTTTACTATCTTCCCCAAACCCTTAAAAATTATCTGCTCTACCAATTTATCCCCTGCAGGCACAGGAAAACCTCTGAAAGGTGTCTCATTTGGACTCTTAGTGCTAACACTTACATTTTCACTTTGGTTACAACCATTTTCACTCGGGTCTTGGGGAATCCCCTGAAAACTGTGTTGTTTGGCTATACTGTCCCTTCTGGTTGCAGAAAAACCTCGAAAAGGTGTATCACTGGCACTGGTTGTTTTACAATTTACAACTTTCTCTCTCATTTACACTAGCAAACCTCTGAAAAATACTCTGGTTTACCAAGCTGTTGCCCTCCTCCTCCCTGTTCAGTGTGGAGTGTTCGGATAGCGGACTTATGTTGTTGACATTTGTGCACGCATTGTTGACGTTACTGTGTGTGCTTCTTGGTATGCTACGCCACGATCGCCGACTGTGCTTATCGTCGGCTCCTTGCCTCTCTTCCCTACAGGTGTGTGGGCTATACGCAGGTCGTCACGGTGCCGTTTCATCACATGTCTCTGTTCCAACTTCATAAGAACGTGGAATTCCCCATCTTCGCTCTTACTTTTACTGGCCCAATCCACCTGGGTGCCAGTCCTGCGCAATGGTTCTTAACCCCGGCAGACAACGGGTTCTCCCTCTCATACACGTACATGCCTGGTACCAACTCTGGTGGCTGTTTTTTACTCTCCTGTACCCATGTGCTACAATATCTCTCCTGATTCTCCCTCGCCTGCTCATGTATCTGTAGTTGGTGGGCGACAATTTCCTCCTGCGGTACGGGTGGGTTTTCACGATGTTCTCCTGGCACATACAATTCGTGGCCTTGGACCATCTCTGCGAGGGTTTTCCCTGTTGCAGCATTCACTGTATTCCTTATGCAAAACATAACCTCCAGAATAAGTTGTGCCCATCTCGTGTGGTCTGCTCCTAACCGGACTCATAACTTGATTTTTACGTCTTGATTACGATGTTCGGTCTGGGGTGTATTGTCATCTGTTAGCAAGTATTCCGGGTAACCCCATCTTGGAAAGAATTCATTCTGCATCACGTGCGCAACTGTGTGTGCACGGACATTACTTACAGGAAATGCTTCGGTCCACCTTGTGAATAAATCGGTAACAACTAAGAAACGCTTTCCTCCTTTTGTGCATGCGTATGGGCCCATGATGTCGAGTTCAACGGTTTTTAAATGGCTTTGTGGGTAGGTGGGGTTGTTGGGGTGCGTCACCATCTGTTCTCCATGGCTTCCTGGTGTTGCACATAACACAGCTCTGTACATGTTTATGTACATCTCCCTGTACTCCTGGCCAATGAAAAAACTTCTGTACATTCCTACATGTCTGTTCTGAACCTGGGTTGCCATGCTATAATCTGTCATGTCTGCATGTTAGTACTAGTTCACGTGTTTCTTTGGGTACATAGGTCTGCCATTTTGCACAATTGTCGGGTGGTTTCACTTGTATCTCCCTGTCCACGACTCGCCAGTGTTCGGAATATCTGTCTGCACAGTGTTGTTGGCGTGCAGCATTCGGGGATTTTTCTTGTGCCACATTCACTTCTCTTAAAACATAGCGGGTAAAACAAAAGGTGGTGTTTCTGTTACTTGTGTGGCACGACAAGGTGGTAGCACCTCTTACCACTCAATATCATCTGTTACCGTTATGTGTTGGCACGGGTTCCAAGACAGCACGTCTGCCAGTTTGTTGGTTTCCCCCGCCACGTGTTCTACCTGAAAGTAGAACTCTTGTAATAGCAAGGCCCAGCGGGCAAGTTTGCTCTTCTCGGTATGCATTCCCCTGAGCTAAACTAAACATCGGATGTCAGTTTTCAGCGTGAACTTCCTTCCTAACAAATATGGCCAGTACCTCTTTAGGGCATGCATGATCGCCAAACATTTGTGTTAATTAACGGGTATTTCCTCTCTGCATTATCAAACTTCGCATTGGGTAGTTAATGATATGTTTTTCCTTGGGTTCTCCCAGTTGGTACAGTACTGCCGCAATGCCTTCTTGGCTTGCATCTGTTTGAACTACAACTGGCATTTCCGGGCTAAACTTGGCTGGTGTTTGACAGTTTAGGAAAGCAAGTTTTATGTCTTTGAATGCTTGGTGAGCTTGGGGTGTCCTCCGTACAAATTTATGTTTTTCAGATAACCTGCCGGTGATACCAGAATTTATATGGCACAGAAGGGAGCCCTGCTGCCCACAGAAGGAATCCTAACATTAACCCTGCTGTTCGCAGATAAGGCATTACCAATACACTTTCACGTAGAGAAGAGATGATCTCAAGACAGCCCAGGTTGTCAGCACAAGCCAACTTAGACTGCCAGCAGGGATGAGTCTACCATGGCTCAACTAAAAGGAGGTCAGTAACGTGTCAGAAGTTAGCTGAGCCTAAACTATACCTACCCATCACAGGCAATGAACTGAACCACCAACTGCAAGGAGAAGCACTGAACCAGCTGACCCAGATTATTCAGGAGCATCGCCGAGTATTTGAACAACGTAGCACTCTGCACCAGACCACCACTGTCTCCCACAAGATCCACTTGACCAGCATTTGGATATACCACAACCGACCGGGAGAGGTCTCCGCCAAATGCAAGGCCATAATAGAACAGCAGATTGAGGAGTTGAAACAGCTAGACATCATCGAACCCTCAGACTCGGCCTACAATGTCAGAATAGTCTTGGTACCCAAGAAGGACGGCTCACTTAGATTCTGCATCAACTATTACGACCTGAATCAAATCACTTAGCCAGTATCCCCCCAGCGTTGAACCTGGGGCACAGGCTAAAAGCGGTCAGGGAAGCTAAAAATTTCAGCACCCTTACACTAAATTTACCTCGCCTAATGGAGAGGCATATCAGTTTAAGGTCATGTCATTTGGCCTCGAATGCTCGTGCAACATTCCAGTGCCTCATGGCTGCTTTAGTCCTAATGGGCTACATTCGCGTTTTGCTACGCCTACCTAGATTACGTCTTAATCTTTTTCAAAAACTGGGAGGAACACCAGTGGCACCTCCAGTTAGTCTTAGAGAGATTTGAAAACCATGCATCAAAGTGCTGTTTTGGCAAGACCAAAATTAACTTTCTGGACACTAAGCCACGCCAGAAGGCAATTTTGCCCAAACTGAACAGACACGAGCCATAGCTGAAGCTGTTCCATCTCAAAACAAGAAGCAGCTGTGGAAATCCTGGGACACTGCAACTAGCTTCGAGATTTCATACCAAATATCGCAGAACTTGAGATTGTTAAATAACCACCTGCAAAAGGACCAAACTTGGAAGTGAACTGAGAACGAAGAAACTGCTTTCCAGGAACTCCAGTTCCAGTACACACAACCCGACATGTTTTATTGGCCCCTTCCCAACCTACCACTGATTCTGCAGACAGACACCAGTGTCACAGGTCTCAAAGCTGTTCTCTACCAAGAGACCCCGGAAGGACGTCGATGAGTAATAAGTTACGCTAGCACACTTTTGTCAGAAACGGAGAAGAGGTACCACTTGAATGAGCAAGAATGCCTTGCTATATCTGGGCCCTTAAGAAGTACCGTTGCCACCTCAAAGATGTACCCTTCATCTTCCAGACTGATAATCATGTACTTACCTAGTTACACATAAAGGGAACTAGAGCCAATCCGAAGGCTAAACGTGGAGGGGAGAGCGGTCGGTCCTTGTGATGTCATGGGGGGGAGGGGGTAACTGTGCAGCGCCTGCTCCATGCAGTAAGCTTCGCCGGGGGCAGCAACTCACTGCACTATAGTCTATTACAGGCTGTTCACGGTAAAGTGAGCTCAATATAAGTTCTTCTTTAAGCCAATTTGTATCCTTGCATTACTATTTTTATACAAAAATTTCCCTGCAGCTAAAACCCATTGTACACATTTTACCATTCTCAAAAGTTACCATCTGTGGCCCCAATAAAAATATTTTTTTCACTTTACTGCGAATGGCCTTTATGCAAAACGCGTTTGGTGTTGAACCTACTGAATATTCACTATATTTGATGCATTTCTGCAGTATGAATTATATACATGCACAAACTATCTAAACATTTCTTATGTCACATTTAGTATCCGTCACTTTACCGTACTTTACAAAACTATGGCCAACTTGAAAATACATTTTAAAAATTAAGATGTACAGTTTATGGCGACAAGAATGATTGAAAATTCACTTCATGAGAAAATTTCTAAAAGTTTTTAGTTCCCGTAGTAAAAAAACTCTTAGCTGGATGGATAGTCGTTTCAGAGGATTATGACGTAAAAATATGAGATTTACACTGTGCAGTTTTAAAGCAGGCAGGCAGGCAGGCTTGTACCTGACAGCTATTCTTGAAGCTGCTTGAAAATTGGTTTTGTTTTTCTCGTTTGAGCAAAGCGTCAACATGAGCTTTGCGATTCAGAAAGCATAGTCTTATGAAAGTCTGTGTCCTGGCGAGTTTCTTTAATGTCAGTTGACTTGCATTTGGAAATTTCGCAGTAAACTGCGTAAAGGAAGTCTGTATTACACCAGGTTTGCTGTTCAGCCCACTCTCATAGTAAGAGTTAAATATTGTCTCAGCGCTATTGACCATGGCGAGCAAAATTAACTACCAGATGCTGTATCGCGAGCTCTCAACCCCCACCAGGTGCCTGAGAACCTGAAAGACTGGGAAAGGATGCTCACGTCACAACACGCTCCACGTCGGGAAGTTGACAAACCAGATTATGTACATTTACTGGAGGCACAAACCACTCGTACTGTGTTTGCCGAGCAACAGCAGGGCGACCCCAAAGTATGTAACCTGCTCACTAAATTACCTGATGTGCTTCAGGGAAGAATAAGGGTATGTATGCACTCGTCCCCATATGCACACCGAAGACTAGAAACTGTGGGTACCATACAGCCTCCTGTTGGACCTATGTTGTTATCATCACCAGCATCCCCATGCAGGACACCTTGGAGTTAAAGAAATACTGTTTGAACTTAACCAGAGGTATACCTGGGAAGGTGTGAGCCGGGACGTGGAGACTTACGTCAGACAATGCCAGCACCAAGGCACATGGGGCTCTACACACTGTCAATATCCCACGATTGCCCTCCCGGGCATGGACCCAAATCACAGTCAATCTGACAGTACCCTACCTGTGAACCCGAAAGGGTAAGCAGTATATTTTGGTGGTCATTGACCTGTTCCCTAGGTGGGTTGAGGCCTACCCCCTAGCTAAGAGTGACACTAGAACCATCATTGCAACCTTGAAAAGGGAATTTCTCCCTAGCTGGGGATATCCCTGCTGCATCCTAACTGATAAGGGTCCCCAGTTTATTGGAGCAGCTTGGGAGATTGCCTGTCACAGATGAGGAGTCCAGCCCTGGACTACACCCAGCTACTACCCGCAAGGAAACCAGATGGGAAGGAGAAATTAGGAAATATAGAAAGGCCTCAGAATCATAATGCAAGGGGACATCTTGTTCACTTTTTGCAATCGCCAAAACGAAGTCTTGGGAGCATCGCCTAGTGAGCTGCTACTTGACTGCCCTCTACAATGCCCTAAGGAATGGAACTGAGAAGAGGACTTAAGTCAAATTCTGCAAGCCGAAGAAGTTCAACGCGCCAATATGAAATGAATGGGCGCTGCGCGTGTGGGTGAAAGAAGACATGTCCCTTCAACAGCAAAGTTACATATTTCCACGGCAGGATTTCACCCAAAATAGGAAGGCCCTTACACAGTAGTGGAAAAACAAGGAAACACTCTGTGGGCGGAAGACAGCAGCAATAATGTACGAAAGTACACATAACACATGTGAAGAAGACCTCTTGGTGCCAGCCACGTGCCCTGCCACTTCCCACGCACTGGTCCCTTCCCACACACTGGTCCCTTCCCCTACTGCGCCACCGCTTTCTCCAGAGCCGCCATGTCTGCCTTCGCCGGCACCAGCGCCAACCAGGGGAGGAAGGGAGCCCGCAGCACCACCCCTGGTGGGCCATCATCATGACGATAGCAGCCTGCGCTGCCCTCTGTACCTGCTGCAGCAGAGGTGGAGAAAGAGCCAGCTTCACAAGGAGAAATGCCTACCAGCCATCGAGATGAGAGCAGAGGCCAAAGTTTTTGTGCCACAGTTTGTTGACCCCCGGCCTACTGACCCAGTGCCGCCTGCATCACCAGCTGTGCCACGCTGCAGTCTGCCGCTACGCAGAGTACAGTCCTGGCGGCCTGCTGAGCATCAAAAGGAGGCCCGGGCTTTATATGGAGATGTCGTGGCACTGCCCTCGTACCCTCAGCTGGTCAGTGCAGAAGAAAGACTCTGTGTGAGTGAAGTGATCGCACCTCTCACCTACTTAGAGCCAGCCAACAGACTGTGTGTGTGCCGCATTCCAGGCAGTGACACCTGCTGAGAACCTCCACCTCATCGTGTGGTATGTCCTGACTACTTGTGACTCTGAGAGTAGCTTTAGTTAGCCCTAGTGAAGTGTACGTAATAGCCAGCGTACCCTAGAGTAGGAAATTTGTACAGAAGCAAAACCCTTTTTCACGTAAATTCAAAGAAGAGTACCCCCCTAGCCAAGTGAAACGCCATGTCAAGAAACATGCAAGCTAAGGAAACACCTGGTCATGTATTTTCCTTATCCAACCAGGAATACACAACTTGTCTGTTCAGCTGATTTGTGTATTGATGCTGTAGACCAATACTAACTGTGCTTTCACAACTTACACTGGCTCATGAAGGATGTAATTACTATATATTGTTTCTGCTTTCTGTTTATTTGTTTTGCTTTCGTATTTTGCTTTGAAGTTTGCAACTAATTTGCTACGCACCCTAACTGCCACTTAAGAGTTGAGGCCATGAGCCAGAAGTTAACCAGTAAAGTTAAAGCACACGTTAAGTTGTAGTAAACCAGCCCTAGACGAAAGCATGCCTGGAAACCAAGTTAGTATTCGCGTGCCAACCATTTTATTTATGTGCCAACCATTTGTGTACTAATGTGTACCTCTCTCGGGTATTATTTGTACACCCTTCCCATTTGTACTACTTTTGTACAGCCACTGTGTACCACCTTTGTACTTTTATACCACTCATTGTACTTTGCTATTGTATAGTAAAGCATTTCACATTAAAATGATTTAGCTCACTTAATTTTTTTCATTATTACAAATTTTTAGTAATGTGCCTAATGCTTGAATGGCTAGACCATTCCAAACCAGATTCACTCTTTGTAAGATTTTCATGTGTCTTAAACAACTATTCTCACTAGCATTTTACTACTCAAATTAATTCTTGGACTTATTATTGTGTACTATTTTCTTTTACCTCACACTCTTGTGTAAAAAATTTGGTTTAACGTTGTTAGATTGCCTCACGTGCACATTGCTACGGTTGTTACCTATACTGATGTTGGACCTATTGTTCTTATTCTTTGTTTACCTTTGTGTAACTTACCTGTTTCCACGTTGTCAATTGGTTAATTGTCAATCTCATGCAATTCACACTTTGTATAATCTTTTACCACCAGTGAATTGCCACTTGTAACTTGTACCTTGTCTAATTTTTGCATGTACCGTATTTTGGCGTGTATAGGCCACATGCGTGTATAGGCCGCACCTGAACTTTTTGATGAAAAATTAGGGATAGTTAATATTTCAAGTATAGGCTACACTGAATTTTTGTATTCCTGTAAATATTGTTAAGTCACGGTTCTGTACAAGCATAATACATTCTGACACAATTTCTCCCCTACAAAACATTTGAGACAGAAAATTTTAACTTCACAAGTAGTTGTTTTTTTTTAAATAAAGATTCCTTCCCTCTTCAGATTCCCTTCCTTCCTTTAAGAGTTAAAACTTTAAAATGTTATGTTGACAAATTTCTAAACATGTTTTGGGGAAAAAGAATTACAAGAAATTTTTTTATGCCAATGTGTTATATATAAGCAGCACCCCACTTTTTGTAGTCTTTTTTTGTAAAAATCTGCGGCCTATATACGCCGAAATACTGAAATATATATATATATATATATATATATATTTTTTTAACCTGAGTCAATACTGTAAAGCAAGATATGGACACTTACCTCAAGAGAAACAGTTGAATGGCTCCATTCTAATTGTTCTTTTGTGCATTTTGAAGTGTAACCAGCAGAATTTCTTATCATTTAGCAGCTTCTTTTTTCGATGTAACTAGGAGTTGCCAAACATAAGATAATTTTCTCACTGCACATTTTTCTCACTATTTAAGATTTTTACCAGTTAACTTTGTCATGTGTACTCTGCCTTTTGGAGTGAGAAAGGGGTAAACAACACTGCACAAGATCCAAGTCCAAAATGTGTAACTTTTACTAAGATTGGAGCCGAGTCCCAAGCCTGTCATATTGGTGAAATTTCGGCTAGGTCGTATGGTTACGTCCATGTTGGGACTGCGGTAGAGTGTCACGGATGGCTGCTTGGGGATTCGAACCCTGGATTCTTAGTGTTAACATAAGTTGGTAACGTGATGTAGACCAGTGAGTGGTTTGCTTAGAAAATTAAGTGTATATTGACCATCGTGATGTCAGTGTCCCAATGGTCATTTAAAGTAATGTCAAACTTTTACTGTAGGGGCGTATCATGTAGCGTGGCTTTGCCTGAATACAAACGAGGACGTGTTAGCTTACTTGTCGGAACAAAGTCGGGAACAGAGAACTCAATACTAGGCTGACATTTTACCTTAGTTATTCCTGGGCGTGACTGTCTAGCTGCTGGAGTCTGGTGACTGGCTGGTGGCATCAGTCGAACAGCGGCTGATGTTGGCAATGGTGAAGACGTGCCCAGTTAGTACTCCAAGCCGAGGGTAGGTATTTGATTAGGAGGACGTGCTGCAAGTATAGGGTAATAGCCTATCAAGGTGTCTTGGTACTGTGTAATTAATAAGTGAATAATATGTGGTGGTTTAGTTGATCGTGTTGGTGCCTCTAATAAGGGTACTGGGGTATCAACTTGTTTCTCAACTAATTTAAGGAGTTCGTTGACAAGATTCTGAATGTCTATTGGTGTTTGTTTGACTCCTCCTTTATGGTGATAAGGCATTTAAATGCTGCTAATAAGGATGTTGAGAAGTAACAGGTGTTTCACGTTTCTCTGCCTTGTAGGGCTGTTCACTTACTTTCCTCAAGCTCACGCGCATTGCCCTTCCAACCCGACTTTTTACCGCAGTAGGTGGAAATACAGTACGCAAGTGGTACTTGTGCTGTAATAGTGACAGTTGAGGTTTTCACTGCAGGTTCAGTGGTTTGAGCGGCCCTCTCCTCTCTTTGACCTTTTACAGCGGTGAGGCGGAGTAGGGACAACTCAAATTAACAAATTCTGCAAGTGAAAAGGTGTTCGTCCACCTTAGTGGTATTTATTACATGAAGCACCTGTTATTTCCTTCCACATTAAATATTAAATAATTGCTAGAAGGGCCTGAATAGCAATGCTAAAGGCTTGTTTCAAAGGTAAGAGATTTGTTTATTAAAAGTGAAATAGACAATGGGGCGGCACTTGATTACAGTATTTATTTTATAATTTACTAAAAAGAAAAGGGAATGAAACTAAGTCAGGAGAAGGCATCCTGAACAAAGTTAAAGTGAAATTAAATAATTGTGTTACGTGATGAGTATGAGCTACTCTGATGTAAAATATAAAATTTAATTTAATACTAAGACGTGTTCTGGAGGAACCTTAGTTATGCAGCACCAGAAGGACGCTGAAGAAGTGTGGTGGCTGTTACGGTGTTTGGATGGTATTTACCAGAGGGACGTCGTTGATAGTGAGGTTATCAAAAGGAAGGTTGAAGGACTGGTTGACGGCGTTGGTAGATCCTCTGGCGTGTCATTGTCCAGAAGGCCTCTAGAGCTGGACAATCGCCAAAGAGGTGAAAGACCCTCTGGAACGGCTGGTGGGATCTCCGGAGCTGCCGTGAACGTCAAAGACGCAGACCCTCTGGAACTACTTGATGTTACAGATGCGATGCAAAGGTTTCTAGAGGCTAGCACTCCCTGTGTGACATGTTTTGCGGCCCAGAAATCAGGGAGAATAGTGCTTACCCTTGTGGGCTGACACCTTCCAGTGGCCTTTTACAGCAGTGGTTGGTGCAGCAGACTGCCCTGAGGTGAGATCCTGCTGCATCTCGGAGGCTCTGAGAGCTCCGGCGGGTAGGCGCTAAGCTATCCAGTGGCAGGATTGGGAAAGCACCCTGCCATCATGGTATAGGGGACGATTTGAACTGGTGCGGAGGGGTGATGCAATTGGCGCACATGAATCATTGCTTCGCTGGTAGGAGCACATGTTCAAGACTTAATAAAGGGGCTTGTTCCCAGTGCGCTCAAACAGACCTGTGTCCCGACTTTTCTTCGTCTTACGTCAGTGGTTGCGGACTGACCTATAAGGAGTAAGTGCGTTCCAAGACGGGATTCAGTCGGAAGTAGTGTGTGCTACATAAATGCCCAGAATGTGTTATTCGTAAACTTGTTTTACGCACGCGCACAGTGAGAGAATTTACTTAGTTTCCACAGTAAACTTAGCTACTCCCTCAAGCTTATGATTCAAAGTAATTCTAATCTTATATTTTTATTTTTTGCTATCTTGGCAATGGGCTGTGAAATAATTTGTCAACCGCTTATCCCATTTTAAAGCTTTCAACTTAATCAACTGGGATAATTGTGCATAATAACCAGGCCTTCAGTCTAATCTGTACCACAGTCCTGTACCAGAGGATTCCTTCAGAACCGCACACTTAAACATACGCTGTTTGTTCATGCTGACCATTATTCACTCCTACATCCTTTGCTTATACCGGTCACATGGGTTAGGCGTATGGGGACACCTGACTTTAAGAGTGCGAGAGATAGAGAGTACCACTGCTCCAGTTCGCCATTGAGAGTCCAGATGCCTGCGAGAGGATGTTTGTCCTCGACACCGGTGGCTCCGTCTAATGGATAAGGGAGGTGGGTGGGAGGAGTGCGGTTGATGCACCACAAGCAACATCATTCTCTCATTTAGCCTCGCCACAGCCCCGGCCCACTCCTAAGAAGAGCTGTTACACCGTATACACCGCAGGACGCCTTCCAAGCCGGGGTGGCTTGTCTGGCCGTTGATGTCTGCTGTGCTGCAACCCTTTTCACATCATGTCGCAGCTTACCTCTTCAGCTTGAGGCGCATGAGGGGGAGTTTCTGCCATTCTCAGTTACTCTTTTCTCTCCTTCGCCTCTCTCTATCCACACCTCACAACCCCCGCACTGGCCTTGTGAGCTGAGTATTTAGGTCCCGCAGTCCTCAGTTCGAGGTTGTCTCGCACCAGTCCATTTGCCTAGTGTTACTCTGCCCAAGAGCGTACCGAAGGTGTTTTGAAAAGCATTTGGTAGGTTGCAAAGACATTGGTGTTTAGCAGAGAGCTCCATCACTGGAAGTGGTGAAGCGAGCTGCTGAGAATGAACTGCAATTCTGCGGCAGTGCACAAACATATATTCCACCTTCCCGTGGGCTCTGAGGTGCGGCAGGGTGGGGTGAGCTTCTCCTGTAGGCAAAGCTGCGCGCTCTGGTGCCATCTTTTGATCAATGGAGAAAGCAGGCATCTCTGTCATGCAGGATTGCACCTGCGGTGTGAGCTGGGGCACTTAGCAGGCGTGCTAGGCTGGATTCTATCACACAAGAGGGGTTGGCGTGATGTTTCAAAACAAGGTAAACTAACTTGGCTGCCCTTGTCCATGATTTTCCCCGCGTCTAGAGGCGTGCTGATAGACTCTGAATGCAAGTTGTTTTAGGTTCACTTCCTGCCTGGGTTTCATGATTCCATGTGCAGATGAGGCAAAGTCATCTTTATATTTACTCAACAAAGAGTGTTATGTGTCAACTCAAATGTATTTATTCTCGTAAGAATAAACACGGTGACACTACGAACTCCTACAATTTCATAGTTACCGAGAAACTGGTGGAAGTTACATTACTAACAGTTGAATAGGACCTGTTAATGCACAGAGTAAGCCTTGAACAACTAATGAAGCAGTCATGAAAATGACACAAATCCTACTGTCGCCTAGTGTAGTCCTCCTGAAGGGGCAGGAGTAAGTACTCCCAAGTGGAGTATGTGTCTCGGGTGTTGCAGCAAGCTTCGCTGATAGATGATCTGGTTGAGGCAGATAGTCTGTGCACAGCAGTGGTAGGGTGAGCTGCTTGCTTACCAAAGCAGAGGAAGCCATTCTGGGGCCTCATCCAGTCCTAAATCCTGAGTGGAGCCTTCATTTGGTTTCCTTGTGTGGGCAGCATCATCCCTTGCAGCGTTGGTGAGAGTTGGAAGCAAGGTAGCTCTGATTGCAGGTGGTATCATGACACTCGCTTAGGGGCAGGCCAGCTTTCAGGTGGGAGGCAGGGGCGCATGATTGACGTACATATTTATTGTTACTGGCAATGACGTGTAGTAATCACGTTTGGGATGTAGCAGTTGATGTTTGATCTCTAGCATGGGTGTCATGGCTTTCCATGGACTGAGTTGAAGTTGTGGATGCATACAAGGTATATTGCCAACTACACATCATACGACATCTTCTAGAGTTTTTATCATCAGAGTTACTCACTTATTCACAGAAGAAAAACAAACAAAATAACTATGCGTGTCCACTTATATAATTTTTCACAAATAATTAACTTACTTAGTTATCCATGAATGGTACATGTATACCATTATACTTGTGTCATGAGCTATCAACTGGCTGACGAGGAGTAAGAATTGAAAGAGGATGATACTGTCCGATCAAGTGCACGAACATTGACATGTTCCATTCCGAGGCGACCGGTCCTGAGCAGAGATGAACAAGTGCAACCCTGCTTTAGACACTGTCCATGATGACATTGACGTAACTGTTAAACTGCATTATTAATACAACTTACACATTTTTAAGTTGCATCAACAAACCATTCATTCATAATGTGTGTTGGTTTTTTGAGTAAGTGATATGTCATAAGTGAAAAACCCATTTTTGGAACTGCTACATGCATGGATATTGAATAGTTGGTGTATGATTTCCACTCAGTGAAATTGTCTTCAAGAGTTAAGCTTGAAAAGCTCCAAAGATAAAGCATTGTGGCACAGCAACATATCACCATACAATGGTAGAGGCAACGACCATAGCAGTACTGAATAGTTTTGGTACATCGACTACAAAATCTGATAAGTGTTTATCATGTTAAGTCGTAATAAACTTACCTTGCACATGTAGTATTTTATTACGTATGCATGAAATAACTTTTATATTTTTTCCATGTTGGCAATATTGTCACTTTTGTGTTAGTTGCGAATTGGAGACAAGTTTTAAAAAAAGGGAACAGATTATAGTTTTATATTTAACATTACAGTATTGTTACAGATTAGCTTTGAAATAAGTAATAGTTATATAGGTGTGCTCATTTACTGGTATCTTCCCACAGATTACTGCTGATAATTACATCATAATTTGTTTTGTACTTGTTTTAATTCTCTGGCCATTGTCAAATATGAGTTGCTTGGTGTTGGCAGGCTGTGGCAAATACAATGCGGCCAGCTGTGGTGACCAGCAATGGTCACCAGTTTATTCCTGCAGCACTCAGCACCAAGACAACGGGTGGCAGCAAGACCGTGAGCTCTCAGCCACACTTTCTCATCCAGACATCGCGACCAGGCACGCAGGTGCCAGTTTCCGTCACGGGCAGCAACAAGCACACCATCACTTACTTCAGCACAATCCTCAAGGTAGTGTAGGCCTCATGTCGCTTCATACTGCATCTTGCCACAAGTTCCTTACTCCTCCTTCCTGCTTTACACATGACCACATTGAGCCTATCATATGTGCAAGCTGACCCATTTATAACACTTATATCTGAATATAAACGTGTTTAAATTAAAGATTGAGTGTGATAATTTTTTATCAGTTTGGTTATTGTGTGTGCATCTCTCTGTAGAATGATATGATTACATTTTATGGTATAAACTGATGTGCGACGTCGGTTGGCAGACATAATCTTCGGGCAAGGTTATATTGAGCCGGTCAGAGGCATGGGTGATTTTACTGTCGGCTGACTGGCCCCGGCCGGTATACAATATGGGTGCGTGGCTTGGTATAAAGTCATTCGGGGGCTTGACAGTTTGGCAGATGGGCTGGCAAACTGCTACTGGTTTACCTGGGCTCGATACAGCCAGGGGTAGCTCCTTGATTTGCTGGTGTAGCGGCTGGAGCTGACAGTGCTTAGGAGGGCCTGTGGAGGGCTGCTGGTGCAATGACACTGGAACCAGGGGTTGGGGAGTCATCCCTGGCAGATGTCAGTCACCACTGGGTCGGCCGGTGGTCAGGATAGGATACTGAAATAATGTTCGGGAGGGAGCTGTGATGTGAGGCCTCTCAAGCTGGTGGATAGCTTGAGCTCGTTCCTCTGGGGTTATGCTGCAAAGTGCATTGAGGGGTGGGCTACACCTCCTGTCGTTTTCTGTGGCAGTAGCTTACTTTCTTGCCACCTTGTACCATTCCTGTGGGTGTATGGCATACAGATGGGTACAACTGGCAGTCTAACGAGAGGATAGCAGGTGACAAAGTTTCCTGGTTAGATGTAAAACCAAAGCTGAGGTTGAGCTAACCCAGATGTATACCCGTGTACTCCAACCGGCAACACAGCAGGGCAGTGGTTGGAGCAGTGGGCTGACTCTGAGCGCCTGACAATGGGTGTGGGTCCAAGTGTGGGCAGACCTCCATAACCAGTCTCTCTCACTCTCTGGCAAAAGTACAGTGCGCTGGAAGGAGTGTATCGGCTGGACTAGCTGGTTGACGACTCTTGGATTGTGTTTCTAGTGGTTGTGGCTCTACCTTACTGCACACCAGGTGCACAGTACATGTGGCCATTGACTGAGTGTGTTTTCTGTTGTATGTGCGCCCAGTTAAGGGCGCCCACAGTCCTACACTAAGTTCAGTAAATGGATAGTTGTGTACGCGATCTCCTGCTTTGCTCTGACAGGCCGACGTTTACAGAGGATACAAATCAGTCACCCTAGAAATTGAGAGAAACACATTTATACCTTGAAGAATAAACACTGTGGCCTGTACTACTTCCTAACTAACAGGAACTGAACCGGAAGTTAGACTATGGTTGCCTGGTGAAGGGGACCTGGAACTAAACTGAACAAGGTGATGCGGCTAGGTGGCTATAAGAATAACTTTAAACCATTCTCCACAAGGAACCGTTGAAGGCCATTACCAGAAAGGCAGTGGTAAGGCAAAGGGTGTTAAAGACTTCTTCGGGGATTGCCAGAGCAGGTCTTAAAGAGCTTATGGAAGGTGGTTAGGAAGCTGGTTAGGCAGAGAGCTCCAGCACAAGTAGTAGTGGAGCGAGCTTGCTCGTGCTCTTTCTCACTTGCTTGCTCGCTCTGTCTTGCTTGATCGCTCTGTCTCGATCACTCTCTTGCTCGCTTGCTTTCTCGCTCGATCTCTCTCTCTCTCTCTCTCTCTCTCTCTCTCTCTCTCTATATATATCGCTCGATCGCTCTGTCGCTTGTTTGCTCTTTCTCACTCTCTCTTGCTCTCCCTCACTTTCTCGCCCGTGCTCGCTCGTGCTCTCACCCACGATCTCTCGTTCGTGCTCTCTCGCTTGTGCTCTCTTGCTCGTGCTTTCTCGCTCATGTTCTCTCTCTTGCTTGTGTTTTCTCTCACTCGCCCTCTTATGCTCACCGTGTCTTGCTTTCTCTCTATTGCTTTCTCTCTCGCCCGCACTCTCGCTCATGCTCATTCTCGCTTGCGCTCTCTCGCTTGCAGCTCCTCTCTCTCTCTCTCTTGCTCGCACCCCCTCTCTCTCTCTTGCTTGCACCCCCTCTCTCTCTCTTGCTCGCTCTCTCTTTCTCGATCACACTCTTGCTTGCTGTCTCTCGCTCACGCGCTCTATCTCTCTCGGTTTATCTCTCTCTCTCTCTCACTAGATCTCTCTCGCTTGCTCTCTCTCTTGCTTTCTAGCTTGTGCTCTCGTCCATGCTCGCTCTCTCTTGCTTTCTTGCTCGGCTCTCATCCGCGCTCTTTCTCTCTCTTGCTCTCTCGCTCACGCTCTGTCACTTGCTCACACTCTGTTGTTCGCACTCTCTCTCGATCCCTCTCTCTCTATCCTTCTCTCTCACTCTCACGCCCACGCTCTATCGCTCGTGTTCTCCCTCGCTCATGCTTTGTTGCTCGCTTGCGCTCTCCTTGCTCTCTCCTTGCTCTCGCTCGCCCTCTCTCGCTCACTTCCTATCTCTCTTGCCCTCTTGCTTGCTCCCTTGCCCTCCATCTCGCTCGCTCGCTCGCCCTCCCTCGCCCTCCATCTCGCTCGCTCGCTCGCCCTCCCTCCCTCCATCTCGCTCGCCCTCCCTCCCTCTCGCTCGCTCATCCTCTCGCTCGCTCGCCCTCCCCCTCACTCACCCTCCTCCTCACACGCCTTCCCCCTCGTTCGCTTACTCACCCTCGCCCTCTCCCTTGCTTGCTTACCCTTCCCCTCCTCATTCATTCGCACTCCCCCTCGCTTGCTCACCCTCCCTCTCACTCGCTCGCCCTCTCGCTTGCTCGCCCTCCCTCCTTCTCACTCGCTCAAGTTAAAGATTCAACCTTGATTAGTTGAAGTTAGCTTTCACTAACTACTTTTTAAATTTCTTTTTGTTGTAAAAGAAATATATTTATATTTATAATTATGTTACTCATAATTTTCTATTAATAGAAACAAATAAATATTGATTGAAATCATGAATTGGCATTAAAAAATATATTTTGTAACCCAACCTAGTTTCTATTTCAACGTTGCCAATGTTTATCATAAATTTTTAATTTATCTACAATGTTTGTCATGTACAATGTAAACTCAGTTAATTATGACAAAAATTTTTCCAGATTATATGAAAAGTTTGACGCGTGCAGTTTATTCCAACTATGTACACACGATTATGACTCATTTCACTCCACCCTAGTATACTACTTCTACACACGTGAGATTCAAATCCCGCTTCACTTCCCTCATTAATCTAGGACCAGGTCACCTACATCTGGCTACCGTAGGTTTACTTCCAGCCACCAGTCTTCTTGGTAGGTGATCACGCGTCACCGTGTTTACTAACCTCATAATAAACGCAGATTTGTTTCTTTTAACTTTGAGTCTCATTCATAGAGTACTTTGTAACCAACTGCTGGGAGAACCTCGAGTCGAGTATTGTCGACCGGGAATGGGAAATTATTGCTACGAACTAGCTACAACTGAAGACTCCTCCTCAGGCGGCTCCAGTTGTAATACACACCTATTAGATGGCCATCTATTTTATTCCTGCCATGTATACATGTACTGGAAGAATAAAATATAGTAGCCCCAATCACTAGAAACACTTTCCACCCAAGGGAAGACAGTACGCCTGAGTTTTACCCCTACCGGAGCACTTTTGTACTGGCGGTGGTATTTGCTAAGGTGCTACGACCTGCCCTTGGTTGGGAAACTCACACCCAGTAGTAGCCCATATGGCTTCAACGCTTCTGGTTCGCCTGCTAAGTTGGGGGTCCTTCTGAGGCACCGGGCTCGTGCTACTAGCCACTACTGGGCAACACTATTCTAGGGTCATTCGTGTCCACAGTGCTTGAGCCACAGTTCTCAGCAGCCAAACTTGCTCTATGCCATTTAAGGTGAGACACGGTGCAAGAAAGGAGGAGCAAAGAGTTGCTTGCCTCACTGCCAAGCAGCCGGGTGGTTTAGCTTCCCCTACAGCAGGCCGACAGGTAGAACGAGACTACTCCAGCATCAACCTTCTGCAGCCAACCACCACTCATTATCAAAAGAGGTCCATAATTAAACCCTGAAAGCACAACTGGTCTAAGTGCAACTGAAGCCACATGACCGTGATCCAGTCGTAGCTAATCGGACACTTGTCAAATGATTTTCTGGTGTCCAACGTGGGGTGTTAGCTAATTAACCTTTTATCAGCGAAAGGCCAAACTATGTCATCCGACCTCGAGACCCAAGAGTCAACCGGGATAACCCACCAGACTCGGTAATTGATGACATGCCAGAATAGAGTCAAGGCCGGCAAGGAGGCCCGATGCAAGAATCTCGGAACCCAACAGGGAGCCTTCCTGTTCTCCACCCAGGAGAATAGATGTAGACCGGCACCGAGGCGCAGTTAGCATAAGATCACTGCTCTCCATGTCATGCAGCTACGCCGACAAAGTCGCAGCACGACACGACAGAACAATCCCGAGCTGCTCCGAAGTGTCATGGCTGACCCCATGAGACCGCAAAGGTCGCCAGACACCCTGTTGATCTATTCGTATTAGTGAAAGGTCAGAAACACCTTCGGTGAGTGCGGTAGAACCAACCCGGGTCCCTACCCCCTCACCTCGTACAACTCTCCAGCCCATGATGAAGGCCACTCCACCTTCTACGAAGGCGATCTTGATCCCCGACAAGGAAGTGCCTACCCATGCCACTAGACCACTGGACAACGAACTTGCAACGAGCTCACAACCCATCGGTGCCATTGAGGACGAGAGACCCAATCTATCTCTCGCTCAATCGGCCACTGATACAGAAGGCACAGAGACCATCGACGCCTCCCACTACCCCTCAACTGGAGCAACACCCGCAGTGGAGATTGAGAGTTCTCTCATTACCACTGCCTCGTCGCGGGACCTGGATATTGAGACCACCGATGCCTCCAATGACCGGCCCTATGACGGGATGCGTCTGCAGGCAAGGCGGAGAGCTGTCTCCTGTCGCAACTCCCTTGCCCTGTGCCAGCAGAGAAATGTCCTGCCTTACAGTTAGGAACTCGTGCAGTCGGAGTGACAGACCCTCGTGTGTCACTCCCCCGCACTGTCTCAACGGTACCTTGCAGCTGTGCCCTCGCTATCAATTCCGGTAGAGGCAAACGCCACGACACCATATGCTGAACCACGACGCCTGATGCCACCTCGTGCTGCCAAGGCAGACTCAACGCCTGGCCGGTACCGGGAATTACCGTGGCGACCTACGTCATGGTGCACATGGCCGTACCCTCTGTATGTTGAACTACGTCCTAGGGGCCGGCCAACTATACCGAAGCTCGACGAACACAAGTAAGTTCAGTGCTCGACAAAGTTAATCGCACACATAGTTGTAAACCACTACGATAAACATTACACGACTTATTATAAATCTGTATTAAATAGTGACATTTAATCTAGCTGACCAGTCAAAGACAGTGACATAGGCAAAGACACTTACATTTAGGCTAGATTAAATTTTGTGTATCCAGTAAAGTGCCTACCCAGCTGTCATTAAGCGGGGGAAGTGTAGGAACCAGTGAGGTAAATGCAAGAGAGACAGTTATTTAGACACTTGACTATGTGGAAACTAAACTTGTAAATACAGCAGTCATGTAATTAAAACCAGTGGAAACAGATGTTTTACACCTCACCGATGACAAGGTTCTGTAAGTTAAGTGGTTTAAAGTGCCCAACTTGTGCCAATTGCCCATGTTTCATGCATGTTTTTAAAGTGTGCTCGGATTGTTATTTTAGCAGGTCAACCTAGGTGTTGAAGGGCCTGTGTTTGCCAAACTTTTACCCTGTCACATGTAACTGTTTAGCTTGCTGTGCGACCCAAGGTTCCCTGAAAGATTTTTCTTTTCTTTTTAATCACCACAGCAAGCTTCAGGATAGTTAGTGGCATCTCCCCACCTTCCGTGAGTAAGGCTTGAACATACTTATTTTACTCCCCTTCGTTTTTCTCATGCCGTCATTTTAATGTATATTCTCTTGTAAATATCCACAGCACTACGCTGAGTGTCGGCAGCATGCAAAGTAAAGTAGGCTGGTGGGACACCCGATTAACCGTGGCATTCCTGACAAAAATCTCTGCAACAGGGGGAAAATCACATTTGCAGTGTCAGTGAGCGCCGCACTTCCTGGACGAGAGGCAGGGAGAGGAAGCCCGCCTGCCATGAGAGAGACAGAGCTATGGTGTCCACATCTCATGCGAATCAACTGCGCCAGCTGGCTTGAGAGCAGAGAGTGAGCGCCGCTACAGCGGTCAAGCACCCAACACTAAGGGTCCCGCCTACCTGAAAATGAAATTTTTTTTTTTCTTCTCTTCCCAACTTTCTTTGCTACTCCTACCTAGACCTTCTAGAGAGGGGGGCCTACGCCTTACTCCACCACCTTTTCACGATGAGTTTTCATCGAAACGAGGGGGAGGGCAAATTGACGCGTGCTGCTTATACTACTAATTAACTACAATTACGACTCATTACTCTTCATGAAGTATACCCTTACTTCAACCACCATGTGAGAGTTCTTACTGCAAACCAATACACAGTTGTTGCACGCCGTTTAAATCTACCGGGCGGCCGAACACGTGGCTACAAGGTTACGTAACCAGCGCGTACGCAGTCTCCTCCCCCCCTCCCTCCGCTCTGAGTGCCTACAAGCTGTCAGCCACTTTGGGCATGGCCGAGCGCCGCTGAAGATTCATGAATCAAGAACGCTGACGAGAGGGTTCCCACCTCCCATGCCATCCTTCCAGCAGAAGGACGTCACACGCCTTCTCCGCACCACGCCGCAGCAGTCTAGAGTTCTGACTATATAAGGCAGTATGCGGCAGGGCCCCGGCATTCATTCGTAATTCTTCTCTAGAGTTAACCTCGAGCACTCCTTAGTGCTGGGGCCTCCAGCACAACCTTGAGTCTTCAGTAGCCTTTGCGGCTACCCTCTGCGATGACAACAGTCTTCAACACCCAGCGAACACGAATATACCTTGCTACTTTAACTTTAACTTCTTTTGTCTCCTACAGACACCCACATTAGACAGCTTTAGTTGAGTAGTTAAATATTCATTTTTCTAGTTCACTTTCCCGTCAGCCTAGAACCAGGTCGCCTACACCTGGCTAACGTAGGTTTCCCTCAGTACTCCGTCTGCTTGGTAGGAGATAGCACAAGTCACTATATTTATTGAGTCCTCAATAAATACAGCTTTTATTTCTAGAGTAATGTTTGCTTTGCCTGCTGGAAATAAGTTACACTGTGCACTGCCGACAGAAACCGGTACTTTTGTAAATCCGAACTAGCTTGACTGAGGTCCCCCTTCTGGGGACCTCCAGTCTGGAACATACCCATTAGACAGCTGCCTGTTGCTCCCTATTATCCCGAGCACCCAGGTGTTGGAGGGAAGGAACAAAGGTGCCACGACCACTAGGAATACCTTCCCTAGGTTGTATCACCTACCAGAGCACCTAGGTGCCGGGGGCGGTATTGGCCTGGGAGTTGCAGCCTGGCTTTGGCTGGAAATCACATCGAGTAGTAGTATTGGTGCCCCACACGGCTGAATGTCTCTGTTCAGCCCGCAGACGTGGGGATCAGTGGAGACTCTTACCGAGCTTGTGCCACGAATCAGCTACTTGACCTACACTATTATAGGGGAAATTGTTTCTCGTCTGGAGTGCATGACTTATCTTGTTCAGTGGCGAACCAAACTCTTATGACTTAAAAGATAAGGCACGGCCGAAGGTGTAGGGAACAAAAGATTACTCATCTAGCTGCCCAGCAGCGGAGTACCTTAGTAGTTAGCTAATTAACTGTTTATCAGCGAAAGGCCAAACAGTTCATAGGTTCCTCTTTTCTGCCCTATCGCTGACTTGATGCCCATCTCTGTCGGCTTCTCTGCTTGGGGGGAAGTTGGCTGTACGTCTTTGGTACTTCTTGTCTGCCCTACAGTTGCTCCGATATTGTGGGTCAACCGCTTCTCTGCGGGAGGGAAACGAAATGCTATTTTCTCTCAGGGTTTACCTTCTGTTATTATGTGGATTTTCTTGCCCTCTGGAGGTGGCATGGAGGGAACAGAGCCGGGCGGCAGTGGATACTGCACCACGTCTAACTCCAGTTCCGAGTCTCCATTCTCTTCCTGTACAGGAGAGAGAATGTCAGGGACTGCGACATCCTGCAATGTCGTTCGCTAAAGGTCGGCTTGACTTGTGCTTGTCAGGGTTGCCGCTGCCATTGATTCACGAGACTAAGTCTCCCTTAATGCTAACGCCTCGGAGATGGGCAGAATTTGGTCTACCCTCGCATTATCACAATGTGTCTGCCGGGACACCAATGATGCAGTACAGGTTTTCATTCCCTTTCACGGTGGCAAAAGGATAGGAAGGCTGGGAGTTAAGCGGAAGGTCCAAATGGATGGTCCTTCTTTACTAAGTGACTGGACTATTGTCCTAGTGGGAGTGGGAGGTTGCGATTCTCGCTTCCGTATCACCAGGGTCCTAGTTCTCGAGGAGTCTGGGGGTTTGATCTAGTTAACTGGTAACTGTACAACCCTGTTATCTTCGCTCATTTCTAAAGGAAACTCTTGCATGACTGTTTGACTAGCCCTGTGGTTCAAGTTACTGATTGTGGTTAGGCGTAACTATCAGGGGTCTGAGTAACTTAGCCGTCCTTCTGGGGTAAGCCTCCCATAGGATCGGTGAATTATTTGCGAGTTCCATACTGATTTGTGTTATTTGTAGGTGCCCTTTAGAGGTTTAGGGTGGATGTCCTACAAAATTCCCAGCGATGGCGTTTCTTGCCTGGTTCGGAATTCTGTTTTGCTGGGGTATAGACAAGATATCTAGCTCTGTCGTATTTCCTGTTCCCCTTCCGCAACCTTGGAGGTTCGGGCAGTCCTTGTGGTAGTGCCACTCCGGGCAGAACCAGCAAGTGAGTGGAGGAGTGTTGTGAGGAGGGGGCCGCCTACAGGCTGCCAGCTGCATGAAAAGAGGGGGAGCAATGACCTTAGCGACGGCACGCGCCGGCCTGTCAGTCAACTCCAGCTCATTATTGTTTCATTCTATTTCTTTTGCCTGCTCCACGAGCTCATCAATGGTGCAAGTTTTTGGCGTGAGAATTAGGTTTCTGTAAAAGAGGAGGAGGGTACTCGTAATATTTCTCATGCAGCCTTTCCTCTCCCTCGAGAGGATATATGCGCTGAAATAACTGTTCCTTTTGACGTACATAAATCTCTACCTCCTCATGAGAGATCTGCACTCGGGTGTGGAATTCTATAATGAGGCATTCAATCACCTCCTCCCCCTGTAAAATATGCAGTGAGGCGAGTTTGCAACTGCTCCCATTCGGAAATAAACACTCGGTATTTCTTCCACCAGTCTTTCATCTTCCCAGACAATTGGTCCTGGGTTAGACTAACCCACGGTTTGCGTTTTCATGGTATGCGGTAAGCGTGGAGTTCCTGTTCACATTTTTTGAAAACTGAAATTGGGTCCTCATGCGGATATCATCTAATTCCTCACGTCTGTTTCGCTCCGAGTTGGACATGCTGAAAGTGCGACTAACTGTGGGTGCCACAGGGTGTTTAAAATTAAGACTCTCTGAACTCTTAGAGCGCGTGTCGGAGTGACTCTCTTGTGACTTCTGAGAGTAGACAGTCTGGGGGGAGGGGGGTATACGTGGTAGCTTCACCACTTGTCTAATTTCAATGGCTGTTGAAGTACGGCACTGTCACTATCTACTTGGGGAGGGACAAGCTTGGATAAGCCTATGCGTAGACTTATCTACCCTAGACCTATAGTCAAGTCTAAACACTTTACATGGTACTATTTGAAGACGTCCGACCCAGATGTAAACAAGTATACCGAGGAATTTGGGCATGACTGACCCGTCCTAAAGGCCTAGTGTAAACTATTGCAGTTAAAATATCACTTGCGCCATTTGAAGTGTGCACATGATTCAAAGGTGCTATCAACTTAGGTAATACTACGTAGAGCTTAAATGGGGGCGTGACTGACCTGACCCTGCTGCCTAAGCTGAACTAAAACAACACTGTGCCTTACTGTAGATGCTAACTGTCCAAGTGGGGCCGCCCCCTTTTTTGGAATTGTTCCAAAGGAGGGGGGGGGGGGGGGTAGGTGAGTATAGAGGAGGACCAATAGTAATATCGAGAACCTCCCCTTCTCCTCTTTACTGCTCCTAACTGGGTATTGTCTCCTCTGCAACATCAGTTCGATGGAAGTTGGCTCAAGAAATGAGAAAAAAATTTAACAAAAAACAAGAAACACATTATCATAGCTGCAGACGAGCACACGTCAACAGCAAAAAAAAAACCTCTATGTTTATTTCAAGGAATCCAAACACAGATCTCATTTGAGAAGGGTAACTTGAAACTAATTTCAGCTAAGTATGACTCGAGAACTGATTATTAATTTTTACGAGACTTGAGACTAGAAACTCATCTCAAGACTTTATCACCTGATATGATCATAAGACGAGATGTGAGAAACAACTATTAATACGGCCCTAAACCATACTGCATGGCCGCCTGATAAAGTACAAGAACCGTACAGCTGCCTAATAAAAAGGCATAAACCACCCCACCACCTGCTGCCTCATTGCAACCAGCAAGTTTCAGAATTATGTGTATACACGTGTGCCTGTGCACATAGACAGAGGAAAAAAAAAAAACTATTATAAATGCAACAGTATTTATTGTGTGAACTTATTTTTGAAATTCACTATAAAAATGTTGGTAGTTTGGAGAAATTTGATAATCTATTTTAACATGTTTCACAGATGCAGTTTGCATATTGTGCAATAGCAAAATATCATGTAGTTGTAAGTTGAGCATGGATGCTTGTGTAATATTTTGAAACAGGCTGGCTGTTGAAATTGTTGTGACAGAAATTATGATGAGTGAATAAGAAACTAGTTTTTCGGTTGATGTCTTGCTTTTGTAGTTAAAATTAGAGTAGTTCGTAGGGGTCTGCGAAACCAGGTTTTCAAAATTCGAATCGAATATTGAATCGAGTATTTAATTATTCATGAATATAGAATTTTCTTCTAATCAAATCATATTTTTATAAGCCAGTAAAATAATTTCAAGAATGTATTTTGTTAATCATAAATAATTGTTACATACGAAGTGAACTATTTTTGGTAGAAATCAAATGTAGGTTTCTGAAGACACTTTTTTTAGCTATAAACATACTATAACACTTAAAATATGTGTAAACAAGTTCACAATATGTGCTTAAAAGGACATTCACTCTTAGTTATCATGAAATCCAATTCTGTTTGTCACAATAATGTAAAAATAAGAAATATATAGAAATAAAATGTATTCAGTGTAACATTGTGTAGGCCATATAAGATAGTGCTTTCAAAGATGTAGAATTAAAACAATCTGAAAACAAACACATCTGAGAGATATTGTACGATCTCACGGTAAACTATGGTCGTTAAAATAAAAGCGGTTTGACGGCCGCTTCCTGTTTTCTTTTTGCCTCGTACGCTGGCTTCCTTTTTTTTTGCTTCTTGTATGAAGTGACAAGCCCGGAAGGTGGGGGGGGGGGGGGGGGGTTGTTTGCTGTGTTGGAATGTGACACTTCCCTTCTCTAAAAAATACAGTATTGCCTCTGCTCTTTTCAATACCCTTGTATTTTTGGATATCCTGAGATAGAATGAGAGAAGGGAGAGGAGTGATGATCTAAGAACGAGAAATGATATAACAGGCTGTTTCCCTACACTTCCCTCTAAACATTTCTAGACAGTTTAGGACTACCACTCCACCTTCCATTTTTTTTTTTCCGTGTATAGGTCGCACCCCATACATTTTTTAGTTAATTTTGTGAAAAAAGTGTGCGTTATACACGAGTAAATATGATATAATACTGTGCACGGTAGCGACACGATTCTGAATGGTGCGATGGCAGGTATTTGTCTAGGTTATATTAGGCCAATATCATTTTCGAATTATTTAAAAATCAGTTTGATTCAAATTATTGAATCGAATATCCAAGTGTTCAATTCGAACTAAAAATTTTCGAAGCTTCGCAGACCCCTAAGTTCATTGGGATTTTGTTTATATCTTAAGCCCAAGTGTTTAATGCTTGTGTGTTCAGCAACCTGGAGTTGGAGTTTCGAAAGCAGCGGATGGTACACAACTTGTATTGCCCACTGGCCAGCTGCCTACCAACATCTTACCAGGCTCTAACCAGAAACTTGTCCTGGCCCCATTGCCAGTTCTGCCTGCGCCAACATCTGGCTCAGTTTGCTCATCGCAGCCTGGGAAACTGACGAGCGTGCTTATGCCAGTGTCGATAACTCCTCAAGTTGGTCCTGCCAAGAGCAACATGATCAACTTGAAAATAGCAAATGGACAGATCCATCATGATGGAAAGGGACCCGTCACTGGTAAGTTTCTGCTACCTTTCTACAATTATTACTCTAAGTCTGCACTATGACTGGGGTCAAGTAATCACTACAGGTGTGCAAACCTAGGATTTGTAGTTTTGATCCAAGCCCAAGCATCAAGTCAAGCTTAACCTCAAGCGACAATAAAATTTTACAATTAATATGTATTTGGGTTAGAGCTGTGCCAATTTACAAAACTTTGCTGATATGCGGAATCACCAATATACCAATTCAGTAATGCAGATTCACCAATGTGCTATCAATGTGTGAAAAAGATTTTTGCTTATGCATAAATAGAATTTAGGTTACTTTTGACACGTGACGTCCTCTGACTGTGACACGTGCCGCTTATTGAGTTATACCAAACGACGACGACTCATCCTAACATGTTATTACCAACCTCAGAAGGCAACCATAGATGGTTACAGGATTGGTTCCTGTGGAGGGTCACGTGGTTTTTATGAATGAATGTTTCAGAACCGACTTTGCCTCACTTACTCACGTAGTACTATGTAACACGAGGACAGGTCAAACCAGACACGTTATTTGCTCCCAGCCTATTGGGCAGTTCCAGCACGTGAAATAAACTATGTTTCCAAGCGGCTGCAGTAACACATCAGCCTCTCTGATGCACCGGGCAGACAGTGTGTCATCACTCCAGTGAAGCTGTTCGAAGATGGCCGAGCGCCATCAAGCGCAGAAGGTAGATACTGCCACCCTGCTTTATCCGTTCAGATGTCACAAAGGGACGTCACAGTTCCCACTCCAGCTCAGGCATGGGCAGGCCGAGTGTACTATAAAAGTCAGTGCATGGCCGAAGATGTGAGTTATCTTCGCCAGTAGCTCGCCTCAACACTGTGTATGCTGGAGCTCTCTACTGAACATTACACCCTCACGGCCCTCTTCAAGAACTCAAGAGGCTTCAGCCAAGCCTACCAGCACCTCGAGAGGCTGCCACCACCAATAATCAGAAGCTCCAGAGGCTTCTCTCAACAGCCACCAGGAGTTCCAATGGCTCCTACTACCAGCCAGCAGAAGCCCCAGAGGCCGTCAGCGTCTACCACCAGCTCCAAAGGTTCTGCAGTATTTACCACCAGGTATTCAACAGTAAGCCTGCAGACACCAATACCACACTCTCCGTTGTTGTTCGTCCTGGTTCGATAACCGCTACTACTTTCTGATAGTGGCAACTATAGGCTGTTCACTATAAAGTGAACACTTTTGAAGTCCTGGTTAATTTTTCCTTTCAGCCATATTTTATTCTTTAACCACCTTTTGAAATAAATATTGCCATGTAAGTAATAAACACAGTATAAGTATTCCGCTGTACTCTGAATTTAACGTCTAAGGTTACAATAAAGTATATTTATTGACTGTTATTCCAAATGAGAGGGCTTTCAAAAGTGCTCACTTTACCATGAATAGCCTATACACCCACTGTTATTAAAAGTAGTGGTACCTTTTTCCTTAGTTTCTTAGAGACATCCTGAGTTAGAGTATCTGTGACTGAGTGGTTTTTATAGCTGTCAAAGTCATTCTATACCACGTTAGTTTACGAGCAGGTCGTCATCACCTGTTTTACCATAGGTTACTTCCGACCATGTTTGGCATGGTAAGGGATAGTACGTGTGCCACCTTGTTTATTACTACGTAATAAATACGTATTGTTCCCACTTGGTAGGAGATAGTACGTGCCACCTTGTTAATTCCTACGTAATAAATACTTATTGTTCCTACTTGTGTGTTTTCATTTAAGAGTAAGTAAGGTGTGCTCGCAGTCCCAGACTTGTGCTAAGCAAGATGCCAACTTGACCTACTCCGCATAATCCAAGGCACCTGTATTCTGACAGTAACATGTAATCTTGATCCAGAGTGCCTGACCTAGCATAACCAAAACCACATGGACCATGTCTCATTTCAGGCTTCAGAAAGCGACAAGCATCAACTGCTTAGGGCAATGTCACGGCCGGGTACTGTTTTGTGTCGTGTCGGTCAGGAATACTTTCCTACTTGTGAGCCAAAGCATGGCTGGTGTAGAGCACAGGGTGCGCGACTTGTCGGCTTGGTACAAAGTCAAGTGCTGCTGCCACGGTCCGGTGTATTGGTTGACACGCTGGGGTGGTGCTGACTTAGGTGCGGCGACTGTAGACGGCTGCTACTGCTTGTGCCGTGACCTGGTGCACTGGTGATGCTGGTCAGGGCCTGGGATGGACTGTTACTGTTACGTTACTCCCGAACCAGGGGTTGGCGATGCCAAGGAGGACTTGCTCGTCCCTGCGGACGGCCACTACAATCGGTTGTGGGTACCCGGCTTCCTTGATGGGGGCTGAAAACAAGGAGTGGGAGGTAACTGGGAGGTGAGGCTGCTCCAACTGGCGGCTGGCTTGAGTTCGTTCCCGGAGGTTAATACTGCAGAGTGCAGCTGGAGGCTGTAGCTGCCTTTCTCTCTTGCCGCTGAACACTACTCCTCTGGGTGTATGGCACATGGGAAGGAACAAGTAAAAGCCTTGAAAGAGGGAAGCATGTGACGATGGTCCCTAGCTATGGGTAAGGCCATGGCAGAAGCCGAACAGGCAAGAGGCGCACGGTGAATACAATGTGGTTGGTTTCCTCAGGCTGCCTGTGAACGACGCTTGGGTGTGTGTCCAAGGGGTCAGACCTCCAGGACCAGACTGGTACTCCCTCTCGCACAGTTGAGCGCGGTGGATGGAGTACAGGTTGGGCAGGCTGACTACCCGCGTTATGGATTATCTTACAAGTGGTGGAGGCTCTACCTTACTGTACACCAGGTGCACAGTACAGGTGGTCGTCTAATGGTTGTCTCGACCTATATGCGTCCCCGTGAAGGGAGCCCGCATTCCTACACTATAGTTTGTACTGGTTGAGGTAAAGTTCGCAGTCTCCTGCATCACTCCGACAGTGGTGGTGTCTATGTAGGACTACCACAGTTACCCAATGAAATGAATACTCAGAAGTAAGAGAGGAATGTATGTATATATGTATTCCATAAAGAATAAGTATGTGATCCTCAACAAAACAGATTACATTACAGAAGCAGAAAATCAACTCCAGGACACATCCACCTGCAAATGTCTGAGAGAAGACCCAACCACCAGATTTTGCGACCATATCATTAAATTCTGTGTGTCCCATGGCCCCATACAAGACCTATCCGAGTCTTCAATTAAAATGCTCACCCAAAATAAATCCACTTTACAAGTTCTCTATCTGCTTCCGAAGATACACAAGGAACAACGGCCACCCCCAGGACGTCCCATTGTGTCGGGGATTGGCAGCCCCACTGAGAGAATCTCAGCCCTTGTAGATTCTCACCTTCAACCTTGGGTACAGCAGCTTTCATCTTACGTCAAGGACACTGGCCACTTCTTGGAACACTTGAGACACCTGGGCCCCATTCCCCAAGATGATTACATGGCCAGGGTGGCTACTCTTCTGGAAAAGAGGGAAAACCTGGAAAAGTCAGGGAATTCTTTTGGTCCGAAAAAATTAGGGAAAAGTCAGGGAAATTTGAAAAAATTGTTATGCATCAGGGAAAGTTTTTAAGAAAACCTCTGAAGTGTGAATTTTGTATTTTAAATTATGGAAATTGTTTTTCAACAAAGAAACATGTATGAAAAGTTTTCAATTATTTTCAGCTGTTGGACTTATTTTAGTTTGAAAGCCCTGCTTAAGATCAACTTGTATACACGTGTATTCCTCCACCTTATGTAAAATTAACACTACCAGGGGCCTCATCACTTTATTCATATGTCGGTCAAGTGAAACTGTGAAATAATTAGAAAAGTAAACATTTTTCAATTCTGCTCATTTTTACACTTTGAACATTAAAATAGAAATGGGGTGAACCCAGATTTTGGAACAGAATCGAACTAGAACTTAACCCGGAATATTTTTATCGTTCCGGACCTTTAAATTTTTACACAAACCAAACTTGAACCAAACTATGCTATAGTTCCTGAAACTCAACTCAAACTGAACTTTAAAATATATGTATATATAACAAAAAACTATTATGTAGAACCACCTTAAGGATTATGGATGATATACAATAATCAGTGTGTGCTCACATGTATATCTGCATATTAAGTACTTTACATTGATTACAGTGGTCCCATGGATCATTTTAGTTGTGTTTCCCAATCAAGTAAAGAGAGTTTTGTTACTGGACCTCTGGACTTGGCTACGAGGTGCAAAGTGAAAACACCGTAATATACATACAGTTTTCATAGTTCAGCCCCAATTTGTTCAAGTATAAAATACAAACAAACTAATACAACCACATTCACAATTTCATGTGTCCAATTGTTTAAACATGTGGGCCTAAAATAAACAGTAAACACACATTACACACAATCTGCACAGTTTCACCACTAATAGTTTCAGAATGTAATGGCCAAGTTTTTTCTAAAGTGGATAAAAGGTACAAAATTAACATAATATAATTTTTTTGTTTGCATATATTTGATTGATATGATAATTTATAATAACACTAGGACATGTATCTTTGTAGTCATTTTAGACGTGGTATGTGAAAACTACAAATTAGCAACACAAAAATAATTGTTAATTGAAAATGTCATTTTTCAAAAACTCAAGGAAATCACTTATTTTGTATACAATCATTTAAATAAAGAATAGCACGTGGTTTTACAGACTATAGAGTTGAAGATATAATGCTGTCATCACTGCTACAAAAACAATAATCAAATATGACTTGTTCTGTAATTTTTGTTGTGTTACATTGTTATTTTTCAACTTCTTTGAAGTTAAGTATCGTATTTACTCATGTATAATGCACATCATGATTTTCGCAACAAGTTCCAGGAAAAAAATATATTTTTTTAATACTAAAATTGCACCAACAATTTGTGTGGAAATATTTTTAATAAAATAACTCATGGAGCTAAAAGCCAAAACATTGTGTGGCATTCTGTACGGTCATGGTAACCTTATGGTCGGTAAAAGAAGAGTGTCAACAACTGAGGTGGGCAGCTGGGTTCCTTTTATTGCTTCTTTTAGGCAGTGGCATGCTGGTCTTTTCTTGTTGTGTTGGTTCATTTTTTTGCTGTTGTTGAATGTGACACACTACCCTTCTGTAAGAAAAAAAGTGTTGCCTCTTCCCATTTCACCCAGGTAGCATTCATCTACACTCTTCCACTACACTTCCCTTTAAACACCAAGGAACAGTTTACAAGTGGATTATTTACGACTACCATTCTACAATTCCTCAGAAATGTTTTCCTTTATTTTGGGAAGGGGGGGGGGGATAGGTTGTGCTGTACAAGAGTAAATACTTAGGTTTATTTTAAAGTTTGTTAATGATATTCCTTTCTAGCGCATTTTTGAGCCCAACACGAACTCGTGTAAATTTTTCGAACTGAACTAAAACCAATCTTTGACATGGCAATAAATTTCGAACCGAACCCGAACATAAACTTAAAGTTCGGGTTCGGTTTGAAATTCAAATGTTCGACACATATCTAATTAAAAAATACAGAAAGTGAGAGAAATAATTTAAAGTTATCTCAAATGGTTAACTAACGATTCTGTTAGACGTTAGTATATGGAACTACTTTAACCTCCATTGCATTGCTACCAACTTTACTCGACACATGTCACTCATTGCGCCCATTAAAATATAAGCCGGCAGGGGCAGTAATTTTTTCTAAGGTTGAGTTCAAAGGTGCTCACTTTATTGTGAACAGCCTTTATCATTGATATGAATGTGAATAAACTATTACCATTTCTGTAGTGCATTTCTTTGTGAAGTTAAGATTCATCTTTGTATTTTGACATGGAGTTGAAAAACTTAATTTTTTTGAACCAGTTCTGTTGGAAAATATTAATAAACTCTGCTTGTATACAGTAGATATTCACAATATAAAGAAAAAACTTTGTAAACATGTTTATTGTCCATTTTTTCATTTAGTAGCAGTCATTATATTTGCTGATGAGTTTATATTAAATTCTCATGCAGAAATCTGTGTTTCAAAAGTTTTTCACATTGTATTTTTAGCTTCATAAAGGCTAACTTAAGTGTAAAATCAAATTTTTATGCAATTTACCTTACGGAGATAGTCAGTGTAATATTTTATGCGGTTTTCTAAAAAAATTTTGTTTATATGTTACTCGTGATACAAATAAGGAATGTTTGAATCTTAGAATTTATTTGGTATAAAACTATCGCAAACTCTTTTACCTCACATCCATTGTTATACGTAACTTTGTGTAAATGAGTTTTTGATTTGAGGGTGTTTTGTTCACTAAACATCATTACTGCATTATTCGGTGAAAATTAGATTACTGACTCTAGAATTCTATTTTTATGGTTGCTGCACCAAGGTAACACTGTTCTCATTGCATTATACAATAATCATATAAATTATTTATATGATAACTTTTGATGTAAGCAAAAGTAAAGCCAAAATGATTGGTAAGGGAAGAAAACAAATTTGGTCTGGAAAACCTGGAAAAGTCAGGGAATTTTGAAACAGAAATTGAGTGGCCACCCTACATCCTCCACTCATCTGGACTATCGGCCAAAGAATACTACCTCAAGCAAGACCCCCACACAGCAAACCTCCTTTGGCTTTCCTTGTTGAACTCTCCAGGTTAATCCTCAGCAAAACAACTTCAGATTTCAAGACTCACACAACCTTCAGATCAAAGGCACAACAATGGGTAGGTACACGTATGGCAGCATCCTATGCCAATCTGTTTATGGGCTGGTTAGAATGAAACTTCCTCAGTCACAAACCAACCCAACCACACTGCTGGATGTGTTCCATTGACAACATCTTCATGATATGAAATTCCACTGAAGACAGCCAAATTCACTTCCTAACCAATTTAAACGCATACAGTACACCAAAGTTCACCTGGTCATACTCCAAAACACATGCCATATTCCTAGATGTTGAACTCTCTCTCCACAATGGAACAATTCCAACAGCTGTACATACCAAACCCACCAACAACCTCCAGTATTTACATTTCAACAGCTACCACCCATACCATACCATGCCATGAAATCCCTACTCTACAGTCTCATCACAAGACACCTAAACATATCTGCTCCACCAACAGTGATCTCGGCAAACAATGTGAACAAATAAGCAGAGCATTCCTAGACAGGGGCTACCCCAGGCACCTCGTTCACAAACAGATTCAGCAAGACATCTCAAATACCGGAACACAAACCAAGGTCAACAACTCTGATATACCCCTGAGGACCTAAATAAACTCAGAAACATTCTCCACTCTGGATACAAAATTCTGGCTTCCTCACCACAAACACTAGACCTGCTCTCCAAACTATCCAGGTGGGTCTTCAAAAGGCTACCTAACTTCTGCCACCTCAAATGCCAACAGAACTATGAGCCACTCCTTGACCACTCAAGACTGGAAACTCAAAAAAATATGGGAACACATAGAGAAATGTCCAGGTGGGAGATTGGTCACCTAAAGGTCTCTAACCCAAGCACCAAGGTGCCCTAGAGGAGAACTAAACATAGAGGCCGAGCCAGTACGTCTATCCTTGGCAATTTCTAGACAACTTTTTATCAATGCATTAACCAACTTTAACTTATTTAATAACAGTGGCTACTGAATTAAATTTTGTAAACTGTCATGAACCAACAACACTAGAGTGTAGTACACTATTTTTCATTTCCACATTTATAACTTTATGAATCATAGCTACTTAAAAAAAGAAAATGTTGGACGTAACACATTTCTGTAATAAGCACATTTTCAGTGAATTGTGAAGGGTACTATAATTAAAATTACAAAGGTGACTCCAATTATATGTATATATTTTTTCTCGGATGTGGCCAGGAACCACAAAGCCTCAAAGAAGGCCAAAAAACAAAAACACAAAAACATACAGTTGCTCGTCACCTGCTTCAACAAATATCTGAGTATTCAAAAAAAAAATAATTTTAGTATTTGAACCACACCAAAAGAAATCAATTAATTAAATACTGGTGCACCCATAAAAGTTTCCATACCTACATTATTTGTTTTACTTTAAATTTAGGTATTTAGTGCCATTTTCAAAACACAAAAAAGAAATATTATTTTACTGCACTGATGCAAAATTTCATATTGTTTGACAAATATAAAAGGTTTTGAGAGGTTACATATTTCCGTAAAGTTAATTTTGAAAAGTCCAACATTAAAATTGGGTCTAATGCCAACAGGACGCCATGTTGTGAAGAAACTTCTCCAAGCACAGCAATCAACTACTTCTTGCAAAATAAATAAAAGAATGGGTTGACCAAAATTTTTAGCATAAGTATTCAGATTCGTAACACAACAGGATCCATGATTGAGCTAAGGCCCAGGGACTGAGCAGCCACACAATTAACACATAGTCAGCACAGCAGTCCTTTGACCACTACAATGACAGCACGACAGCGGCCAAACAAAAACTATTTCATCATGAAGAGATGAAAACTCTGCAACAGCAGGGATTTTATGTCTTCACATGATGGCAGGATCGGAGCAAGAAGACAGAGTAAGCAAAATTGTTGCAAACACCATGAACACGGGACATGACCAATCAATAAATATATTGAATTACCATATCGTGGTGACCAAGACATAAATATGAAAAATATAAATTCAGGGTATTATTTCTCTAAAATGTTGAAGATAGGTTAAATTAAATTAATTAGGTAAACATACAAATGAAAAAGTTAAATATGCAATATTACACAAAAAAAAGAGGGAATGACATATTACGATGCCTTGTATGACATCCACAGGGCTAAAAATTAATTACAAAACTGAGTTACAGTAGAGACCTTACCAAAAGACTCTAAGAAACAAATCAAAAAACGAAATTAATAACAGGTAATATTCATGGTGTTGTGCATTTTCAAATCTCATTACAGACATTGCAAAACACATTAGTAACTCAATATAATATGATAGTTAATTGCAAATAGGCCGCTAGGCTACTAAAAATATGTAAAAGGACAGGAATCCAAGTACTCGCAGTCTAGTACTTGCCGATAGGTACACACACAAATAGGACGACATATCTTTTTCACGCTGTTGCACGATCACAAGGTTTTGCTGGCTAAGCCAGCTTCATCAAGCTGTGAGTCCAGCGAATTGTAGGACACTGCAGAATGGTGGAAGGGTACTGTTAGTAGTAAACCTAGCAGCCAGGTGGCGAACTAGGGTGGAGCGGGAAAATTGAAAAATTGTGTGGTAAGGAGCTATGATTATCTTATGTTGAGGCCAGGTTGCTTCTGGATTTTGTTATAAATTAGTGAGCAAATTCCCACCGTCTGAGTTCTGAGCTATTGCTTGAAGGTGGTAGGGCTCTCACAACTCTGGTACTGTAGCAGGAATCAAAATCTTTGTTGTGTGATGCTGCATGTGCTGCAACGAGTTTGTCCTGTATGTTATTGATGTTACCAGCTAGGGTTTGTTTGGTGTCTGCTCTGTGGTCATTCATTCTCTGTCCAAGTGTGTTGGTGGTGAGACTGATGTACTGTATTCTGCTTTACAGTGTTGGCACTGTAGCTGATCGATCAGATTTTGTGTTGTGCAGTTGTAGTTGCCTTGAATGGGGTATGTATAGTTAGTGAGTCTGCTGTTGAAAGAAGTTGAGGGTTGATGAATGGTGCAGATGCCACAGCAAGAGATATTGCAGGGGTGGGATCCTTTGCGAGTGATAGATTGATTGGCATTTGTGGTGGGCTGCAGCTTAGGATGAACCAGTTTGTAGCGGAGGTTAGGTGGCAGAGTTGTTGACCTTGGTTTGGGTTCCGGTATTTGAGATGGCTTGCTGTATCTGTTTGTGGACGAGGTGCTTGCGGTAGGGTAGCCCCTGTGAAGGAATGATCTGGCTATTTGTTCACATTGTTTTTTGAGATCACTGTTGGTGGAGCATATAGGTTTGACTCTTGTGGTGAGATTTGTGACACCCTTATCCCAAGGACGTGGCAAAGGGGCATAACACTGCCCAAAATTCAAGCAAGAACAACTATGTATTTGAAAACTTTCTCTATGCAAACTTCAAAGGAGTATAAACCTGCAATCTTGTCCTGAATAATATACAGTTACTGAAAGAAGGAAAAAAAGAACATTTGACTTGGATTATTCATTTACTTTGTTCAAAATACAGTGAAACCCTGTTGAGTTCCCGCCTAAAAAGTTTTCCTGCCTAAAACGTTGAATAATTGTGCACCTTGTATATTTGCATGTGTGTAATTTGACCCTTTTAATAAGTTTTCTTGGTTATTTAGCATTATTTTTTCAGTCCCTTGAAAAACGTCTTAACAGAATTTGACTGTATATGGTAAACATTGTTCACAATACCATCATATAAAAATTACAAAAGCATGTAAAATATTTTTTTGTACTAAAATTTCTTTTTCAGTATCACAACACGTGGACAACTTTAAGCTAAAAGAACTTGACTAAAACTACCTTTCATAAATGCAAGTATATGTGCACCATGATGCATTGCAACTTTGCTATCTCTGAAAATTACATTATTGTCCCAAAATTACAACGGAAAAAACAGATATACATACGTGCCACGACATGTGGCTGAATTTTAGCATTCTCCAATTTAATGTGGACTAAATTAAAATTTGCTGAAAAGTCAATGTATTTCTAAGTGCGCGCCAGCGCATATTACGACTTTGAAAAATAATCTTAAAAGTATTCTAAGTATCCCACATGGTCAAAAGTGATAATCATATTTTTTATACAAGTACATATGACACGTGGCTAATTGTAATAGCATCAACCATTTCCAAAGTCCAAGTATACATGCACGCCAGGGCTCATTGCAACTAATTGTTTAAAAGTGGTTTAATACTGTCCCACGTGGACAAAACTTTTGCTCTTGATTGTTCATACAAGTGCACGTGGCACGTGGCTAATTGTAATAGCATCAAACTTTACTAAATTCCAAATTTACATTTGTGCCAGGGTGCATTGCAACTAATTTATTTGTAATACGCCGTCCAACCCATAGGCAAAAGATACTTCGACAAATTTTACTGGCGAATATATATAAAAATATGAAAAGATAATTTTCTCTTAAGTAACTAGACATTTATTTAGCACAAAGTCCATAATGGACAGATGGAACCATAAAATGGTTAAAACTGGACCCAATTTAAAACCACTTGGGTAAAACCTTTTATCCTTTGCATGATTATTTTCGGCAAATACTAAAAATGAACAATTTTTAATTTTAAAAGTGCCGATTTATATGCAATGCATATATTTGCAAGATGTTGTGCCATGATCTAAAGCACCTACAATTATCAAGTATATTTTATTTTTCTGGCCGGATGGGCCATGACTCTATTTAATTACAATATTATTGGTGCAAATACTTAGCACGGAGACCCCAGGCTGTCCATGTCTGGTCTGCCGAGGCCGTTACGTGGCGCATGCTCTGTGCTTGCAAACTACCGTTCTGCGATGACAGCGCCACACGGTGACACCTGTGTGAAACACCAGAGTTTCTCGTTTTCAGAGTCGGACAGTCGGTGATGGTAGAAGGACGTGTGTTATCTGTGCTCCATGTTTAGCCATGTTGTGTTTTCATGTATTCAACAAGAAACGTTTCTACACAGAGTCAACGATGAACATGGAAAATATGTTAGTTGTATTATAATTTCAGGTAAAGTGTTTTTTTGTATGAATGTGTCCTCGTACTCTCGTATACGTTTTTTAAAGTTCACAAACGTCACAAACTGTAAACTTTTACAGTTTTCTTGTAGACGTCTTGGTCAAACAGGCGCGCAATGTTTGGGGGGGGGGGGGGGGGGGCGAATTGTGCAGTAAATTGAGACAGGTGTCTCAGACTGTAGGGTAGGGATTTTTTTGGCATTATATGGGTGGTAGCTGTTGAAATGTAAGTGCTGGAGGTTGTTGGTGGATTTGGTGTGTACATCAGTTTGAATTGTTCCATTGTGGAGAGAGAGTTCAACATCTAGGAATATGGCATGTGTTTTGGAGTATGACCAGGTGAACTTTGGTGTACTGTATGCGTTTAAATTGGTTAGGAAGTGAATTTGGCTGTCTTCAGTGGAATTTCATATCATGAAGATGTTGTCAATGGAACACATCCAGCAGTGTGGTTGGGTTGGTTTGTGACTGAGGAAGTTTCCTTCTAACCAGCCCATAAACAGATTGGCATAGGATGCTGCCATACGTGTACCTACCCATTGTTGTGCCTTTGATCTGAAGGTTGTGTGAGTCTTGAAATCTGAAGTTGTTTTGCTGAGGATTAACCTGGAGAGTTCAACAAGGAAAGCCAAAGGAGGTTTGCTGTGTGGGGGTCTTGCTTGAGGTTGTATTCTATGGTAACCATGTATGCATCTTGGGGAATGGGGCCCAGGTGTCTCAAGTGTTCCAAGAAGTGGCCAGTGTCCTCGAAGTAAGATGAAAGCTGCTGTACCCAAGGTTGAAGGTGAGCATCTACAAGGGCTGAGATTCTCTCAGTGGGGCTGCCAATCCCTGACACAATGGGACGTCCTGGGGGTGGCCGTTGTTCCTTGTGTATCTTCGGAAGCAGGTGGAGAACTGGTGTGGTAGGTTTTGTTTGGGGTGAACAGTTTTATTGAAGCTTCGGATAGGTCTTGGAGGGGGCCCTGGGACACAAGGAATTGATTAATGATGTCTCAGAATCTGGTGGTTGGGGTCTTCTCTTAGACGTTTGTAGGTGGATGTGTCCTCGAGTTGTTTTTCTGCTTCTAGAAAGTAGTCTGTTTTGTTGAGGATCACTGTGGTTGTGCCCTTGTCAGCAGATAGTATCATAATGTCTGGGTTGTTTTGGAGGCTTTTGATGGGTGCTCTTTCTGAAGAGGTTATGTTGCTATTGTTAGGTAATGAGGTGGAAAATCAGGGTCTGCAATGTTGAGCAGGATGAACCGCCTTATGAAGCTGGCTTAGCCGGCAAAACGTCGTGATCGCACAATCACGTGTGTGTGTGTGTGCCTATCAACAAGTACTAGACTGTGAGTACTTGGATTCCTATCCTTTTATATATTTTCAATGTATTATGAAATTATAATATGAATATTAGACATCAAGTAACACAACCAGAATTAATCATCTCTCAAGGAATTAGAAAATATTGTATCTTCAAATTCCAAAGAAACAAGGAAAGGCGATAAAAATGGCTTTGTCTAAGAAGTGATGCATGCCCCATTGCTGCGTAGTGCGACTGTGCTTCCTGTGGGTGACTTCGCCCCATAAACGAACCAGCCAGAGCTTGAGGCAAGTCACGAACAGTGGCAGAGTACTTTACACGTGCCGATAGAATTGACTCCACGCGTTGGACAGCCTCAGACGTAAAAATAATTAACGTGTTTAATTACAAATTGTACTGTCCTCCCAGATTCCGACGTGCAGTCGCCACCCCCTTGAGTCAAGATTGTTTTACCCGACGGGCCAACTATCCCAAGATAGCAGAGAAGGAAGTTCTACGGCACCACAGGATCGGAGAACCACTACTGCCCTGTCACGTCACATCTGCCAAGCCTCGGGCCGAGGTGGTAAATTTGTCATTGCCTCAGCGCAGGGAGATAACAAATGTGTGGTGCTCACCGCTACCCTGATAAACCAACCCCTGCAACGAAAGGCTAGCATCCCCCGCACTCCCGGAAGATCACTGGTACAGAGATTTTCAAATATATAAGGAGGCACGAGCATGCCTGTCTCCAGAGTCGCCGGCTGCATAGGTCAGCTAGCACTCCCTGGGTGTGACCAAGACCTCTCTCTCCTCTCCTACAGCCTGAGAAGGCTCCAACCTCTCCAGCAACTTGCAGAAGGCTTCAACCTCTCCAGCAGCTTGAAGAAGGCTCTTCCTGCAACCAAAAACTGCACCTCACTCCAGAGGTAAACACGACGTCCAACCCCTGCACCCTTTTTACACCAGTCACTCCCTTGACTCCGTGGTAGAAGGTCGTCATGGCGTTTTACCTTCTGGACACTCCCCTTGAGAGGAAAGAGTGTAAACTAACATAAAATTGCAATTAGAATAATTTTGCTTTATTCTTTTTCCAGGCTTACCTTCGCCTGAATTAATAATGTTAATAATTAATTCTTTAGCTAGCTTGTATAATCGAACTGGATTTCCCCTTTCCAAAATTGTAATAATAATGCAGGAGACGGGGTTTGAACAGACATTCCGCTGCTCCTGGGTTTCTGGTGCTCTCTTGCCTACCCTTGGTGGTGTCCTAATTCCGGACTGCACATCTCTCCGTCAGTGCCTTGTGTGTGTAAATAACACACCCCCAGGACTGTACGTCTGCAGGAAGAACAGATGGCTGGCCAGATGCACAGTAAGAAGGGTGGTATCCAGAGCCGTAACCAGCGCAGAGAGTGAAGAGCTTTACAGAGGTTAACTAACTCAGGTAGACGCCGGTAGTTAAGTGTGAGGATACGCCCCCATCTGCATACACCGACTTTACACCTCGACCCATTTCTCCGTTCATGCCTCTTGACAAACGAGTCTGAGTTAGACGTCTACTTGGGTACAGCCGGAGACCCCCCTGCCTTCAGTAACTAAAACACCACCCAAGCCAGACCAGGAAAAGGAGATACAGAATACGTGTGTAATTCACTTAGCTTCTGTGAAGGTGATCAGGGTTTGGCTACCACTGAAGGTCACCCTGAAACTCTGCATAGTTACTCCCCCCGTAAATTGCATATGCTGGCCCACGCACCCACTGTGTATAGCATCAACCCCTCCGGTGGGATCATCCACCCCTACAATCTTTATCGATTAATCCGTATCTCGACTCATCCCCCCGGGACAGCTGGCATCTCACATTTTGGCAGTTCTTTCAGTGAGGAAGATTGTTCTCCCCGGACGGGAAACAATCACGGTTCGACTCGCTCTGAGGTTTGACTTCCCCTCCCCTCAGATGGTATCACCCCTCTAAGCGGCCCCCTATTGAACCTACCACGACCCACCGGGCTAAAGCAATAGCAAACTTGTGAGGGCAGTCAGCGCTCTAACCACTGTCTCGAGATAGAGATACTCATCAATTGGTGCCCAACGTGGGGTCTAACAGCGCCAGGTAGTCTGCCTTGGTTGGAACTGGCTCCTTCGGACACAACTGTTAAGCATGTTACTTGGAAGTCGGCACTAGGTAACACACAGGTTAATTCCAAGCTACAATGATCCAGCACGCCACCACAATTCACCACCAGGTGTTGGAATTGGAGAGGCATTGTAACTGGGATCCTGGCATAGGATACACACTGAGCCTACCCATTCACATCTGTACGTTCCTCTGTGATTTGTACCAGGTGCAGAGGCAAGCAAGTGGTGTGGATCATTTTTATATAAAATGGTTTTTCAATTATTTTTCAGAAAGGTCTTTGGTTGTTAATATTGATAACTCTGTCTCTGTTTCTGTTTTGAATTTGGTTACATCTGGGGTTCTACAAGGAAGGACTGTAGCTCCTCTGTGTTTTAATGTCTTTGTGAGTGATATTGTCAATGTAGTAAGACACACTCAGGCGCTTCTTTATGCCGACTATCTCAAAATTTACAGAGGCATTAGGAATGCAGAGGACTGTAGGCAGCTTCAAGAAGATATTTCGGCCGTTAGCAATTGGTGTGTTTCGAACAATATGGCACTTAATATTAATAAGACTATCATTATCTCATTTAGTAGAAAGACTAATCCTACTATGTATAAATATTTTGTTAATAATGTTAGAATTAAAAGAGTAGATCTTGTTCGAGATCTGGGAGTCATCCTTTATTCTAAATTATATTTTCATGTACACATAGATAATCTTATTAATAGTGTTAGTCGTACTCTAGGCTTAATAAACTATATTACATATTCTGCTACTACATTCGTTGTGTCTATATTTTTCATTAGTTAGATCCAAATTAGAATATTGCTCTGTTGTTTGGAATTACATCACTAGTACTGATATGAAGAGATTAGAAAATACACAAAAAAAAAAGGTATTTAAATTAATAGCCTTTATATTTCCACAAAAAAACAGATTTTATTTATAGTAATGAACTTCTTAGATTTAAAACAATGACATTACATGAACGTCGTGATACTCATGATGCTCTATTTTTAATTAATGTTTTCTTAGCGTATGTATCTAGTGTTGCTATGCTCAATAAAATAGGTATAAAAATTCCAGTATACAGTCAAAGAGTTACTCAGTCTTTCTCTACTCTAAGTCACAAAAATGATAGTCAACAGATGTGTGACAAATGACTATAAACACTTCAAGTATTATCCCTTTTTAGGGAAAAAAAGTTACTTTTACAGAGCTGCATAAAAATTATGTTAGTCATTAATTTGCTCGTATTTTATTACAGACAATATATCATAATAGATTAGGTTTCTGATTGGCTATTTTTCAGGGTAGGGTAATCTTCTCAATGGCCCCATGTTATTTATAAGTTATGATATATCACGGTACTTCTGTTGTGTAAATTTTATTATATCTTCTTCAAATAATATTTGGAATCACAAATTATTTTTGAATTTCCTTGATTTTCCACTTGTAACGTATTTCCATTGTACTTTTGTTTTTTATTTGTTATTTTGTGTGTTTTAATTGTTTGTGTTTTGTTCTGTAACTGTATCTGTTTGTATTTGTAATTGTGACTGTACTGTCTTTTGTCTGTGTATGTGCCACCCAGTAATTGGTCTTTACTGTTGGGTGGCACAATAAGCCTTAAATAAATAAATAAATGGATGGATGGATGAATGAATGAATTTATTTTGTTTTCTATGGGTGCGGTTAAGTCATTCACAAACAGATAAGTTAGCATATCTGCAAGTGAGATCACAATGGCTTGTTATACAATAGCTGCATCGCATGCAGAAACACTCACAACTGAGACAAAGGGGATGGACTGTCAGTGGGTATTGACTGTTACTGACAGCCTAGCAGAGGTGGTATATAGTATTTACTTGTGTATAGCGCGCCACCATGATTTTCACAATAAGTTCCAGGGAAAAATAAAAAATAAATAAAATTGCACCAAAAATTTGTGGTGCCCTATTAGTAAGTATGGAACAAATTATCCTTTTTTGCATTAATGCGTGATGATTGTGATATGTTTGGAAAATACATCAATTAAATAACTTGTGTGTGCAAAAAGGTAAGATAAACAAAATTCCCGAACCATCTCGCTTCTACTCAACGTTTCCAGCTTCTGTTTTCTCCTTTCTCGTTTTAGCATTTCCCCCCCCCCCCCACCTGTCTTGCTAGAATGTCACACTACCCTTATCTAAAAAAAAAATAAGGGTGTCCTCATACCTTCTCCCCCCCCCCCCTTCCTGGAACATGACTCTCTAGACTCTGCCATGGAAACAAAGATGGATGGGGGAATTAGAAGGGCAACTTCTGGGTGTTATTACAAAGGGTTTGGGGGGGGGGGGGGGCTGTAAACAGGTGGCAGCTCTGGTTTTGTGGTGTGACAGGATGCCATTAGTTGATGGGGGGGGGGGGAGGTGGGGAGGGTCAGGGTTTCGACCTACACATAACTAAAGGGTCCGAGAGAGAGAGAGAGAGAGAGAGAGAGAGAGAGAGAGAGAGAGAGAGAGAAGGGAAAGGCGTGATGTAAGAGGGAGAGATGAGCATAAATTTTATGTATGAACAAGCATTGACTATCGTGGCGATGACTAGTCACTGTTCCAGTAGTTCAGCTAGCACTGTTTACATCACAGTTTTCCAACTTATAGAGACTCTTTATTATAGTCTTCTGAAAAACATTATAAAACTATTCTACTGTATAAAAATAGCCTGTTGAAATTTGTATGTTTTATTTGAAATTTTTTACTTGACTTCATTTGCCATTTCACTTTGTAGACAATATGTACAATACTGACAAGTGTTAATAAATATTACTTGTACATCATTGTGTTAACATTTCAACATATTGGTTTTGTTGATAACATATATGTACATCCAAGAAGTATTGATTCCTAATTTTTCAGGAAAAATGTATACCAAATATTTTACAGAATGTATGTACTTGATTATAAACTCACAGAACTTTATTTATTTTTCCTAGTGCTGCGAGAGACTAAGCCATTGTCTGGGCCAGTGAATCCTTCAATACCTCCTCTCCAACCTCTTGGAAAATTTCCAAGCAAAGTGAAGTGTATGAACACAAATGGTGTGATCATATCTGAGCCGACTGCAATGACATCACTACCAATTGGCCAGTTCACCCACTTTGTGCCCATTGCGCCCAGGAAACACAGCTCCGAGGATGATGAGAACAGGGTGTCCACGACAAGCTGCAATGTTGGCAGTGCTGCTGACAGCAGCACAGGGAATGTTGGTGAGAGCGCTCAGGAGGAGGATGATCTTATCGAAGAGAGACGGAAGAGGAGCCAGGACCGCCTTCATGAGGCGCTGGCTGCGGTGCTCACTAACAGCAGTTCTACTGCTGCTCCTACCGTGTCTCAGCCTGCGATATCGGTGGCCACGCAGGCCAACATCTCCCCCACGCCACTGCGACCTTGCGTCTCCCCCATGCCCGTCGAGACAGACATCTCATCTGTGCTGCACATCAATGCCGTGTCCGTGCAGGCAGACGGAAACAGCCTTGTGCCGGGCATGGAAGATGACTCGTCGAGTAACTCATCAGCAGCTGCAGAAATTGTGGAGAAATCGTTGGATGGTGATGATAATGATGGTGCAACTTTAAGCAAGGTTACCGTGGTGGACAAAACCAACAGCCCCGATAAGAATGTGGAGAAATGTGCGTTAGCAGATGATGCAAATACTAAGGTCATCAAATCTGACAAGTTGGAGTCTGCAAAGACTTTGCTAGAGTCATTTGATTCCAGGGCTGACGACTTTGATCCAGTAAAAGTTCTGGAGTGGAGGGATGGAATTGGAACGCTGCCTGGGAGTAGACTTAAGGTAAGTCATATAATGATTAACTTCTGGTAAAAGTAACAATTACTATTATGGAAATATTTATATTACTAATTTGTTCTGCGGTGGAACGCCAATGAGGGGCAAAATGGCCCTTAAAACACGGTGCTTGGCACCAACACGTACCTTGGTGGCCATTTTTAGTTACAAGTGCCATCTTCTGACATGACACACAAGTTGCTCTCATCTCTTTATACTACATTTATTGCAAGTAGAAAATGTGAGCACTCAACAAGTTTCCATTCTAAAACTCACACTATAAACATTTACAAATTCACTGCCACCAAAAATCCTGCCCCACTTGAAATCACTTATTTCAATTACTCTTGTGGCAAGGGACACACTTGGTAATAGGTAGAGTAACCAGTCCTTGAATTGTACGAAGCTGAAACATGTGGACTATACCATCAGATTCATAGAACATTTGAATTATGAGGGAAGGTTAGGATCCTGAATTAGCACCATGGTATTAGACTCCACGTTAACTGCACCTTTTATCCACCTGGATTGAACTTGCAGCTGATGTAAGTAGTCCTTGTGTCACCGACACCAGAAATCTGATGAACCTGTTGTAGAAGACTCCATCTTGACAGGTGGTTAGAAGGTAGTGATATCAAGTCTTCTCCAGGCAAGATTTGCGGTGCGCCAAAGTGAGGAAGCGACTTGGTGTTCACACAGCGAGATCACGAGGATCTGTTGACAGTGGTGTTGGTGAGCATGTGCTTATAATATCATCAACTTGTGTGAGTACAGTGTAAAACTCTTCATATGTCAGAAGATGGCTGCCTATGACCATATTCAAATGTGTTATAAGCGACTTTTATCCCAGTTTCTCCCACAAGCTGTGCACAAGTGCACATGGGGGATTGAAAAGCCACATTATTCCTTTGTCACCCAATGCACTGGAAATAACTGCACTGTTAGATGGGTTATTGAGAAAGGTTCACACAGCTTTCAGGTGGTGATTGGTACCTACAAATTTGGTCCCACAGTCCCTGAACATGTATTTACAATGACTATGACAGACCACAAACCTGTGAAATGCAGCCATAAATGCTTCTGTTAACAAATCAGACACCAATTTTAGATGAATTGTTTTTATAGCAAAATACACAAATGAACAGATGTGCACTCCAAATATTTGTGGCTTTAGTGCACAAACCATTGTTGTGGAAAATGGACAAGTGTAGTCCACTTCAGCCTTAAGAAATGGTTTGGCCGAGTTATTCGTGCTGCAGGAAAGTTATCCATACTACACGTCATGGGTCTAGGCCTGCAGCGAAAACATATAAGACATGGGTGCAGCTGTTGTCTGACATCCCTGCTATTGATTTGTCAAAGTCCTGTTGCAGAATGGAGCGTAGATGGTCAAGACCAGGGTGCAGCAAATCCTGGTGAAGCTGATCATGATTAGCTCTATCAGTCGACACTTTCTGGAGAGTAGGATGGGATGTTTTTGGCAGTACGTTGAGGCTGAGGCCTGGAGCCTTCCACCCGTCCTGAGTACTCCTTCAGAATCAACAAATGGGTTCTACCTTTTGAAGGTAGTAGAAAATTCACCTTTTTTAATTAGCTGCAAGCGTAGCAGCAAACTCCACAGACTGAGTCATTGTCACTCATTCCAGGAACACTGCTTGGAGCTTACTTGCCTGAAGAGCCCGATCAGTTTTCTCTGTCCTCATGATGTTCAGCCTTGTTGAAACACAAACAACACGTAGTTGTTCACTTGGTTTTTGCTGGGGAGTAGCAGCAACACAGCAGTGAAAGATCTTTGTTGGTAACTGTTCCTGCAAAGATTTTAGAATTTTTGCTCCACTGTTCTACAATAATTTCAGCCTCTTCTGTAGGAGGAGTCCTGCTTTGAATCAGCCATGTTGGCTGATCCTCGCCACCACTGTGATCCAATCGACCATAATGGATGGTTAAACATGTTCAGAAGGCAGGCGACCTTGGGAGGCACAGTTGGCAGGATCCTCACCAGAAGGCATATGAAGCCACCATTCTGGTGAAGTTTTTGTTTGCATTTCTCCCACTCAATTTGGCACAAACATCCTCCATCTATAAGACAGTGAACATATCCAAGTCAGAGTTATACTGTTGAATCAGTCCAAGTAAAGACATTTTTCACCTTGAAGGAAAACACAAACACCTCCAAAACATAAATAATGTTTTTGAAAGCAAGACTGCTTCATACTGCTCAAGTCGAGGCAGGGACATCCTTTTGTTGGTGCTACCTTTGACAGAACCAACAATTGTACAGAAACAGGACCTTGGCTCAGTATCTCACGAAGATACGATACACCATCACGGAATATCCCACTGGGTCTGAGCAGCCACCAGGGGACCTTTAGGGAGTGTTAACCCCTTCTAGTAAGGTCACTTCTTTCTTAAATTGTGTCCACTTCGTATCTCAATCTATATCAATCAACACCTTCCTCTCACACATTCTGAATAATGGTCTTGGTCAATAGCAATAGTGGGGAGAACTAACCTGACGGGTCAAATATTGTGTACATGTCTGACAGACTTCTTCTCTTAGTGCACTAACTGCTTGAATGGTGTACACGATATGAAAATGTATCTAGTTTAGGGTTCCAATGAAGACCAAGTACATTTAGATTAGTGGCCCACTTATTGTCAAAAAGATGAGCTATGTGCAGCTGAAGCTGTGAGGATGGCAGATTTGCTAATAATGAAATTCTAGGCTGTTAATAACAAATTTGCTAAGATGGTAACTACTGGAATTCAGCATTCTTAAAGTTCTTGTTGGAGTTGCAAGGTTTCATTCAGCAAGCTGCTCCATTGACTTCATCATCCACGTTAAGTATCTGTGACCATAATCTTGGCAGCACAAGGATAGCTGCTCTTATCATCTTCACCAAACTAGTGAAGATTTCGTATAGCCAGAATATGTACTGTAGTTACACTGTAGATTACTGTCTTTAGACTACATTCATGGATGTGGTCAGAATCGTCAAACTACCACAGTGTCCAAAGGTAACTGTGCTGCTCTGAATCCAGAAGCACTAGATGGTACATTTGCTGTAAAAGCAACTTTTTGCAGGCCTAAGTGAATAATGAGGTCTCATATCACACTGTAATTTCTTTTGTGATAATAGAGTATCATTGAGAGACAGTCCTGATGAGGTTCTTGCGAATGCATCAGAAACTACACAAAGCTTAGTTGTTGTACTATCAGGCTTCAGTATGCAATGATGAGGTATACAATATGCAGATTTTGCCCCAAGTTCAAAATTTGGTACCTCCTGCATGTGGCCATCTGAAAGAGTCTTGCACAAAGTCATCATACTGAGTCTTGAGTTCTGGCTGGTGAAGTCATTTGTGTTTGTCATTTAAATACAGTAGAACCTCTTTATTACGACCCCCCACAGTTCCCGAGAATAGGGCCGTAATAGATGGGAGGTCGTAATAAAAAAATTTGAAAATTTTGGGCCGATTTTGACCCATCTCTAACCCCCTATGCCCCCAAGCCTACCGAGGTTGGCAAGGGATTACTGTAGTTATTTTTAGATGTGCCTCAAATTTTCGACTTTTTCGACCCAAACTTTTTACGGTTCCTTGGGATTGGGTCGTATCAGAGAAGTGGTCATAATAAATGGGGTTGTAATAGATAGGTTTTACTGTAGTCTCGGAGCTTGTGATGTTGACTCTCCCAGTTGTGGAGTTATCGCCTTAAAGGGCAAAGTTACAGTATAATGGCCATCAGACCCTCGTTTGTCGGAAATATTTCCTCACATTGCACTTCTTCAGGAGTATCGGGAACTGAAACTGGGACTTCCGCTAGTTCAATGTGTGTCACTGAAGTGTGAAAACCAGCAGGTAAAGGCGAAGTTGGAGATGTTAATGTAGATTATATTTTTTCCAGAATCAGCCACCCAAATACAGATATTATTACAGGGAGCCAGGATCGCCTTTGATACAACCACCAGTCAAAAGCAATGGAAATAGTTCTGCTCTCAGAAGCAAGTAAATTGCATGTGGTGTTCTGAAATGAGGGTCTGCGATTTTCAAGTTGGACAGGTGTCCCCAGTGTTGGTCACTGACCTTATCCTCACTTGTAACCTGCTGACAGCTGTAGGAGTATCATCTGTAACAGTCTTGCAGTGTAGGTGCAGAGCTTCAAAGTGATGTACGGTGTGATGCCTTGCTCCACAAGTCTTGCAGTTTTTCTTTGGGCAGCAGCCCTTGGACTGATAGAATTGTCGAAAATGTTCATGCTTTGTTAATTCAAATAACTTTTTAAACAACATTTATGTGAACTGTGGACATTATGACAGAGCATGGTGGTCATATTACATACTGAGATACAGTCTCACCTGAGTGTCGTGAGAACTGTGAACCCAGTGCCAATGATTTTCCACTGGATGATTGTTTACGACTGTAAGCCACCCCAGGTGTCTATCGACTCACTAATGCCTCTAACTTTCACTGCCATTCTTCCGAAAAGGTTATAAACTTATCTAATATTGGTAAGTCAGAAGGATCTCTGATGATTAACTTCCATTTTCTGCGAAGACTCGTGTCCAGTTTTCAAACTGAACCGAGGTTGAGGAAGTTGCTGTAACAGATGGTGCATTGGCCAGTGCGTCAATGCTTCAATGTGGTCATTTACCACCAACCTTGTATTTTAACATCTTTGAAGCGGCTTCCAGGCAATTAAAAAATTTTCTTAGGTAAAAAGCAATTTCTCCGGTCTTGCATAAGGTATGTGCCAGCACCTAAAAATATTTCCCGCATGTAGATACCAAAAAATCATAAGTGTTAGTTCTGGGATGCACAGTTCTCACAAACCTACATAGCTAGTCTACTGTCTTCTGCCCAGATGTTCATTGTTCCACATGCACTTCCTACAAAACAACTGCAGAACTGATCTGAAAACTAATTTCACCACTTTTTGCTTGTTACCGGTCCAGTTTGGAGGACCAAAATGTTTAGTTGTAAAACACCAAAGAGGGGCAAAATTTCCCTTAAAACCTGATGCCTGGAAACGTCACTTACGTTCTCTGCCATCTTGAGTCTGCAACTGCTGTCCCCCGGTGAGAGACAAAAACTTATTCTCATCTCCTCACACTTTTAGTGCAAAAATAACACAAAGAGCATTCAACCAGATCCCACACTATAATGGTGTTTTTTTAAAATAAATTGTTGAAATTCAAACTACAGTATCTATGGCCTAATATGAACAAAAATTCTTGTACCAAAATATTTGAAAAAATTATGTAGTATTTTAAAATTTATTTTAAAGTTAGGAACAAAAACGCAGGGAGTATGCAACTACATGTACCTGCGTACACAAGAAGTTGCATATCATGAAGTTGAACGGAATCATATTAGATATGAAGGAAATGTATTCTCACATGTAGACGATCGTACTAATTCCATTGCCATCATGATATGCAACTTGTGCACACAGGTACATAAAGCTGCAGACTCCTAATGTTGTTACACCCAACTTCAAATTAAATTTAAAAATTTCAGATGAATTTTCTAAACATTTTGCTAATAGGATTTTCTTGTCTATTTTAGTTAATAGATGCTGTGGTTTTAATTTTGACCTGTTATTCAAAAACACACTTTATACAACATGTAAATTCAATGTCACCAAACATACAATTGACTCTAATTATATCATAAATGCATGTATCGATAAACTGTATCCACAGTGGATTTTCAGTGGTCCCAGCAAAACTCCTATATTAATAATGATGAAACTAACTGCTTATATTGTTTATCGGATGTTGCATCAATCAAAGTATATTTCTGGTCCCATCAAGATTTCCCACAACGATTGTTTTTAAACAGGTTGTTTATGCAAACATCCACTAACTGGATGTGAAATGTGCCACGCGTGCCGCCGTTTGTCACCTCTCTGTGGTGCTTTGTCTGTCTTCCCAACACGTGTGTCTGACACTGCTGCTTGGTGTGACGTGCAAGTCTGGCTTGCTACGTCCCCCCACATGCCTGACGAGACGGGAAGTGCTTACCTAACATGGTGACCTAACGTCCTCTCTTTCAGACTTCTTTCTGCCTCTTTGAGATGCGCACCTTCCTTCCTCCCCTTACATGCCATCGAGAGAGGAAGCTGCTGTTGTCTAGCAAAAAAAAAAATAGCAAGTCCTCCCTCTCTCTCAGCTGTACGCGCTTGCCTTCACATGCTGGCCACGTGCCTGGCAAACGTAGAAATTTTATCTTGATTTTCTGTCGCTCAAAATAGTTGTAACTGTATTTGAAAACAAATGTTTTCACCCAAAAATGCTACGCAGTACATTTTAACAAGGAATTATTATTTGCAAAGATGTTTTCTTTTGTGATTAAAGGTTGACTTTTTTCTTGTAAGGTCGGTGTTTCATTTTATCTGGCATAAAATCAACATAATTTCAAAACTTAATATTAAATTAACTCAAGGACAGCATGCTGGTGAAAAATTGTATGCCCAGAAGCATATACTTGACCTCCTCTTATTGCAAAAAATTGTTTGGACATCGAGTGACTTGTATTATCAAGTGTAAAGTTCAATTCCAGTAACTTCATGCTTGGAAATCGGTGGATTTATATTAATTTATTTCAATAGACATGCATCTTTTGAATAAACTGTTAAAATGTAAGGGTCTATTTGACACCTTTGGTCATCTAATAATTGTTAATTACCAAGCCCGTGTGCAGTGTAACTCACAACAGGGAAAATCAAAGGATGTGGTTTTGAATGATTAATTATTGAAGACCCTGAAGAAATAAATTTTAATCACCTTATTTATTCATTTCTGTCTCAAAATTACAAGGTGTTTTTTGCACTGAAATGTAACTAATTACTTTAAAAGACAGAAATTTGCCTAGCGCCCAAGGTGTCGGCAACATGTAGTGGCGTGGAGTCTTCTTCCCTTCTCCTCGCTGGCATGAACACACTGTCCAATTGATAAATTCTCAGCGTGCTCTCAACTGATTGAGTGTGCACGGGATATTCAAAATTTGACTTTCATTCGGGGTCACATTATTTTCATTTTCTGAGGGTTTGAAAGTTTTAGGTCAACTTGCATTTGGGTGTCATATTACAATCAATTATATACTGTATTTCGAGATGTTATTTTCTTTATCTAAATGAGTTTAGGTGAAATGTTTTTTAATTTATTATTTACAGTAATACTAATACAGTAAAACTTTTTCTAAAACTCCTATTTCTATTGTGTTTATTAGCAGATAATGTACATATCTCATTATACTAAAAATGAAGTGTAATTTCAGAAGTCGTATTTTATTGATGTACATGTCAGAACCCTCATCTACAGAAATCCAGCATGTATGGATATTTTTTGACAGTCCCCTGAAAAACGATAGATAGGGAGTCGACTGTAGTTTATTTGTGAACTGTAATAGTATGATAGTTTGCAGTCCATTAGTGTCATGCCTACTGCTTATAGAGACAACATTAAGGTTTAGTGAGTGCATTCTGTTTTGCATGAAGCTATAACATTTTGTGATGCTGTGAGGTAGGGGTAAGGAAAGGAGAGGAGCAGAGAGGAAAACACCACACACATCTGACATAATTTAATCTGATTTCACTGACTAAGGCACTAGTCATTGCTGGCAGGCAGTGATGTGATGATGTTGCACTGATTCCAGGTTGTGTGGCCATCTGCCTGGACATACTGTAGCTCCCTCAATGTAGTTTAAATATTTACATTCTGAAGTTACGGTGTTTCCTGGCTCCCCTCACGCCACTAAGCCATATACCTAGTGTTTACAGACCTATTCAAGGCTGGCCTGCACATCTGATATCACTGAACAAATAGTTGAAGGCACATATTTAACCTGAAACTACAAGAGAACATTAAATAACATGTACAGTTTCACTATAGGTGGTGGATTACTGAGGTTCTGTGCTCCAAACGCCTGTAGCCCGTGCATGAATTAATACACTTCTGTTGCACCATTATTACACTGCTCTTGCAGGAAGCGGGGAATCACACAAGTTATGTGGTTCTAGAGCCTAAGTCCACCTGGTAGGCTGCACAGACTTTGTGCATGCCCATGAGCCAAGCACACAGGAATTTAAAGTGCAAAATTAAGCTTCCCCTAAGCGATTCTATTCCAAGCGAGAGCGAAAGGTTGCGGTTCATTAAACTATTGCAGTGAAGTTGTTGGTTATACAAACAGGAAGATGCATGGTGCACCTTGACAGTGTGCCTGCATCGCGCGAGCCTGAAACTGAACTTGTAGACTTTGGCTCATGGCTGGAGCCAGCTGCGTACCAAAAACTAACTAACTTACTAAACACTTGCATGGAAACACTTGCTAATACAGATTAAGCACTTTAAAAGTTACAGTTAACACATTAGCACTGAAAAATTCAAAAATCATTTTAACATTCTGAAGTCACATGGTGACATTCAAAATGTGAACAGCAATGCAAAATAAAGATTGCTGGTTTGCTAGAGACACTCTCAGTGTAAAAAACATGTCCTTTACTTGATTTAATTATGATTCTATTAATTTCCATATCAATTTTCAAAAACTGGGGTGAAACTTTTCTTGCAGTTTGTGAACAATATTTTAATATGGCGTTGCCAGACGGATCTAACTCACTGGGAGGGGTGAAAGGCACACTGATCGCTGCACTTGTTAGTACTATTGCAGACTGCACTATCTGGTTCAGTGAACTTATCTGTTTTGAATGTGGAGTTGTGTGTATTGAATAGCATTGAGCTATGTTTATTGATCGGATTTAACACCAAGGCAGTTACTATTAATGTTCTTTTAGTTTTGTATGATGTTATATGCATTTTATTTAGTCATTTATATTTCAAAACAATTTTCCATAAAAACCTAATTGTGCTATCTAGGAATGTATGTTACAGTTGTTGATGGAAAATTAAGCTAAATTGAAGGGCCACAGTCGTGTAATAGTAAGATGACGTGATTCCCATGAATGCAAACTCGGGTTTGATTCCTGGCAGAGTGATCAGAATGTTTGCATGGAGGAAACATGGCAGATGTGACCTTTGGCCAGTGGTTTTCTCATGGTATTCACATTTCCTCCACCCTTGCATTCTGCTGCTGCTCCTCCTCCTCCATCTTCACCTCATTCCACCCTCACCATCAGTCAAGATCACAATCAGAACTTCTGTTTTACTGTGCTAGACACTAAAAAATGTAACTCATATTTAACTAATTAAATTATTTTTATAGGTTTTTCTTTGCCCTTTGTAAGAGGGACTATAGACTTTTGTAATAATTCTAATAGCTGGAGTTAAGAATGGCGTATGTACTGTTTTGTAGTTCCGTATGAATGAATTTGGCCTGATGGAAATGGTCGAGGATGAAGACTATGAGAAGATGTTGTTGAAAAAGTCTGCTGTGGCACCTGATTCAAGTGTAACGGATGGCAAACCAGAAAAGTCCATTAGTCTACCCAAGTGTGTGGCCAATGGAAAGGATGGTACTGTTAAAGAGAATCCTGCTGTTAAGGAGAGTATGAAAGAAAATGATGCAGGAGACACAGAAGATAATTCTTTAGGTAAGTGTGCAGATAACATTGACAGTTTTGCACAGTTTGTTTTTTTGTGGCCATATTTGAGGAAATTGAGCACAGCAATTTTGAGTAAAGGCTGTTCGTGGTAATGTGAGTACTTTTGAAAGCCTTGCAAATTTTCTACTTTCAGACTATTGGTTACGTATTTGTATGCATACCTATCAAAATAAAACTGCCATGTGACTTTCAGCTTTTGTTCACATTAGCTGTCTCAGATGCCCACTACATACTCTTTAAAAATAATATAGTAAACAGCACTGTAAAAACGTACATGTTGATGTCGGTAAATAATATTCGTGGATATTGATAGATGTTCATAATTCTTTTTCTGTTTAGAAATTCCCTTATCTCTCTTGAATGTGAACAGGAATACAAGTCTTCCCATGTCAACACGTTACAAATGTAGGATTACGCTCAAATAACTTGAAACTGATCCTTTTTTGGATGAAGTAGCATGGTTTCTCATCTTGATATTTTTGACTTCAGATGGCATTGCAGAGTGGATCTCATGGTGTGTTCATTTTTGCTTTGAAAGTTCAACTGCACAATCCGTATGTATCTGGCCTCCAGTTGCCAGATTGGGAGCTAGTACAGTACTACATTGGTAACTCCTAACTCAATGTGTTCCTAAGCAAATGGTACTACCTGATACCTATGTTTTTTGATCTGTAAATAATTGCTGAATATTTTTCCAGTTGAATTGTATCTTTAACACAGTAATTATTACAAAATTTACGTACATTGTCAGGGTCAATTTTAGAAATCTGATCGTTTAACTACAGTAACTCTTAAACAGTAAAAGAAAAAGCCATGTATTTGGCTTCGCAAGTTGACAATGCTATAATTTTTGTTAGTGATGGGCAGATACCCTAGTTTTCTCGATACCGATACCTTGATCAATTCTATACCTTGGCTTTTTGAAACTCAATACCTTTACCAATACTTAATTGTTAACATTTTTAAAAATTATTTGATGCCGTTGGGTGAGACACGGAGACGATTATGATACACATTTTACCTGTGGTTGATGAGCGCTAGCGGTGGTTCCTACGCACCGCACTTTGAGAGACTCGGGGATCTCTGGGATGCTGTGGGTTCTCTGTGTTCGTCTCACATGTGCGTACTTACGAAACAACTTTTATACACAACACTGCAATAAAAAACACTTGACGGAGCTGGGTAACTGATGTTACAGAGACTTACAACTTTTCCACTGGGAGGTATGTTTATTCGTACCAAGTTACACCATGCCAGAAATGATTTATGTATTACCTCGGACGTGACTAGCCAGTTCCGGTGGCTGATTCCTTAAGCACGTTACCAAACTTGCGCACTCTGGATGATGCTCCACGGAGTTTGAAGACACAGCCTCAACAAAGCAAGGGGCCTACAGCTGCTAGGATGGACTGTAGGTTTTGCCTAGAGACAGGACACGTGCGAATATCTACACATCTAACATCTACTTGTCCCCGAACTATGTGGTGGGTGACGATGGTCATACACATAGTGGGATTGTGCAGAAATAAGAGCACCATACAAAATACATAAAAATAACACTTGATGAACATGGGGCACGATATGAGCAGGCAAAATAAACGCACAACTGTGATGTGTACCTGTTAAGTCTGACTGACATGTATGTCTAGGATTTTTCCGCTAGACAAAAAGCAGGGTGGTTTACACTGGTTCTACGGTACGAGGCAAGGGGTGTTGGCTATTGCTTCCTTATTCCGTCGTTTTGGGTGTTGCGGTTGACGAAGGTTTCACTCAATGGCGGCAAGCTTGGTCTACTCCGAAGTAGCGATTCCAGTCGTAGGCTTCACTGCTCCACAAGTTGGGGTTTGCCCAGCCGTATCAGGCCTCTGTTCCATTTAGCAACCCTCTTACCACCGGGTGGCATGAAGGGTGAATGCGAATGCACAGTGGGAAGATGATTACCGTTACCGAAGCAGGCAGTACTGCTTGTCGTCTTGGACGGCGCGGTCCCATTCTGCCTGCCTGTCCTGTGTATGATGAGGTAATACTATCCATGGTTTGATAGCAGCGTGAGCCAGGTATTGCTCTCTACGCCTCTTGCCCTTCACCTTGTAAGGCATAGTAGGGCACACCGGTCTGTGACAGTCTACGCAGTGCACTGAAACAGAAACAGTAATGAAAGTGTAGCCTAATAGAGACTTGCCGGCATGAGCTCGATAGGAGTCCCCACTGATCCCCCGCGCATGCGGGCTGATGAGGGATGTGTTGCCGTGTGGGCCACCAAGCCTCTACTGGTTGTGCGTTTGCACCGGGTTGGGTGGTAACCCCCAGGCTAAGGTCACTTCAGCACTAATGTAGATCTCAAAGTTACAGGTAACCTGAGCTTGTAGCCCCTCTCTGTACGAAGGTGTTTCTAGTGGTTGGGGCATTGCTGTTTCTCTCCATTGAAGATGCAATAAACACGTTACCTTGTGCTAACCTCCTATAAGACGATGGAGAGCTGAAGGTAACTGCGGTTCCAGGTTTAGGCGACCTTGTTCTAGTAAATTTGGGGAGTAACTGTTTCTAGTCGAATGCAAAAGTATTTAAAGTTAAACTGGCTAAGAAAAGGGTGTCTGGAGGAGACAAAGTGAAGTTAAGTATATGTGTACGTGCTAGATGGATATCGTCGCGTGGTGAGTAGCCACTGGGGGCATACTCGTAGCTTCCGAAGTTCCCGGAGGTTCCAGCACTGAATTAGTGCTCTGGGATGTCACGAGAGTGTTTGCGAAGAATGAACTTCTGGAGCCTGGCAGCATTTTGTCTTATATAGGTCAAGCTTGTTGGCTGCAGGCACGGGCTGCGGGGAGGGTGAGCATCCTGGCTGGTCAGTGTTTCTGCATTGTACCTCGTCAGCGGCGCTCGGCCTTGCCTAGTGACTGGTGGCTTGTTGTCTCTCAGCGCATTATAGGGGGGTGAGGGGCATGGCTGCTGGATTGCGTAACCTAATGGTGAACTGATTCCGCTCATAAGTTCTTGTTGCCTGGTAGAGTAGGCGGCCTAGAAGTCATGTGGAAAATTCTCTCTCCCCTTCTGCAGTGATGAAAGTCGGAACATTAACGATTAGTCGTAATCGTTGTTATTTAGTATGTTGAGCGGCACACGTCAATTCGCCCCCTCACCCCCCCCCTCCATTGGGATGAAGACTCATCGTGGAACAGGTGGTAGAGAAAGGCGTAGGCCTCCTCTCTGGGCTTGACTGCTGTAGCGGCGGGTGTTCGGTGTGCTCTGGTCACTCGGCCGACGAAGTGAAACGTGTGAGATGTGGAGTGGTGGTGGCTGGCCTGCGACCTTGGTTCTATCCCTCTCTCTCTCTCTCTTTCGGCGGGTGTCCTTCTCTGCCCCTCGCCCTGGTGATGCAGTTTCGCTGATGTGGAGAAATGTGTATTGCCCCTGTGTAGTAAAGATTACTGGGTTAGGAAGCCATGTATGTTGTGTGTCCCACCGACCTACATATTTATGCGTGCCATTGGCAAAATTCTGCTTATCGCTGGTGGATACTACAAGGGAATCAGACATCAAAACCTGAAATAAAAATGATTTAAAACAATAGCACGACAAAAAAAGGGGAATAAAAGTAATAATAATTCAAATATGTACAAGCCTTACTCATGGAAGGCAGGTAAATGTCACTACTATCTTGGAGCTTGTTGCAGTGATTTAAGAAAGAAAAGGGAAATCTGTCTAGATAACCTTTGTGTCTGTCAGCAAGCTAAATAATTACGTGTGACTGGGTAGTAGGTGGACAACCACAGGCCCTTTAACACCTGGGTTGATCGGCTAAACGATTACAAAGCCAGTACAGTAAATGCATGAATAACGCGGCAAATTGTGCGCACTTTGGTCACTTAATACATACATAAACACTGGCTAAAAAATGGAAGTTAAAAATATATGGGACCTGGTTTTGAGAGCTCTAAGGCGTAGTCTTTGGTTTGCTACTTAGTTGGTGCACAGATATTGCAAACATATGCACTTTAAAATACATGAGTAATTTAAGATTTGAATATTTTAGAACATTTTAAAGAATTCTTCTTGTTGGTACATTTTCTTCACATAGGACTTTCAAAACACGTGTGTGTGTGTGTGTGTGTCTCTCTCTCTCTCTCTCTCTATATATATATATATATATATATATATATATATTATATATATATATATATATATATATATATATATATATATATATATATATATATATATATATATATATATATATATATATATATATATATATAACTTAAGTCTAAAATTATGCCTAAATCTTGTATGTGTTTCACTCTTTTAATTAGAATATTATTAAACAAAATATAAATAAGTTAACATGTTTGTTATACAAGTAAGAGAAATACACATAGTTTTCGTTATATTTAATCTCATAACATTATTTATACACCAGTTATTAATTGCTGTGATGTCAATTTCTATCCTAATACAGTAACCACTACTTTTATAAATCTTTACATCATTGGCTTAAAGAAGTGCACTATAGTGACTTATTACACACCTCCTCCCCCTCATCCACCCTTCCACAGAAAATTTTTGCAGAGTGGTGTAACAGTGTGCTCATAGGTGCTGCATGAGATACGTGGCTGTGTTGTGCCTAGCACACAAGCCACTTGGTGGGACAAATTTAGTTGTGAAGCTGTACTGCCCCCAGAATGTATTTCTTCACCCCGTGCGGCGTTTGTGAAGATTTGTAAGTTCCGCATGCTAGCTAGCTTCTAGCTTGTCAGCCTTTTCCTCAACCTGAGACAGCTGGTCGTTTACTTGGGATAGTTCTAAACTACAAGTCTTCTCGACCTGCCCTAACCTATGTTCTAGAGAGTCCTAACCAGTTCACTTGGTGGTAGGCCTATTTTCTAGCACACTAATACACAGTTCCACTGCACTAACTGGAACAGCATGCTGCTCTTGTTCATGGTCGTCCCGGACAGCTGCCATTTCTCTTCTCACTATGTTTCCCTTGGTTTGTACCTGGGATATTGTGTGGTCCTCATTTTCAGCTAGTTGTGTTATTCGTTGCTCAATACTACTACTATGCTCTTGTAAGATTTTTTAAGTCCCTTAATTCTTTCAGCTGTGTGTTCCTCAAACTTGATGAATGCCCTACCTAGTGAGGTAAGTAGTTAGGCTGCTGACTGCCCTCTTGGAATCCTATGTAGGCCTACCGCGGCGTGAGTGCCTAGCATGAGAGAGAGAGAGCGAGAGAGCGCGCACGAGAGAGCGAGCGAGAGAGATTTATTAAAGTCGTTGTTGAATAATTTATTATTTTCTTATTTATTAACGTATTGCTAGTATTCCAGTGATGATTGCAGAAATATTACGTCTGTTTTAAGCATTAAATTTACAAAAAAATATGTTGCATTATTAATGTAATAATGTGTTGCAGCGACTGCTAAACAGGTGACTAACAACGTCCGAATTGATATCTGCCATATCACGAATTTACAAAATAACTAGAAATTAGTCATTTGGATACAGCCTGTATCATCTTTAATTACATATTATTTTAGTGGACGAGTTGAAAATTTGCTCATATGAAATAAAAATTCAAATTATTATATAACCTGTCAAGTTTTTTTAACCTCACCAAAAGAATACCCGATAAATATGTAGTTCGTACGGTAATTCAAATATTTAACACATTTGGGATGTAAATATTTTTGGTTAAGTTCGTTTTCAGTTTAATACATGTTATTTTTACATTGCAAAATGAGTTGAAGTAGTGTTATTTTTTGCCAGGTACATTTAAAACATTGTAGTAACCGTTTCAAAAAAAGTTATTTATAATATACACTTCCAAAACACATTATTTACAATACTAACTAACTTACTATTTCTAATTCCTATTTGCAACTCCTAAATACATACTGTTCTTTCTAAATCCTTCCTGCACGTTTCTCTGCATCGATACAAAATAATTTTCTGAATCGTTAAATAAATACGACACTTTACGGGCTTTCCGAAACTTGTAAACTGCCGAAAAACAAATATAAGTGCAGTTTCATGACATTAGGGAAAATGGCGAAATGTATAGAATAAAAGTATCAATATGCACGTCGCGATACGCTATACTTTCAATACTGCCCAGTTTTGAGGGGTATCGAGGTATCAATGTATCGAATGGGCCATCTCTAGTATTAACAAATTACTCTGGATAAAATTCTCTGCGGCTGCTAAGTCCAGCAAGGCGAGAACCCTGTCGTTGTTTACCTCCACTTCTATGTGTGGGGCTACAGGAATCTTTTAGTCCCTGGAGGGTGGGTCCTTGTGTACCGGGGTTGGTGGCCCGTTTCATGCCCTGGTGTTGGCATTTCCCAGCTTACTACTGGGAGTTGGTTTTCCACTCTGTTTGGCAGGAATCGTTGACTGCGTTTTGTCAACTCGGTTGGATGGAAGGACAACTCCCTCTGATTTTCGAGAGCAGTCCTTGTTCCAGTGGTTCTCTGAGCAGAACCAGCATATGGGCACGAAAGCGAGGTGGGTAGTTGGAGCTGTGGCACTCTTAATAGGTATCACTGGTGGAGCTCGAACTTCAGGGGTCTTCGGTGACAGGCTTTTCGAGACTAGCCTGTGCAGCAAAATTTTGTTCTGCCTCGTGGGCTCAGTGAACCAGTTCGTCCAAGGTGGTCTAGTGGCAAGAAGGACATTCCCAAGGCTGGGTAGAAGTGTTCTACTCATGGAGCAAATGGCGGTAGCTTCGTCAACACCGGGGAAAACACGTCGGAACATCTGTTTCTTCCTCCGTATGAAGATTTCCTCTTCATTTTTTGGTACCTGGGTCTGACTATAAACTTGAGTTGTCAACCTAGGCAACACCTCCTCGCCTGTGAGTTCCGCCGCTAGCCTGCTACTAAACTGCTTCCAGTCCATTAGAAACTCCCCATATCGTTCCCACCAGGTAAGGGCGAGGCCCTTCAAATGTAGAATAGCTCTGTCAACCCATTGTTTTGGCAGCAGGTCCGTCTCTCTGAATTATTTTTCACATTCGAGTGTGAATGTTACCGGGTCTTCATGGCGCCGACCTACGAAGTCAGTAATTTGAATGTCATCTTCCTATCTAGTTGCTGGATGGCCGGGTGCTGTGCCTGGTTGTATATATATTAGGAAGGTTCGGATCTGTGGAATGAGAGATGTGTTTTCTATGGCATCTCTCACATTGGTATGCCATTCCGGACAAAGACACACGCTCATCTGGCCACCCTATAGATAAATGATAGGGTTCGTTGCATGCTGTACACCTAATGCGATACAGACCTTGACCGGGACATGTAACCTTGTTGCACAAGCTTGTAGGTTGTTGACGGCACTTGGCACAGTGGTATTCTAGTATGTCGGTAACTTGTATCTCTTTAGGCCAGCCTATGGAGGCATAATGAAACCACTTAGAGCAGTATGCGCATTCTATTTTTAGCGTGCCGCTTCTGGTACAGTCGACCCGGCTACAGTGGGTATCGGGCTCACTGTTGTGATTCTCGCCGGAGATGGCATTAACTTCCGAGTCCTAAATTTTCGGGTTTGAGGGCGCCACGAGGTGTTTGTGGACTCCCCGAAGTCCGCTTGATTATTTGGTTTTGACCCTTAGCTCTCAGGGTATGGTTGTTCTAGTTCATGCCCTTCACTGTGCACAGCTATTTGTCTGAGGCCCCACGTTGGGCGCCAGAAAATCTCGTGACGCGTGCCTGTTAAGCCTGACACGTATGTCAAGGATTTTTCCGCTAGACCAAAAGCAGGGTGGTTTACACTGGTTCTATGGTACGAGGCGAGGGGTGGTGGCTATTGCTTCCTTATTCCGTCATTTTGGGTGTTGCGGTTGACGAGGATTTCACTCAATGGCGAGGAGCTTGGTCTACTCCGAAATAGCAATTCCAGTCGTAGGCTTCACGGCTCCACAAGTTGGGGTTTGTCCAGCCGTATCGGGTCTCTGTTCGGTTTAGCAACCCTCTTACCACAGGGTGGCACAAAGGGTGAATGCGAATGCACAGTGGGAAGATGATTACAGGTAGCGAAGCAGGCAGTACTGCTTGTCATCTAAGTTGGGCGGCACGGTCCCGTTCCGCCTGCCTGTCGTGCACAGGATGAGGTAATACTATCCACAGTTTGATAGCATGGGCCACTAAGCCTCTACTGGTTGTGCGTTCACACCGGGTTGGGTGGCAACACCTAGACTAAGGTCACTTCAGCACTAACTTAGTTATCAAAGTGAAAGATAACCTGAGCTTGTAGCCCCTCCCTGTGCGAAGGTGTTTCTAGTATCGCTGTTTCTCCCCACCAACACTGACTTAGTGCTCGGGGTTGGGAATAAACAGGTAGCCGTTTGATGTAAATGTCAGTACTCTGGGTTCCTGTTGGCGGTGCATGTTGTATTCTGTTCCTGACCACCACACAGACAAGTACCCTGTAAATAAAAAGCAGAAGGTTAGTTAACAATGGGTGATTATTGGTGATGCAATAAACACGTGACTTTGTGCTACCACCTATCGGACCGTGGAGAGCTGAAGGTAACTGCGGTTCCAGGTGTAGGCGACATGGTTCTAGTGCCAGCTGGGTTGCGTAACCTTCAGGTGAAGAGAATCCACTAATATGTTCCTGTTTGGTAAGAGTAGGGTCGAGAATTCATGTAGAAAATTTCTTATCTCCTTTTCAGTGATGGAAGTAGGAACATCTAGCGATGAGATGTAACCATTGTTATTTAGTAGGTTGAGCTGCAGGTGTCAATTGTGTGAACGTAGTTTTAGAAGGCACAATATTTCTCTGTAAATGCGGTCAGGAATCATCTGCTAAAATTTGTGTCTGCACTAGAAAATGCTCTTCGCAGTAAACAAGCATACAAAAGCTCTTATGGCACCAGATGGTGGGTAAATACAACTACATGGATTGACAATGTGGTCAAGAACAAAATGCATCAAACACCTAAATTACATGAACTCTGAATGAAAATATTACACAAAACCCTGAGATAAATTATGGCGCACATGATGGAACAAGAATTAGCCGTCATAACGCGATGATGGTGCAGATACGGACTTGGTGGTATCTAACCACGTGGCCGCAAAACATATTTAACGTGACAAAACCCTCAAATAATTCTACAAACACATTACCTTTCATATTGCTCGTTGCTTTTAAGCAATAATTACAATGAAAAGCCCTATACATGGATGATGGCATCTGATACACAAGTAGCGCAGGCTGCATGACCTCTCTGACATCTCCTCCTCTCATCTTGTTTAGATTCCAAAAAGCCTGAGAGACCGTAAGTAATTAAGTTAAGCGGATAACATTACACTGGGGATGTCTGGCAAAACGTACGCAAGGCAAAGGTTAGCCGGTAAACTAAAATGTGGTTTTGAAACCTACATCAATGCAAAAAGATGAAGTGCGTACGTGACAGCATCTTACCTTTCAAGCTCTCCAAGAATGACTGCCCAGAGGCAGGGGTCGCGCGGACCTACCATGGCTGTCTACGGGTTCACACAAGCAGAAATACTATGCATGCAGAGTAAAAATATTATATTGCAAAAGGAAATGGCACCAAAAGAATCATTAAACAGCTTTACAGATGGAATTCAAAGTTATATTTTCTGTTGATTATTAAATTATCTTTTGAAGGTGTCTTCACCTGAATATTATTGTTTTCCTCTTCAGCGCTGCGCGTACTTTGAATTTCAAATCGTAATATTATACAAGACCCTGAAATAAGACATGTTATACTTTTTAAACAAATTTTACACTGGAAAGACACACATAGCTCTGGAACAATATATCCTGTTTTGAGAAAGCCATATTTGTAGCGGGATGCGTATACGTGCTTACCCACGTGTGCCATTAGCGGCGAGTGCCGTCATGGGCTGACTGTTGCTGGCTCTTAGCCGTTGTCATACAACCCCTCCCTTGATGACCATAACAGTGCGAGCAGCTCAACCTTGCTCCTCTATATTCCGCCCCGGTCTGACCCAGAATAGCCGATCGGGGGCAGACAAGGCATGGTCTCGGAGGTACTCTTACTCTGCGGCATTTGTAGTGGTTGTGGGTTGTTGTCTGGAACTACGTTGTTGGGGCTAGGCGGTGGTTTACTTCTGCTTTTCTGCCTGACCTGACGCTTTTATTTTACTTTGCATTTGTCACGTCATCACACACACCTCCATACTGGTATTTTCAAACCCCTTAAACTAGCCTGCTCCACAATACTCTGCCCTACTAACACAGGAAAACCTCTAAATGGTGTGCTACTTTCATTTATTACATTGTTACCTATAACCTCACTGCAATTACCGTCACTATTTGGTGTGGAGTGTTCCGGTGGTGTAAAACCCCTGAATGGCATGGCATTGTGAATGCTATCATTTTCACTATGCTGTTATGGAGCTACGGTACTAATGTTGTTTACATTTTCACTTGTGTCACTTTTGTCACCATGCCTAATTTCTGGTGTGCTGCGCCACTTTCCACGTTGTGTTCAGCTTCCTGGCTTCTTCTTGCCTTTCTTCCCTAGTGGTATGTGGGCGATCCACAGGTAATTGCGGTGTCTTTTCGCTACACAACTCTGTCCCATCTTTACAAGGAACGTTGAATTCTTTAACTTTTTCGTTACCCTCACTGGCCCGATCCATCGCTGTGCCAGTCCTGCACAATGATTTCTTGTCCCCGCTGACAGTGGATTTTCCCTTGCGTAAACATACATTCTAGGTATTAACTCTGATGGTTGTTTCCTACAGTCAGGTACCCACGTTGCACAATATCTTTATTGATTTGCCCCTGCCTGTTCATGTATTTGTTGTTGGTGTGTTGCAATTTCAGTGGGTGGCACTGGGGGGTTTTCGCGGTGGTCTCCTGGTGCACGTAGCTCGTGGCCTTGTACCATTTCCGCTTGTGATTATCCTTTTGGCAGCATTAACCCTGTTGCGCATGGAAAACATGATTTCCGGAATGAGTTCCACCCGTCTCGTATGATCTTCTCCCAACTGGACCCCAGCTGTATTTTTTCGTTTGAATTATGACGTTTGGCCGGGGTGGTGCGGTGTTCTGTCCCCTATTCAGTGCAATACTCTCGCCACTTCTTTCCTACAAACTTGGTGCCGTTATCCATGAGTAAGTATTCCGGATATCCCCACCTCAGGAAAAACTCATTTTTCATGACGTGTGCTACTGTATGCACTCGGACATTATTGACAGGAAAGACTTTCGTCCACCTCGCGAATAAATCAGTTTGGACCACCAGGAACTGCTTCCCTCTTTTGATGCGGCGGTACGGGCCCATTGTGTTGAGAGTGATTGTTTTGAATGGCTTGGTTGGTTGTTGGCAGGGTTGTTGTGGAGCATCAGCGTTTGTTCTCCGCGGCTGCCTAGTGTTACACATGATGCAATCCAGGATGTATTGGCGCACGTCTCTCTACATGCCTGGGTAATGAAAATGTTTCTGCACATTTCTTTGTGTCTGCTCTGAACCGGGATGTCCGTGTTACAAACTGTCGTGGCCGTATTTCAAAGCTAATTTCTGTGTTTTCTGTGGCACGTAGGTCCTCCATTTCCCGCAATTCCCTGGCGGGCGAACCTGAACTTTCCTGTTTGCAACCCTCTAGTGTTCCGAATATCTTTCTGCACAATATTGGCGACTCAATGCGGCATCTTGGGGAATTTTCCTGCGCAACATGTACCTTTTGCAAAACGTTATGGACATTTAAAAATGTAAGCTCGCTCTGACAGTTGGCGACAGTTTTTGAAGGATGAGCCATGGGAATCCCATTATCGGCTTTGCGTGGCAGTGCCTCCTCCCACTCGGTGTCATCTGTTACCGTTATTTGCAGACAGGGATTCCTCGACAGTGCATCTGCCAGCACGTTTGCTTCTCCGTCCACATGCTCTACTTGGAAGTCAAACTCTTGCAATAACAATGCCCAGCGGTCAAGTTTACTCTTACCTTTATGCATTCCCTCCAACCAAACTAGGCAACGGTTATCATTTTTCAGGGTAAATCTACAGCCTAGCATGAACTGTCTGTATTTGTGCAGCATATGTACCATCGCCAAACACTCATGTTTATTAACACTATATTTCCTTTCCACGTTTTCAAACTTCACACTATGGTAGTTGATACGTGTAATAAATTCCCGCAACTAATTAATCACTCCAAAATATTTTTGCACCTGCCTATGTGACCTAGGGACTGGTTTTTCCTGAATTTGTTGTATGTGTTGTTTTTCCAGTTTGTGTCCGCCCTCTGAGACATAGTGCTCTAAGAACTCCATCTTACTCATTCCTACTTTAAACTTGTCAACCCTTCACATCAATTGGCTATGCTCCAATCTCTAAAACACAAGGCTCAGATGGTGCAAGTGTTCTTCCCAATTACTCGACCACACTAACACGTTGTCAAGGTGGGTCTTCGCAAAGTCTCCAATATATCCGTCTAAGACGTTTACCATAAGATTTGAAATGTGGCAGGAGCGCATTTTAACCCAAATGGCATGGAAACAAATTGGAACCTTCTCCCATCAGGTGTAGTGATAGCAGTCTTTTTACGGTCTTGGGGGCGGATAGACACTTGCCAATATCCTGACTTCAAATCTAGAGAGGTAAACACTGCAACAGGCCCTAATGTTGACAGAGTGTCTTTAATGTTAATAACAGATGGGGGCATGTTTACTGTGATTTTATTGAGCGGGCAAAAGTCAACACAAAATCTCCTCGCCATCTTTTTTGGGGGCTAAGTTTAATTCCCGAGTTACAGAGACTTTGCATAGGTTCAATTACATGATGACTCAACATTTCACATACCTGCTGGTTTATCACGTTCTGGAAGTAAATACCTGGGTCCCTTGGCTTCGTGTAGATCGGGTCCTCGTGTGTGGTGATGATGGCGTGTTCCGTGACATTGGTGCGTTGCAGTTTCCCCTCGGAGTGGAACACCCCGGGGTATTGGGTCAGCAGATGTTGCAGCCGTCCCTGGTCCTACTTAGGTACCTCGTGCATGAACTGATCCAGCGGCGCAGCAGTTGTCTGCTGCATGGCTCCCGTGGCATACAGTGGCCATCTCCCACATGTCCCCATGTGAAGGTGGTTGAGACGTGGCTCGATTACAGCTTGATTGTCAATTAGCCACGGTAGGCCCAGGATCAATTCTTCACACAAGTCCGGCACAATATACACATCGCACTTGGTCCGCAAGTCCCGTATCCCTACTATTACGTGGCCTCACCCTGTTGGTGTGTGGTGGTAAATTACAGTGGTGGTACCCGTGTGGTAATGGCCTGAATTAATCCCTCCTGTACGAAACTATGACTCACAGTAGTGTCTACAACTGCAATCATATGCTTCCCTTCCAACTCAATGTTTACATGTTATGCTCGTATGGTACTGTCACTCACTTGGTACACTTTTGCACCCACAGTTGGCGGACTTCTCCACTCCGGCGGCGAGATTGGTGCGGGTACTGTTTCAACAACCTCGCTAATTAGTTTCCTAACCTGTTCCCTTGGTAATAATTGTTGGGTGTATTATAATAGTTTGGCCGTTGTCCACATGACATCCACACTCGCGTGAACGGCAGTGGTGGTCGCGTGACATCGACAAGGATCGTGGGCGATGTGGGGTTTGACAGTCCACGGTTTCATCCCGGTGATTGGTTCTCTTGCCCTGCACGTACATCCCTTTCATACAAGTAAGCTTCTTGTGTAAACTGCTCAACACTTCGCCTCATGGCTCTACACAAATAAGGCCTAATATTAGTATTTGACATTGCGACAAATATCTCCAATACGCCATTTGTGGCTTGCCCTGGGTTCAATCACTTGTAGAACCCTACTTTGCGCTGGATGAACTCTTCTATACCTTCACATCCCCGCTGCTGCTCGTGGTACAGCCGCGCTTGGGCCTTTATGGCATCACTGTCGGTGTCGAACCAGCCTAGCAGTCTCTCACAAAATTCTTCCCATGCTACTCTGTATTCGTGGACTAGATACCACCACACTGCAGTGGCGCCTCTAAGGTGGTTGGCGGTTACTTCAGTCCAGTCCTCGTGAGGCACCCTGTGTCTGTGTAACTTTTCATCACACACTGCTAGTTACGAACTTTAGGTCAGGACCCGCAAAAGTTGGCAATCAAACAGTCCTGTCCTGTCCGGCCCGGTCAAACCTTGTGGTGTGTGTGTCACTACAACAGGTGCAAGGTTATTTTTGGTGTTGCCGGTGGCATATTCCCTACACAGTTATTGTTCCAGCACTCTGTACAATTTATGATCCCATTGTGGAAGGTTGTGTATTCTCCTGGCCCTATGCATCTTAAGTGGAAATCTTGTAGACACTGTTGACATTTGGACCATTGCTTACCCGCCCCGTCATATCCGGTGCACGTGCACAGGCATTGTTCTGACGACGATAACGTGGTTTTAGCCGTGCATTGACATTACGCTTGTTCCCAAGGATTGTTCTCCAGCAAATTGAATTGATTTTGTTTCCCGCAATGCACACATCGCTCGATCGGTATGTCCCAACTTCTCGTGTTCGTGGGTGCCGGCGCAGTTGGCTTCATGTCTTCTCGCTGTTGCTCTGGTGTGTTTGTCATCTTATCGTGGGCGACTCGATTGTCCTGACATGGATGAACACACTGGTCCCACTTGGGAACGCCAATTCACGCCATCGGGTGAGACACAGAGACAATTATGATAAACCTTTTACATGTGATTGATGGACGCCAGCGGTGGTTCCTACACACCGCACTTTGAGACTCGGGGATCTCTGAGTTGCTGTGTGTTCTGTGTGTTTGTCTCACCCTGCGTACTTACGAAACAACTTTTATATGTAACAATGCAATACAAAACACGTGATGGAGCTGGGTAACTGACGCTACAAAGACTTATAACTTTTACACTGTGAGGTATGTTTATTCGTACCAGGTTACAACTTGCCAGAAATGATTTGTGTGTTACCTCGGACGTGACTGGCCAGTTCCGGTGGGTGATTCCCCGAGCACATTACCAAACTTGCGCACTCCAACTGGATGATGCTACGCTTTGTTTAAAGAGACAGCCTGTACAAAGCAAGGGGCCTACAGCTGCTAGGATGGACTGTAGGTTTTGCCTAGAGACAGGACACGGAGTATGAAATGGTCATGTGTGAATATATACTCATGTAACGCCTACTGGTCGGGACTCGTCCCTGAACCACGTGGTGTGTGGTGACGGTCATACACATAGTGGGTTAGTGCAGAAATAAGAGCACCATACAAAATACATAAATATAACACTTTACGAACATGGAGCACAATTCAAGCAGGTAAAATAAACACAACTGTCTGTAAGTAGTTTTAGATTGCGTGGATGCCGCTGGATGAAGTTCATAGCGGACCATGTGTACGGACATACAAGCACAATATTTATCTGTAAATGCTGTCAAGAATCATCGGCCCAAATTTGTTTCTGCATTAGAAAAATGATTTCCATAGTAAACGAGCATACCAAAGCTCAAGGCACTGGATAGCTGGAAAATACAACTACATGGATTGACAGCCTGGTCCAGAACAAAATGCATCGAACATCTAAATTACACGAACCCTGAATGAAAATATTTCATAAAACCCTGATGTAAGTTATGGCGCACACGATGGAACAAGAATTAGCCCTCATAACGCGGTGATGGCGCAGGTACGGACTTGGTGGTAGCTAACCATGTGGCCATGGGTGATGTGGCCGCAAACATAATTTAACATGTCAAAACCTCAAATAATTGTACAAACACATTACCCTTAATATTGCTCTTCGCAATTAAGCAGAAATTACAATGAAAAGCTTTATACATGGGCGGATGACATCTGATACACAAGTAGCGCAGGCTGCATGGCCTCTTCGAGATCTTCTCTTCTCATCTCGTTTGAATTCCAAAAAGTGTGAAAGGCTGTAGATAATTAAGTTACGTAGCATTACGCTGGGGATATCTGGCAAAATGTACGCAAGGCAAAGGTTAACTGGTAAATTAAAATGTGCTATTGAAACCTACATCAGTGCAAAAAGATGAAGTGCGTACGTGACAGCATCTTACCTAGCCAGCTCTCTCAGAACAACTGCCCAGAGGCAGGGGTTGTGTGGATCTACCATGGCTGCCTACGGGGTTCATGCAAGCAGAAGTGCTATGCACACTGAGTAAAAATATTACGTTGCAAATTGAAATGACACCAAAAAAATCACTAAACAGTCTTACAGAGGAAATTCAAAGTTATATTTTCTGGTAATCATCAAATTGTCTTTTGAAGGCATCTTCGCCTGAATACTATTGTCTTTCTCTTCAGTGCCACATGTACTTTGAATTTCTAATAGCAATATTATACAAGACCCTGAAATAAGACATGTTACACTTTTTAAACAAATTTTATTCTGGAAAGAAATACATAGTACACTGAAACACTTCATCCTGTTTTGGAAAAGTCCGTATTTGTAATGGGACGCGTACATGTGCTTACCCACTTGTGCCATTAGCGGTGAGTGCTGTCATGGGCTGACTGTTGCTGGCTCTTAGCCGGCGTCATATTAGTATATGTATCAAATGACAGGTTGAACCACTTCACCAAGAAATCCTATTTCGGTAGGGGGTATAATTTTTTTTAAAATTAAAAATGGTTTTCCATTGAATTAAATTTATTTCACTCTGCCAAAAGAGACTTTTGCACTCATGAAAGCACATAATTCCATGATGTGCTTCTCTCCAGCGACCCAGATTTCATTCATATGCAGTAATCCCTCACCAACCATGGTATATTGAAATGTGGTTTTAGTTACGAGTGGATTGGTTTTTGTAGACATTTTTCCAACTGTGGTGCAAGTTTCTATCCACGGTTTTCAGTCTATGGAAAACTAGGCTTTACTGATGTTATTGGTCGCACATTTCTCAAGCTGCCATCAGAGACTTTGACATTTGTTGTTTGAAGCAGCGTGAAACAATTAATTACTTCTTGCCAGATGGGCACTTTGGTGTTGTTTTGGTCAGAAGGGGAGGGATTGCAGGCCAAATCAGTGAGAATTATTTGTCCTAGTCACATACCGCCGCCTCTGCCTTACCCTCCCTGTCATTTTTTCGCTCCTGTTATCCATCCTCTTTTGCTGTAGTTTTTGTGCACCCCTTTTCCCCATAAAATGTGGTTTTTTATACTGCGGTATTTAAAAAAACGTATGTCCCATGGTTGGCGAGGGATTACTGTACTTCAAATAGCATCCCAGTCGCTGTATTTCCATTATATTGATGTAGAGTGACTGGAGGGTAACACGGTCAAGATAGACATTTTGTGTGTGCAGGTCAGTTAGTGGGGGTTCATAAACATTCGTTCTCATTTACTGACTGACTGGGGCCAGACCAGTGAACTATATTTCACCATACTGGCTGATGAAACGACAGATATGAGTGGAGTAGAACAATTTTCAATATGTGCGAGATATACTGCACTTGAAAATGGACTGATTTTTTTTTACGAGAAGATTTTTTAAAATTTGTTCCTGTTCACAATACCTGTGGTTCCCCTTTAGCAAACACATTATTAGATGAGATAAAGGCACTGGGTGTGGATCTCAATTTCTTGAGAGGACAAGATTATGATGGTGCTGCAGTAATGAGTGGACAGTTTAAAGGATGTGCAGCCATTATAGCAAAATCTCATCCTCAAGCACTTTATCTCCATTGTTCCAGCCACGCCCTCAACCTTGTGCTTTCACGAGCTTGTACTGTACCAGCTATTAGAAACTTTGGCTACAGTGAAAGAATTAATAAGTTTCTTCAGGTAATCAGCTAAACGAGGAGTGGTTTTGAAGCAGCATGTTTACAAACTCAATGAAAATGCAAAAAGAATACACCTTTAAAGGTTCTGTGACACTAGGTGGATAGAGCACTTGGATTGACTTCTTCTCTTTAAGGAACTGTGTGGACCAGTGTGTGAAGCACTTAATGAAATACAAAGTTTTAGTGATTCAGTAGCTGTAAGCAAGTCATTCTTGCTATCTTTTTGCTCTTAACAGTAGCAAATTTGTAATCTCAGTTGTGATAGTAAGCAAAATATTTAGCTTAGCCCATGGGTTGTGTACATACCTTTAGTCAAAGGAGTGTGACCTTGCATCGTCAGTCGAGCATGCAGAATCACTTCAAGAAGAGGTACAGCAAATGCGAGACAATGCTGCAGATACTTTCAGAACACTTTACTCTGAAGACCATAGCAGAAGTTATGGGAATGATAATTGAGGTGCCCCGTGTAGTAGGCCGTCAAACAACTGCCTAATTACAACACAAATTATCCTGAAAAATACTACAGACTCAGTCTATTCATGCCATTCTTGGACTTCTTTATTCAAGAAATAACAGCCAGATTCCTGACTCACAAAAATACTCTGGAGAAGCTGAGTTTTTACTTCCTGATAAATGTATCAAACTTACAGATACAGAAATAGAATTGTGTTGTGAAACCCTGTTGAAACAACTGCCTGATGATATTCCTATCCCTGCAAAGTTTGCTGGTGAACTTCAAATGTGGTAAAGAACATGGCTTAACAACACAGGCTGCACACACCCAAGTGATTTCATTTCTACACTAAAGGACTGTGAAGATATTATTTTCCCTACTTTTCATTCCATTCTAAAAATAGCTGCAACTTTACCTATAACTATTGCTACTGCTGAAAGGGCATTCTCAACTTTTCGTTGACTAAAAACTATCTCAGGAACTCAACTTCTCAAAATAGGCTTAACGGCTTGGCACTTTTATCTGTTCATAGAGAAGTGAATATAGACTCTGAGATAGTCATTAATGTTTTGGCGACAAAACCACGGAGATTGGACCTCCTGTAATGAGTGGTCCATAAAAACTTCACACTTAGAAGTCTTAGAACTTTATTCTTTACAATTTAAATATTTTTAATTGTAAATAAGTGTATCCCATTTTTCTATTTATAGGCGGTTCACCGTTAAATGAGAACTTTTGAAAGCCCTGCTTAAGATCTACGCGTATGCACGTTGTGTATTCTTCCACGTTATGTAAAATTAACATTTCCCTGGGCGTCATCACTTTGGTCATGTATCGGTCAGGTGAAAATGTAGAATTTTTATAAAAGTAAACATTTTACAAATCTGGTAATTTTTAGATGCATTAAAAAACAAAACAGAAAGCGAAATAAATTATTTAAGTTATCACAATGGTTATATAACACTTTTTATTCGCCGTTAAGATATGGAATTACTTTCCTTCCATCGTTACCAACTTTACTGGGTGTATGTCACTCTGTGCACCCGTTAAAATATATGCAGGTAGGAGCAGTTACTTTTTTCTAAGGTAAATTTCAAAAGTGCTCACTTTATCGTGAACAACCTTTATAACTTCTCATATTCAATTGGATTTTCTCTGTTCATTTATATAATGTATAAAAGAGTTTTACTTTTGAGATATTTTCAATGCACTGCTATCATAAAGTCGGAGGAAATTAATGAACATTTTGTAGTTCTATCTTTGTGCGGTAGACAAATTTGTTGTAAATAATTTGTTTAGCTAAAAATATGTGAAATTATAATTATGTATTCAAATATTTATAATTCCTCTTAAACAGGGAGGAGGTTTGTAACATTTAGTGATTCTTCCATCTCGGTATAGTAGCCCACACAATTGTAAACAGCTTATTGGACTATAAACATGTAAAATTATAACTTAAAAAATATATATATAATAGGGGTCTACATTTCTGTTTATTATCTCGTTAATCGTAAATAATTTTTTAAAATTAATAAACTGTAATATTACAAATATTATTTTTTCAAATATAAGAACTTTTTAATCACCCTTAAACATGAATGAGGTTTATATCATTTAATATTTTAATCTTAGTATGTTAGTCTATTGATTGTACAACTTAAAAAAAAAATGAAATATAAGACATTTGCGGTCTTTCTTGAACACAAAGGAGTTTTATAACATTTTGTGGTGTTATTTTTGTATATTAGCCCATTGATAGGAAATAGTATTTTTAACCAAACATTTGTTAGTTTATGTGTGTGTGTGTGTGCTCGCGCGTGTGTGTGCGTGTGTGTGTATATATATATATATATATATATATATATATATATATATATATATATATATATATATATATATATATATATAATACAAAACACTTGTAATCCAACTTAAATCTGAAATATGTTTATAGCATTTAGTAGCTGCAGCTCTGTATATTATCTCTGTTTATATCATTTTGAAATATACATCTTTAAAACTTTAAATTTTATAGTTTTTTTTAATGCAATAAATTTGTTATTTCCCTTGATTATGAAGGTTTAAAGCATTTGTAGTTCTTTCTGTGTATTTTAAGCCCATTGGTTGTAAATCATTTTTCAACTAATTTTTCCAATGTTTGCCCTTAATATTATTCAAATATAAAAAAATTTCCCCCCCCCCCCCAATTAAATTCCTGGCTACGTCCCAGGCAGCAGACCTGTCCCTTTAGAGCACCCCACAAGAATGAATCACATGCGGATAAATCTGGAGAACAATATGGCATAGATTGGTTTGTTCCGTGGCTGATGACACAATCAGGCTGGAACACTGACTGATTGTGCACGATTGTTGCACCATGGCTCCATCCTGCTGAGAGTAAGCGAGTAAGCATTGTTGCGCTCATCCTCCGTCAGTTGTTTTCCAAAAACATTGAAAATGTGTTTGATGTAACGAGCCGTGTTCACAGTCTTATGGAAGAACATGGGGATGATGCGGCGTGATGACACTGCACACCAGACACCGAGTTTCTGAGGATGCAGTGTAGCTTCCTTCAACAAGTGTTCATTATCACCCGACAAATGGTGCATGTTCTGTGAAGTTTACGTACCCTGACAGATGGAACCATGCTTCATCGGAAAAGAATACGTATCCATCCTGCAACACCTCCGAAGCAATATTGGACAGAAATCACTCACAGAACTGCACTCGAGCTGCCTTGTCCACATCCAGCAACTGATGCACAACAGTAAATTTGTATGCATGCAGGTGCAGGTCCTGCTTCAGGATCTGCATAGTGGTTGACCGGGACACATGCAACTGTTGCGACAAATGCCGAGACGGACGCTTCCAGCACCTTACATGTTGTTGTCACACTGGTCTGTATTTCCTCATTCCCTTGCTCCGTTTCACACATACCCCACAGAGCCTCTTTTAAAGGACTCACACTTTAAGTGTTTGCCTCGGCTATGGGGAATAGAATTTATGTAAAAATATTCCAAAAGAGAACCACTACAATAATTATGAGCTTATCTGAAAAACACCTTAAAATTTCGTATGCCAATTAACACTAGAACAAGTTATTAATAATCTCAGTATTCAATTTCCGTTATGTCAAATATATATTTAGTAAAATTCAGGATCAAGGAACAAATCAGTTATTTTCACTGTTCCGCTGCGTGCAATCCTCCTGGAGTCGCAAAACAGCATATTTTAGACGTTCCGATGTCACTCTGCAATCAGGTACTCCTGGCGTCAAACTCAAATCAGCATATGGTAAACATCCCAAAGTCGCTCTGCCATCAGTAACTCCTGGCATCGAGCCCAAATCAGCATATGGTAGGCATCCCGAAGTCGCTCTGCAACCAGGAACTCCTGACATCGAACCCAAATCAGCAAATAGTTGGTATCCCGAAGTCGCTCTCCGTCTAGGAACTCCTGGCATCGAACCCAAATCGGCATATATAGACGTGCCAGAGTCGCTCTGCCACCATAAACTCCTGGCATCGTACCCAAATCAGAGTATGGTTGACGTCCCAATGTCGCTCTGTCACCAGGAACTCCTGCCATTGAACCCAAATCAGCATATGGTAGACATCCCGAAGTCGCTCTGCAACCAGGACCTCCTGGCGTCTAATCCAAATAAGCATATGGTAGACATTCTAATGTTGCTCTGCAACCAGGACCTTCTGGCATCCAACCCAAATCTGTAAATGGTAGACGTCTCGATGTCACTCTGCAACCAGTAACACCTGACGTCGAACCCAAAACAGCATATAGTTGACGTCCCAAGTTCGCTCTGCAACCAGGACCTCCTGGCATCAAACCCAAGGACTGAAAAGCTGTACAGCGATGATGTAGGCAGATGCTCCCTTTAACTCTGGACAGCGCACTATGCCCTGGATTTGTGTTGGGGACGTCAACTGGTGCTTCTTGAAAATGTTACTCAAGTAGCATAGTCCTATTGTAGATCTTAGCTGGAGTTCACTGACTGAACCATGTTCTTCAGGCTTGTTATTTGTTGTGCAGTTATTTTCTCCCAAGGGTCAGTTTGTCAAATCTTATTAAATTTTTCTTTATTTTCATATGTAGTTATTCAAATTATTCCAATTGGACAAGTTTGGAGACCTATCTCTTGAGTAATCCCGGAGTGCTTGGTGTTTCACATCATTCCGTCGAGGTCACTTTTAGAATGAATTTTGTAAGGCTCTATTTTACTGATGGTTCCTAATAAACTAAATTTTGTTTTTCTCAACTGGTGTAGCGTGATTTAGCGAGAACATTATAACAACTATTAAGTGAAAATAAACACTATTACATGCTAAATCTATGCAAAACAGTTCACACATCAAACATTTGCGAAATTTAAATCAAGGACATTAGTAGTCTTATCGTAACATTTGCAAAATCGAAGTGTTACTACAGACATCGTCGAGAATGAAATTAAACAGGAAATGACTACACTGAAGAAAGAATAGCAAGAATTTTTTCAGCAGCCGAGTTCCACTGTCACTGCACCAACAGCCGAGATAAGTGGGGAAGTAGTGCAAGGCGCAATCAACGTAGCAACCTCGGCTGATAGTCAGCAGCACTGCAGCATTAGTATCACGCAGCTAGAAGTGGGGAAGGGGATCTCAGTTAAGCCAGTCCTTTACAATGGCCAGACTTATTGGCGGGAGTACCAACACCAGCTATGAAATAGTCTCAAACCTGAATTACTGGTCAGTCAAACAGCAGGTATACTTCTTTGTTGCTGTACTGAGAGGCCCTGCATTAAGCATACTACAATATCTGCAGAGTGACATCGACTGGATTACCCCACATTGGTTTCGGCTTTGGAGTTATCTTTCAACAACTGGTACCTGCGACATGCCCACCATGATGAGATACAAAGCCGCACCCAGTGACCAGGGGAGCCACTGCAGTAGCGATAGCAAGACATAGTGTGTCTGTCTCAACTATTTCTGGAAGTGTGCTCCAAGGCGGCACATGACATCTTCGTAGTCAGCTTCTTCGTCGATGCCATCGGAGACACAGAGGTACTGCAAGCTGTATGTCTGACTGCACTTCACAACATGCCGGACGCCCTGGCACTGCAGGTTGAGTCGGCAAGACAGGAGCTCGCACACTGGTGTCGAGTACATGCAATGATGCTGAACAAAGATGAAGACAGAATAATGAAGACACTGAAGGAGTTGCAGTTGGCTTTGAGGGACATCACTTCCAGGGTTCATGCTACAGAGCTTCGCCGCCCCCCACACAAAAGTAGGGAGTGTTGGTCATGTGGACTGCTGGGGATCCTGAAAGCCTATTGCCCACAACAGGAGCACCAACAGTAGAAACAAAAGTAGCAGCAAGATGAACAAATGGCTTCGATGAGCACATGTAAGCACTTGCGTGAAGAAATTTGTGAACTTCATGCATATGCTCAACAACTGAGAAACCACATCAACGAGTTGATGTTGCATGCTGCATGTCTCACAAAGCAGTTGGAAAATGCACACAATGACCTGCAAGTGCTGTCCAGATGCCCTGTGCACACACACTCACATCACAGCGAAAGCAGCCCATGACATGGAGCATGTGATGTGATGGACCTTCTCAGTATGGCTCTGAGGATAGCAGCCCATGGAAAAAGTGCCTCAGGGGGCAAAGAACCAGTAGTGTAAACTCGAGAAAGGGTGTGGGGCAGTCGACAGGAGCTACCAGTGCTTCAGGGTACGTCGGACGAGGATCCAGTCACAACCTGCAGCATTCACCGCAAGGGCCAGCACTTTTCAGATTGATAGACATGGTCTAAGGGAAGATTAAAGGGGAAATTCTGGAGTTGCTTTATCTTTTTAAACCTGTAATGAAAGGATTAGTCCTTCTGTAAGGCACAAAGACCATATAGTGACAGCATGAAGACCTGGTATGAGAGGAGGATGTCAGGCGAGGTATTTCAAGAAAGAAAACTGGTGTAGCTGTACAACCCACAGATGCAAAAATCTACAGATATTTATGGAAGGTCCCTACAGGATTCTGAAGAAGATCAATGATGTAATGTTTCAAATTTATCGTCAAGGCTCTTAGGTGGAGCCAAAGGCTGCCCACATTGACCTACTGGCACTCTCACTGTACGAAGGTACTGATGTTGCAGAGTCTGTTTGGATGAATAGACTTGAAGAGGGGTAGTGTTACGCGTTTGCTTACCTTGACCTCTGTGGTACAAGCGAAGAGAAGGATAGACAGTCATGACATGATAATGGTTAGTAAGTCAATGGAATGTTTTGAATGGCAGGTGAGCAATAAATGAATAAGTGTTTATCTGTTACACAATGCATCCTGCTGCAAGCTCCTGACCTTGGTTGTATTGAGTTTCTGCATTTATCTGAAGAATTTTCTAGATTACCGACCTTGTTTCAGCGTGACTCGGGGTGTGATGAACCTACCGGATTGTCAGAGTGACTGATATAAAAGTGTGACAGGCCTCTGAGTGGGGAGTTGATGATTAGGTGAGTGGCTGGAGTTTTAACAATAGACAACAAGCGAAACGAGTGGCGACCAGTGAGAGGAAAATCTGTGACTGCAAGCATCAGTGCAGTGAAGGGTATAGTTGGCAGACTGGACTATTGGACTGGGTGCTGAGCGAAATATTGGCTGTGTGAAGAAATTAAAATCAAATTTGGCTATGCAACTCTTAAATGATGTAGTCATATACAAATCATTGAAAAATTTTCCATCATCTTAGGGTAAGTCTTCAAATAGTGTGTGAAATGCACTCAATTATTCCCTTTTCAGCAGTATATGGTGCATTCTACATTGTTTATTTTTATGGCAGTGGTGTACATACAGCATAGCTATAATCACATTACACTCCATTGCAAACCACCATACTCGCACAACTGGCTGATATTCACCCGTATGGTTGCAATCTCAGTCGAACCATAGGACCAAATTTACCATTCTTCCCATGCTGTAATTTCCAGTCCGGCCAAAACCGTAACGTGTACAACAGGTCTAAAATGGTTATTATAAAAACTTAGTAAAAATACCACATGACTAAAAAATATAGATGATAGAACCAGGTGCAGCTGCCAACAAAAATTGGGCGGGGCTGTGTCAGGGCACATGTCCGTTGGTTTAACGTGAAATGTCTACGGCAGCCAGCAATTTGACTGATGTTTATATCCATCAGCTCGGAGATGTCTTCGACAGATGTATGAGTGTCATCTTCACTCCCTATGTACATCGGGGTAAATTCACTTGCTATGTCTATCGGGTCAACTTTGCGATGCTCCCGTAACTGTCGCCCGCTCAGCGCCGGATATTAGGGTACCTGTGTGTAGCCCAGAACCTTCTCTTTCCAACAGTGTGTGTGAGATCTATATTTTTGGCTGGCTGTTGCACGGGCTGAGGCCGACTTATTAAATTTTTACTAATTTTTGCACATTTTAAGTTTTTATATAGAAGTATTGTCCAAGATACACTTTTTATTACTTAAATCGATAGACCTCCACAAACTACACAAACATCCAAATCACCGTGCTACCACGTCTGGGTCGTGAGTTACACTGAGCGGAAAGAATCAAGAGTGCCAGTTTTGACTGGTTAGAACCAGTTTTGACCGGTTAGCGCTGCCCCACCACCACCCGTCGCCCCCACTCGCCTACAATGCAAACTCAAGGTCGTGTTAGCGAGCTGATCATATATGGTAAAAAATGACACCGCTCTTTCATCTCTATAAGGGTAATAGTTATGGCGTTACTAAGATGAGACAATATCAACGTTTTCTTTACATTCTAATCTCGGTCCTGTTACTTGTATGTTTGGGTCTGATTTGAAAGACTTTTCACTTTAAAAATCTTAAATCGGGAGCAGCACAATGACAAATTATAAGATTGTACATGATGACATTCGTCTACATTATTGCACAGCTATACATCTGGAATAAGCTATGCACAACAAAACAAAAAAATTTAATATAGTAGTGGTATTGTTAATGAAGAACCAACGAAGAAAAATCACTATTTATTGCAGAGCCACACAGTACCTTTTGCATTGCCATATTGGTTAGTCCTTTCTCACCACTGTAGATATGAAAGCTGGCCAGATATGTTGCCTCACTATGGTGGTGACGTTTCTCACTCATTCCTGGATGGTGATGTTTCCCTGCCTGGCAAGCTTTAGTCTTGTAATGTTGAGTGAACACTTCCATGCCTTGCTGTGTCTGGGTCAACACAGGCTCCACCACACACACACAGTAGTCTCCTAGTAGATTACAGTAACTCCTTAATACACAATTTCCAAGCATTTGTAGCAGCAAGTAACCACACGCCTACACTGGGCTACAGTTACAACTCCGACCAGGCACTTTGCAGGCCTACATCCCGATAACTAGCTGCTCCACCGTACTAACTGTGCAACACCTCTTGCTCTAACGTCCCAGCTATGGCACCTGGCTGACTCACCCAGTTAACCCCCCTCTCTCTTCTGTCTGACCCTATGCATGACCAAACCCAGGCATTGGCACCACGTGTAACATATATCGGAACTACAGTGTCTCACCAGCGCATAGAACAACATCCCAAAACATTTGCATATTGATTAGCAAATAAATTACAAAGAAAAACAAGCACAATGATTACAAAAAACATACACAACACTTATTATGCATTAAAATGCACAGCACCAACAATTTGCCATATTATCATTCTTAACTGAGAAACCAAAGAGCATGCACCACTAAGCTACAGTAATAGATATAAAACAATGCAGTTAGGAAGGCAGCGCAGGTCACTGCTCGGATAAACCACTCGCCTGTGATGACCGGTCACAAACTTCTGTCAATTTGTAGTAGCTAAGGTGGTGATATATTTCAAATTGCTTTGTAAAAGGTATGAAGTTTGTATTGTAATAGCAGAATTATTTGAATTTTTTCCTAAATGATATAAGTGAAGTAAGATTTTTAAATATTACAATAAAGTCTTGATAGTAATGTGCTAATAAATTACATATCCACAAAACGTAAATTTCTGTAATACATAATATTTATTCAAAGTAGCAGAAGGATAAATTTAAGGGGGGTATAATCTTGACTATAATTCACCATGAAATTCAATGATTGGGAAAGTAAGTGTAATTCATTATAAATTTCCATATTGTTACAACAAATGTAAAAAGAAACAAACAATTATTATTAAAATGATCTTAAATTAATATTTTTAAATCTTCAGTAGGTTTTTTGGCAGTGTTGATGAATGAAAAAATTATGACAAATTTTAAAATAGTACTGTTTGTAATGTAAAAAAATTACTTGCCCCCACATTGAGTTCCAATTCTTAAAAATTACTTGCCCCCACATTGATTTCCAATTCTTAAAAATTACTTGCCCCCACATTGAGTTCCAATTCTTAAAAATTACTTGCCCCCACATTGAGTTCCAATTCTTAAAAATTACTTGCCCCCACATTGAGTTCCAATTCTTAAAAATTACTTGCCCCCACATTGATTTCCAATTCTTAAAAATTACTTGCCTCCACATTGAGTTCCAATTCTTAAAAATTACTTGCCCCCACATTGAGTTCCAATTCTTAAAAATTACTTGCCCCCACATTGAGTTCCAATTCTTAAAAATTACTTGCCCCCACATTGAGTTCCAATTCTTAAAAATTACTTGCCCCCACATTGAGTTCCAATTCTTAAAAATTTGTGCTGTATTGCTGTTACACAGTGCCACCACGTTGTTGGCGCCAATATGAAAGATAGTAATTAAATTGTAGAACAGTAATTATATTGTAGGTATGCGAATACACACTGCCAACACATGTGTACAATATGAACAATTGTAACTATTTTTCCATTTACTATATGCACAAGGTTGTATGCTTACTTGCAATGGAGTGTATGCCAGTTACATTACACAGATAAGTTTACTGGGTTTTCTGCACATAAATTGAGCACCTAAAATATTCAGCTTGTAAATAACTGTTTCCTTAGATCACTGCTTACTGAATATTTAATAATTTTCAAGCTTTAGATAATTTTGTCAGTTTCGTCAACTCCAGCCAGGACCAATTGCATATGGCACTCACAAGCACTTTTGCTTGTATGTTAATGTCAGTTTGATACCCTTTTTAGGATTCTTCCCACTCATGAACTCTGCGGTTTATATACACAACAATGAAACAACACAAACAAAAATTAGTAAGACCAAGCTGAATAGCTGACTTGCAATAACTCACTGGGACAATGTGTTCTTACCGAGGCTGGAGTTGTAGAATTGCCCGGTGCAGTCCTGGGCCGGTAGGTTAACAAGCTTATTATTATTATCATCCTTTAGAAAATTAGCATTGAAAATGTACAAAATTAGTGTATGTACGTCACAGCAAGGAAGGTAACAGAAAGCTCTAATAAGAACATATATTTTGCACAGTATATGAAACAAGTTATCTTAACACTACGAGAAATCGACACATCAGATACGGTACCTTTTTGATATGATTTATTTATTTAACTTTTTTTAAAATTTATTTTGCCTTTGCAATTGTCTGATATAGGCCGTTCATGATAAAGTGAACACTTTTTGAAGCTGTTTCATCAGACATAATAACCAATAAATACATTTCATTGTGGCCTCTGACTTTTGGTTTTGGATATGGTGAATGTATACAGTGTGTTTCTTACTCACATGGCAGTGTATATATTAACAAGTAGTCGAACGATATAAATTGGTTGAAAGAAAAAAGTAACTAGGGCTTCAAAAGTGCTCTCTTTACCATGAATGGGGTATACAAAAAATAATTTAAAACCCTGATGGCAATATGAACTAAGCTAGAAACACACAATACTATACTAGCAACATTAAAAGTGGTCATGCCTAGCTTGCCAGTGTCTGAAAATACTAGTTTAAAAAATGAAAAATTAATCTGTTTTATGTAGTTAGAATTAATTTTGAAATTGCTGTGCTCACTGTCTAGCTCTAGTAAAAAGTCACTCTTATCTCAAGTTTTGCAGTGGGCGTAAAGCTGCTGGAAACTTCCATCCTTATAAAATCAAAATGGTGTTGCTAGCTTACTGATGCTAACGGAAAACTGAGCTGATCAAAATTATTAGGAAAATTATATCCTGATGAAAATGTCAGATCACAGCGTAGGACTTATCTATATTTCACCAACTGGATTGAAGGTATGATGCTCTCACAGGAAATGGTGTAGCAGGTTAAGGTAATTATACGTGGATCTCAGATCTATACAGATGTAGATGGCGTATTCAAACTAGCTATCTCATGACCACTAAACATTGCAAATGGGCGACTATTCTCTCACACTCTCTTGCTGGTTGCAGAATAATTTATAAATGAGTTTAGGGAAACATCTGCACACCTTAAAAATGAGTAAAAATCCTATGTCTCCGTCCACATCGGATGGAGGGTCCTAGTCAACACCTGACTCAGATGCTGCTTGCAAAAAGAGTGTTAAGCTTTGCCGGCTGGTGCTAGCTTAAGGGGCCCTAAGGCACCAGCCAATCAACAGTCAGGGTTTAAACCTGAGGGCCAATGGGGATCAAAACTATTTAAACCACCCATATGAACCACTTCAAAGGGCCTACTCTCTGAAAAACTAAAGAATTTGTGATCTCGAAACTGAGATACAATAAAATAATAAATAGAAACACAAAACAAGATCACACCAAACATAAATATTAACTATATATATAAAAATACACCATGAAAAATGAACTATCCTATCAAAATTAAACATAATATATTGCCACCATACAACTAAGTTTTAAAAATCGTACGTGTTAAGAAAAATAAAATTATAATGAAAATGAATAAGATTTACATAAACAGTTGAAATCATATAAGTGACAACGTGTGAAAAATGTTACATAAAATCTTACATGACAATATGTGTAGCGATAAAAATTAGATAATAATGTAAGGTAATTATATGCATGAAAACATATTTTTATGGGTGTTAACAAGATGTATGAAATGTTATTGTAAGTAGTGGTTTTTTTAGGTTATGAAGGGTTGGATTGCAGATGGACAGGCAGGTTATTGTTAATGTACTCTAAGGCTGATCCCCCTCCCCCTCCTACAGCAAAATCCCAAGATGTGTGCCTGTACTGAAGCATATAAAGGGAATAAGCTTAAATTTTGATCTAAAATTAACTTTTATTAATTTACTTCCTTCAGCATTTAAAAAGTATATTCTAGGGAAATATTTTTTAAGGTAATGAAGTATATGCTTCCTTCTTTCATATAAAACTATACGGTACTTGTGTGTGACAATGTTGGTCGTGTCTGTAGAAGTTTGTAATAAGTCTGCATGGTGTAGAGTGTGGTACAGTGTTCCGTCACCTTCTGTCTGAAGGTTGACATGTAACAACTACAGGTTGAACAGATTGTGACCTATGGTTACATGTGGAGCCACAGCAAGGAGAAGGGAGGGATGCATGCACGTGCACACACACACACACACATATTCACATGTGTGTTCCATTAGCCAGGCAGAGTTTATGAGACTTACTACCCGTGTAGGTGGTATGGAGAAGAAATTCAAGAGTGCAGTATTTTTACATCTAAAGTATTCGTCAGTACAGGGCTGCAGTGATGGTTCAATTTGCTACAGTGAGGTGTACAGTGTTTGGCATGTGCATACTGCACCTTGTATGCTGGAGCCGTGATTAACCCAAAAATTCTAGGTTTGTGCTAAACAGTTGAGATTTGCTCATAATCCTATAGTATTTCTTTTAGTTAGGGTATGTTTGGATACTTCCATTGTGCACATTGTGTGTGCACAGTATCCATTAATGAGTAGCAATTTGAACCAGATCCAACCACTTAAGCAAACTTTCAGCTCTTAATTTGGAGCAAACTTGCACGTGTTTTCACTGCAGATTCAAATCACACATATTATACATGTTATAGTTTATTCGCTATAAGTATATAGATTTTACGTTGAAAATACATTCACAAAACCATTTGTCAAGGAATAAATTATGAGTTGCATTTTAACGATACAGCATGAGTAATATAATCGATTGACATTTTGTAAGTATTGTAATAATGATAAATGATAGTTCAATACTTGCTGTAACCATGAGCATTATGACGCAATAAATATTGTCATATTCCTGATATTACAAAACTGCTAATTTTATAAATTAACATTGCTAATGCCACAGTTTTTGTAATATGCAATGTATGGTGAACATTCTGTATCATGCTGAATGTGCCATCCTTTTAAAACTCTATACAGTACCATTAGCAGCAAGGCAAAATATTGCATAGCCCTTTGCTAATAATATAAAGATCTTGGGTGGTTTTCTTATTATAAAAAAAACTACATTATTATTGTTCAGGCTGGTAGTCTTATTCTCTGGTAGAGTGAAACATTTGTTTAAATGTAGGGATTTTGTAGCAGTGTGTATGCGTGATAGTTGTGAGAACAGCAGACACATGATGAAGTCTATATGTTGTATCCTGTGTGCCATAGATGGGCAGAACAAGGAGAATGTGAAGGTGAAGCAATCGACCAGTCGCAGCACAAGCAGCAGCAGGGATGACATCTACTGCTGCGAGTCGTGTGGCTGTTATGGCCTGTCATCAGAGTTTGTGAGCACGCTGTTCTGCAGCCATACGTGTGCCACGTCATATGCCACAAAGCAGGAGCAGCAGTCGAAGAAGGAGCGTGAGATCCTGCAGTTGCGGCTGCGCAGACGAAAGAAGCGCCTCCTTCACCTGATGAAGCAGCAGCAACTGTCACTGCAGAAGCACCTGCAGCTGCCACTAACGAGTGCGGCCCCAGGTCCTGCACCCTCGGCCACACCTGGAACCTGCAGTAGCAAGGCCTCCAGTTGCACAGAAGAGGATGCTGTGTCCAGTGACACTGGCCAGGTACTCTGCTCTCACGTTAATTCCATTTCCTTACGTTGTTGCATTATATGGGGAAGTATGAAGTAACACAAGTAGGAATGGCATCTTGCTGGTTTTCCTTTTAGATTTCCCATCATTTATGGTAAAAGTGGGTCTCTTTTCAAATTTCCACCAACTCTGGTTCCATAAGTGAGTTTTCGGTTTTAATTCTCAGTTCCTAGCGACTAAATCATTCATACTGTCATTACAGTAAACTTGTATTCTAAATTCTTACATTCCAAACTTGGGGAATTTTTTTTTAACACACTTCTGTAGAGTTCTGTATCTTGTTTTAAATTTACTGAGCCTTTACCATTTTGACGATGTGGACAATTTCATGGTGAAGTTGAAAGATATTACATTATCCAATACATAATTGCACTGAGTATTCAACTCTGACAGCGATAAAGTAGTACATGTGTTCTTTAAGACAGTGTTTCCTACTTGTATTCTATAGTCTATTCAGAGTCTATTCGGAGTATTTTATAGTCCATTCATGATATATTTATACTTTTTGGGGGGAAAAAAGCCAAATCTCTTTAGATGTAAAAAACATGTTTCCTTGTTTTAGAAACCAAAATATACAATCAAATCTCAACAAAATGACACTGGTAATAATGATACCCTTGAAGTAAAGACATGTTTTTGGGAACAATAAAAAAATTTTGTTAAAAAATTGGAAAAATTTGAAGGAAATAGGCAGAAAACAAGTTTGTTGTATTTATTTTAATTGCAGACCATTGTGATTCTCTTTGCCACTACTGTACAACCCAGGAGAGAGTGAGAGTGTGTGAGTGTGCCAAGCCTCGCTCAGCAGACAGTTGCTTCAAAGTTGCTCTCGTTCGATAAAACAACACCGTACCACTACGGCCTACTCATGATATTTTCTGCTGTTATTTTAAACTGTAAAAATGAGGTATGTTGCCATCGGGGTACCTAAATATTTAAATATTTCAATAGGCACCATTTAATTTACAAATAGTGTACTAAAAAACCAGGTTAAACTAATATTTTAACTGTGAACTATTTCTTACCGCCGGTTGCCAACACGTCACTGCTCTTGCTGTTGTTAATTCATATTTAAAAAGAAATAAATATTACAAGTTATAGAAGATATTAATGTAAAGTTTCATTTATTCTATAATACAGTACTGTAAAGTTAACCACAGTATTATATATTTGTGGAATACATGTTATTGTTATTGAAAAAACATGTTGACATGTTATGCCTGGAGTGTTTTTTTCAAAGGTTGATTTTCGTAAGTCGCTTCCAATCGGGAATGGACTATAGGCATGAGGCAGATAAAATTGTACAAAAAGAAGCTAAAGAAATTATTTTAGATAAAAATACTCCAATTGGGAGAAAATTTGCTTCTGCTGCTGTTGCCTCAACAATGTTTACAAAAAGAAAACTTGGTTGTGGTATTATAACTTTTTAATGTATTAAAATTGTTTTGTAATGATGTCTTTTTATTCTTACAATAATCTAAAACTCCAGACGGGCAAAGGTTTGTGCGTCGGAGATAATACGTATATTTGATCAATATTCAAATAATTTTTTAACTATTTAATATTTTTTTACTTATACATGAAGGAAAAAAGATTAACTTTTGATTTACCCATTGATCAATTAAGAGATTTGGGTATAGATAAATTTCTAACAAAAGATCAACTTGAGCGAAAAAATAAAAAAAATTAAAAGAAAGCAAAGGTTTCTTACTAGCTTTATCAATACCAATACTCAAAAAAATATTAAAAGAAAAAACAGAAAGTGCTTTACACTATGGAGGATTTTTACCAATTTTATTTGCAGCTTTAGGTGTGTTTGGTACTTTAGCTGATGGTGCTATGGCAGTTTATAATTGTGTTGAACAAACTAAAGAAAAATAAGAAAGAATTAGAAGAACAACAGAGACACAATTTAGCAATGGAAAATAAAGATGGAAATGGTGTAGTTGCTAAAAAAAGAGGAAGGCCAAAAAATAAATTCTGATATATACCCACTATCTAATGTCGATATTGAAAAATATGTAAAAATATTAAATATTAAAGATTTCAGAAATGTTTATATGATTGACGAATTACCAAATAGAATGCTCAAAAAAGAACATGCTGTGGTTAATTTTGACATATCATCTAATCCTGGCACTCATTGGGTGTGCTATTTTAAAGAAAACAGTAATGTTTACTATTTCATTTCATTTGGAGGTAATATTCCTAATAATTAAATTAATTATTTTAAAAACAGAAATGTTCATTATAATGATGATAGAATTCAGAATTTTGATTCGGTTATATATGGACATCTATGTTTAATTGTGTTACACCTTTTTTCGAAAGAATTTAAGTTTAACGATATAATTTCTATGTTGTTAAATGACAGACATATTTGGGAAACCATTAATAAAATCTTTAAATAAAATCTTTGACACTAGGGCTTATGCATTAAAATCATATGTAGATTCACAATGCAATGCCAGTGTTTCTTCTTTACAAAGTGAATTATCCAACTGTTTTAACTATACAAAAACGTATGTTTCTTTTCTAGGACGTAGATTTGTTTATATATATATATGCATTAAAAAGGATGATGTTCAAAATATAAAACATAAAACTTTTTTTTCTGATTATCCTCTAAAAGAAGATATAAATTTACTATTCAGTAGTACTATTGCTGATTGTATAAAACGAATAAATAATGTGAAACAGACTTTAAAAAAGGATGTAGATTTAAAATATAAAACTATTGTTTCTGATTATGCATTAAAAATGATGTTGAATCAAAATACAACACTAGTGTTTCTGATTTTAAAACATGTGTAGATTCAAAATACCATACCATTGTTTCTGCTTTAAGATATCAACTTAGTGAAGGTTTTGTTTGTACAACAGACTATGTTTCTATTCAAAATCGTAGAATTAATAATATGTCTGATCCTGCAGATGGCAAAGATGCTGTTAATAAAAAATAAAAAAATATTTAGATGATAAATAAAAAAATGTAATCAAATCAGTTTTGAATTATTGTGATACACTCGTTAACACAAAAGTTGTAAAAAGCAAAGAAGCTGTTGATAAAGAATTAGATGTTAAGTTACAAAATTTAAACCAATCAGTAGAAAAATTCAAGGAAGAAAAATTTAATATACGTTATTTACGTGGAAAATGGAATAAAAAAATTTTTTGATAATTTAGCTGATGATACTCTTTATAACTGATAGTAAGGGTACTACAAAAATAGATTACAGAAACACTTTTGATGTTGACAGAGGTGAGTTTTTAACTTTTAAAATAAATTAGAATTAATTATCTAATTATTTTGATGATGAAATGTTGACTACAATAGGAATATTCGTGAAATATAAAGATTCTCTCTCTATCTCTCTATTTATCTCTCTATATATATATATATATATATATATATATATATATATATATATATATATATATATATATATATATATATATATATATATATATATATACTCTCTCTCTCTCTCTCTCTCTCTCTCTCCTCTCTCTCCTCTCTTCCTCTCTCTCCTCTCTCTCTCTCTCTCTCTCTTCTCTCTCTCTCTCTCTCTCTCTCTCTCCTCTCTCTCTCTCTCTCTCTCTCTCTCCTCTCTCTCTCCTCTCCTCTCTCTCTCTCTCTCTCTCTCTCTCTCTCTCTCTCTCTCTCTCTCTCTCTCTCTCCTCTCTCTCTCTCTCTCTCTCTCTCTCTCTCTCTCCTCTCTCTCCTCTCTCTCTCTCTCTCTCTCTCTCTCTCTCTCTCTCTCTTCATATTTTATAAACATGGCATATGCTAATTACAGTGATATTTACTGTTTCAATTGTATTAAAATTAGGCACTTTTGTACCAGTGACACTTTTGTCTTTTCCAATAATCATATTTCTTCCAAAGTCAAGAATATCAGATAAGTACACTGTCTGTTGTTATTTCAATGTTTGTTTAAAATGGATCGATTTAATTTATAGTTTCCTTTAAAGAATCAAAATCGTATTGTCCTTTGGGAATAGTTATAACTTGATTTTTATCAACAACAGGACTCGTGTGTTCAATTGTTGTTACAGTATTATTGTGTTAAAAATTTTATGTGAAAACTAATTAAAGCAATTGATTTATCATTATGAATTATATCATAGTGAAACTTCTTCTTAAGAATAGAACTATTATCTGTTAACTGGAATACTTTATTCTCCATTTATTACAAAAATTATGTTATTAAATTAAGAAAGTTGATTGGGGTGTTGGTGTTTAAATTTTCGAAGAAAACATTAAAAATAAAAATTTAGAAATGGCGAACTTTTGTCTGATGACATTAGAGGTATAATAGCTGGTCCTAGTAATATCCCAAAAGTTTAATGAAAATATGGCTGCTTTTTAAAATAATACTGAGGAAATGATTCCACTACACCAATGTGAAAATAATTCTTTAGTTATTTTTGATGGTGTAATTTTAGATGAAAAAAATGTTGTCCACAAGTACTTTACTAGAGGTCAGCATAAAAATATTGATTTATTTTATCTTGCACAGACATATTCGAGAGTTCCCAAACAATTGGTACAAGACAGTGAACATTTTCTATGTATATTCAGACACGATGATACAAACCTCAAACATATCTATTGCGATTTTGTTGGTGGGGACATGTCGTGAAATTTAACGAGATACATGCGAAGTGCTGGATGAAAATTATGGTTTTTTAACATAAGATATGAGTAGCCGTCGCCCAGTCTACTGACTACAGGAAAAAAGCAATCTTACAGTGCATTCTGTCTCGATACAAGTTTTTCTCTGCGATTGCCACGCATTCTCGTAGCAATAGGAGAAAGTTTATCTGTCAAGCACGCCCGACCACAGCAACTATAGCTGCAACACAACTGCGTCACTATCTCTACTTGCTGCGAACACACTGCATCTCGCAGCTTGTGGAGAGCTCGTTTCTTGCTCAGTCTCGTGTCTCGAGGGACAGGGTGTCTGGTTTGTAATGCGAAGGTTGGGGGGAACCCCCCGGTCTGAACAGATGATTTAAATTTGTGGATATGTGTGGCCGGCATATTCACAATATTAGATTATCACCAAATCATTCAAAATTTGAGCCAAACCTCACTCTGCTCCTGTTGTGTAGGTAACTTACAATGGGAACAGAGCACAAAAAAATCCCCTCAGAATAGTAAATAGGTAGGTTGTAAATATCGCACGGTAAGGAGAAGAGGATTTTCTCCATTGGAGTTTTGTCGTTTTTAAAAATTGTATTTATATGTAAACGTTTTTTTATAAATTCAATAGATGTCTATTGCAGATCCTAGCGCAACACAATAATTTGACTAAAATTTAAGCAATTTCAAGCCAAATTCAAGCAAATTTCTAATCTCTTGTAAAATCTTTCAAAGCGCAACTCAAAATCAATAAAATTTAAGACCAAAATCGAAATCAATTTTCAACTTGTGTTTACTCTTTGTGAGGGGTTCTTTAAACTTTAAAGCCTTATTTGCAAGCTAAATCATCATATTTTTTTTATGAAATTCCAAGAGTTTTCATACTTGTGATTTTTTTTTTGACTATTTGACTTGGCTTGCAAATTTAGAGTAAATTTAGCATTTTTTGACCCAAATTTGGCCTTATTCACTCCCAAGGAGGACACTGATCAAAGACTGAACAAAGTATGTTTAAAAAAAAGTGCACCTGATTGAGAATGCAGATTTGGATCAAATTAGCTTGATTTTGGGGGTGAAATAGAAGAGATGAATCATGTTTTCTGAATAAATAGAAAAAAAGTTGCTTGAAAGTGAGAAATTTGCTTGAATTTTAGTCAAATTATTGAGTTGCACTAGGATCTGCAATAGACATCTACTACAGTGACACATTACAGACTAGTTTCATAATCACTGTATGTATGATAACTTCAAATTTAATTCAATGTCCTTTTTCTAATTTTTTTTTTTTAATTTTGAGTGCTCCCATGCCTACGTAAGATGATAATTTTTTATGGTGAGCAATTTTTTTCCTTGCGAAATCAATTTTATGTGTGAAATAAATAAAGGTAAGTGAGTGCAAATAAAAGATGATCTTATATTACCATATTTGGCAAGAGGCCGTGTGTGTGTATTGGCCATGTCAGAAGTTTTTGATGAAAAATTCAGGATAATATTTCAAGTAGACCGCACTAAATTTTTGTATTCCCATAAACATTGCTGGGTCTCATCATGCCAGTGCAAAGGCCAACACACCACCTAAATTCAACACATTGACGTGAAATGCATCTATCAGCATGTTTTCCCAACTCCGGGCTGGTTTTACGAAGTGTAAACTGGCCCTGTAATGATGGCAGTGGTGGCGGCCAGCTGGCTGCCACCCGCCAGAGTAATCTTGTAGCAACCAGCCGACAATGTATTCGCATTCGCTGCCAGCCCAACACAGGAGTGATTTAATTTTGAATATGTATCTATCTTCATATCTATTATCGATAAATAAAAGGCTGTGTTTTGCTCTAAATGTAAGGAATCTCCTACAGTGTGTTTGGTTACTGTTTTGTGCGTAATACATCCAATTTTCTAGTAATGAAACTCTATATGGTTGGCTGACTTAACTTGTACCCTTTTTCCCCATAAAAGCTTGTATTCTTCTATCGCTGTTTTTTCAATCACGGTGTTATTAAAAAACTTATCCCCCATGGTTGGCGAGAATAAACTGTACTCTCCCAATGCAGTCGAACCTCCGACTTTCAATGAAGAGGAGATGAACCGTGACCTCTCTGGAGCTCAATTCCAACAATTGAAGAAAGTTCTCGACAAGCACGTTGGCACTGTTGGATCTGGAGGAACACTACAGCAGACAAGAACCATCCATCACGAAATACTGCTGAGTACAATCACACCAGTCTACAACAGACCCTTCAAGATATCTGCCAGGCAACATCGCCTCATCATGGAACAGCTAAAAGACATGAAGCGACAAGGAATCGTCGAGCCTTCAGACTCATCATACAACTCGCACGTGGTACTGGTTCCTAAGAAGGACGGACAACTATGGTTCTGTGTCAACTAAGAAGCCTTGAACGATGTCAATCTTCTGATTCCTCCACTGCTCCTCAAACTGACGCATAATTTGCGTGACATAGGGGAGGCAAATGTTCTCAGAATCCTGGACATGCAGTCAAGGTATTGGCAAATCACTGTACACCCCGACAACTGGAAATATACTGCGTTCACTTCACCAGAAGGAGAAACCCTCCAGTTTAGAGTCATGCTTTTCAGACTCAAGAACATTCCTGCTACATTTCAATGGTAAATATCTGCTGAAATACCAAGATGCTTCATTGGGCAGTTTTGCCTCGCATAGCTCGATGATGTGATCATCAACTCAAAATCCTGGGAGGAGCACCTCAATCACCTACAAAGTGTACTTGAGTGCCTGGAACTCCACTGCATGATGGCGACACTCTTGAAGAGCCACTTCATGAAGTCTTCAATTGAATACTTGGGCCACATAGTTTCAACTGAAGGCAAACTACCCTCAAGCCAAATCAATAAGGGCTATCCAAGAAGCAGAGGAACTCCACACCAAGCAGCAACTCTGCCACTTCCTTGGACTGTGTAACTGGCTCTGAGACTTCGTGCCCAACATTGCCAGACTGGTGACTCCACTACACCCATTATTAGAGGAGGAAGTCCAGTGGTGATTTGAACCCAACCATCGCACCACCTTCCAAGATCTCGAAACCAGTTTTAGAGTCATTAAGCAACTGTATCGACCACAAGGAGAAGAACCCCTAATCTCACAGACAGACACTTGTCAGAACGGTCTCGGCGCCGTCTTGTACCAAGATGACCCAGATGGAAAATCTTTAATTACGGCCTACAAAAGTACAAGGCTCAACGCCACTGAATAGAAGTATCATATCAACAAGCAAAAATGCCTTTAGGTCATTTGGGCTATCCGGAAATATTGCTGCTACCTGGAGGGTACACACTTTGTTCTGAGGACTGACAGCAAAACTCTTCGGTGACTTCGGCAACCTAGAAACAACAAAGCCAAGCTTCGCATGTGGGACCTGTATCTCTCAGAGTTTGACTTCCAAGTGCAGTACTGCCCAGGCAAAGGCAATGACCTTCCAGATGCCTTATTTTGCCAACCGCAGACTTGGAAGATGCCAAACCAGACGAAGATTGGGAACGCATTACGCCGCCACAACCGCTGGACCCCAGTCCAGAAGAACATATTAGGCTTCTACAGCTCCAGATTAGCTGAAGTCAGATAGAATGCTACCAGCAACAAGACCCTGGCATCAAAGACCTACAAAAGCATCCTCAGTGATTTGTACTAAGAGACGACATAGTCTGGTCACGCAACAATAAATCCAGAGCCAAGTGGGCGATCTGGATACCAAAGGATTTGCGCACTGATATCTACCTGACGGCATGAGCAGGGATGTCAGTCAATACGTCCACGGCTTCACAACATGTTGCAGAAACAAAGCCTATCCTGTGAGACAACCAACGGCCAAACTTCGCAGACTGCATACCCCATGGATACACATAACTGCCAATTTAATCGAACCCTATCCCCGCAGCACCAAGGGAAACAGGTACTTTTTAGTCATGATAGACCTATTCTCCAGGTGGGTAGAAGACTTTCCCCTGCCAAATCAAGAGATGCACCACATTATTGGAATTCAACGCTGAAATTTTCCCACGCTGGGGCTACCCACAAAGTATCCTTACTGAAAATGGGACCCAGTTCACAAGCAAGAAGTGGCTGGCAGCCTGTCAAGAATGGGGAGCTGAAACCTGGACAACTCCGCAATATCACCCTCAAGCCAACCCCACTGAGCTAAGGAACGAGGATATTAAGAAAAGCCTCCGACTCCGTGTGGGAGATGACCACAAGCACTGGGATTGCCACATCCCCAGAAATCTCTTTGCTCTGCGACGTCACATGAACAAGGTGATCAACTGCAGCCCCAGCCAACTCCTTCTGGGCCAGACACTGCAACACCCAGTGGATTGGCAATGGGAGAATGAACCAACAGAGATGCTACGTCATGAAGACATTCGTTTAGCCGCCCTGGCACGAATGGACAAAACAAGGGACACCCAAGATGCTACGTCATGAAGACATTCGTTTAGCCACCCTGGCACAAATGGACAAAGCAAGGGACACCCAAGATGCTTGCGTCAAGAGGAAGTATCCGCAACCATGTACTGGCATACAAGCCTTTGAAATGGACAAAGCCGTCATACTATGCAGCCACCCCCTGAGCAGAGGCAACAATCAGTTCAGCGCGGGTCTATCCGGAAAGTGGGTGGGTCCCTACAAGGTTATCGGATGCCAGGGAAATGTATACTGAACCGATAATCACCACAGATGTATACGCAAAGCAACAAGGGGACAAATGAAGCCCTACCTAAAGGACGCCTTCGAGTCAGATGTACACATTGCCACCTCAACTGTCTCCGAAATGCCGGATGACATGGAAGAGCCTGCTACCTACACCACTCCAGAGGAAAAACGGACACCGCCACATAGGGAGCGGGCACAAGGAAAGCAAACCAGCCAGGGAACCATTTGCTCCATGCCTACGTGAATGGAATTCCCAAAACCACAAGCAAAAGAATCTGTACAACCCTACCTTTAACTCCTAACGCATTTAAGAGGAAGTTCACCTACTGACCTGGGAAGTGGACTCCATGTACTAGTGAATAGTCTTGGCGAAGTTCCTTGGACAGAGATCCATGCCTCAGATAGCCTTAACCAAGCCCCATCATCAAGAGGATTCAAGAATTAAGTGCCGTCAAGCCGACAGAGCTCCCAAAGCCTTCACCTTGATCTGCAACACCAGCACCACCAGCTCCAGCGAGTCAACTCAGCAAGAAAACGCAGTGCCGGACGTCGTCGCAGCCGCCAGTGAGACACCGCCTCCCACAAGCGAGTCGTCTACCAGAACTGCCAGCGAAGACGCGGCCCTTCTAGGGGCTACCATTGGCTGCGATTCACCTAGACAGCGCAGCTACTTTGCTAACCGGATTGTCACGTAACGCAGAGGTCACCAGTTTTGAGGTTGCGGTGCCACTTAGCGCCAAAACAGACTTCCAGGCCCGACTCCATGGATGTGAAGGAGGACCACCGATAGGCGCTGTCGAGACGGAGGTCACTACCCAACCTCTGACTCTTTGTCTCCAGTCAGAAGAGCAGGCGACGAGGTCCCTCCACGTCTCCATACAACTGATGTGGTCATGACGTTGTCCGACACAACCAGAGACAGCTCCCTGGATGAAGGAAAATGGTGTTCCAACTGACAGTCAGACGGGTAGCAGAAGACAACCGGTCGACAAGACTACCTCAGATGGTCTTCAAGACTTCAGCATCACCTGACGCCTTGGCCATTCTCAGAGCCATCACCGAGTCTACAGCCAGAGGGGCATCATAAGATGGTCAGATGACAAGTCTAGCCCAGATGGTCGACTGATGAGGACAACGGAAGAAGAGGATCCACAGTGAACCTGCTGTCGAACTAGAGGCCATCCTGGGCTTCCGACTCTGGCACCTGCATCCGAGGAGATGGTAGCACCATCAGAATCACCACTTCCTTCAACAATGCAGACAGCCACTTGGGTGCCGACAACCGAAGGGGTAAGCGATGCAGTTTCCAGTCTACTCGTGATGGCAACGGAGCTACTCGATGATGCATCCAAGAAGGAAGAGGGTAGCCGCCAATCAAAGCTGTTGGGCAGGAGGTCACTGCTCGAATCTCAGCTCCAGCTCAAACAACTGAGGGGTAGGCCAATCAGCCTACAGACTACCCCTGACAACCATGGAGCCACCCGACATCTGACACCGTGTTCAAGAGGGTCGAGCTGGAGGTCACTGCCCGACTTGCAGCGCTAGTCCCAATAACCGAAGGGGTAGGCCACACAGCAATGCAGATCACCGATGAGCACGATGATACAGCTGCAACTCTGCCCCCAGTACCTAGAGGTCAGTCCTCGACCACTGCTGGGGACGGCAGATCTTCCACGAGTGCAGCCACCCCGCGCCTGCCAGGCTAGCTTGTTATCAGGAAAATACTGAGAGTTTTCCTGGATGCCACCCATTTGCTTCACCTGGCCGAATCCACATAACACAGCAATACGTAAGTGGGGGAGCGACCACTGAAGACGTAGAGAATATTTTGAAAACAGTGAGTGAAACTACCGAGCACTAATAGACTTAAAGACTCTGTGGTGGGGGTTTTTGAAATACAATCTAAGTCTTTACGAGGTACTGGAACTTGCCTGGTAGCTTTGTGACAGTGCTCTAAAACAGGTTCCATGAGAGTGACTGCGTTTTAGCGGATTTTCTCTGGGCGGTATACCTGTTCAATGCATTTCTTGCAGAGACTGCTTAACCTGTGTCAACTCTGGTTGACGTGAGTTTGAGCTGGTGAGGTCAGTGTGTAGGAGCTGGTAGGTAGTGTTGGTCGCAGGGTTTGGTTCCGCTGGCTCAAATCCCCGAAAGTGTGGATTGGCGATCCCCAAGGACTTATCCTGTCCACTTAAAAACTTAAAAAGGCAGCAAACATGGGGTGTTTTTCTTTGCCGAAGTGAATGGGAGGTTCAAAGAGGTCCTTGGGAATTTCTGATGTAGACTGTGTCTGCAGGTGTTGCAGTGCCTGGGCTTGTTCCGTCGGTGATCGGTGAGTGTTTCACAAGTGCGGCCAGGAAAGGGTTAAGTTCCTTACAGTGAGTGAGTACCTGTCTAACCTCTCAGACACCCCTCCAACGGGAGTAGGGCATGAGGACAGATTCATCCTTCACATCCGTCCAAAGGGGAGCGGGTGAGGTGTCGCCCTATACTGGTGTACAGCCATGTGTAGTGTCTGCCAGCCAAAGTGGTATCCCTATCCCAGCACTCTGCGGTGAATGCTGAGAGTCGGGTCTTGCTGGCTGACAATCCCAGCATGTGGGGAGTGTCACAGAAGGAATGGTCTCCCCAAACTCGGGAAGCACTACTCCGGCACAAGGAGTGCGGTGGAGAGAGTGGCCACTGAGCCAGCAAGCCGACCTCAAGAGACTTAGGCTGTTTACGGATTCTCAGTAAATGCATACTTGTTCATAACTGTCCCCGGAAATGACATCACCATGTATATACTAGCGTAGTCTGAATTTCCAGTATAGTACACACAGGCTTTATACTCAGCAAGTATTTAAAATTGTATACTTGCTGGGCATACTTGCTAACTTACAGCAGTCACCATATTGTAGTTCAGGTGTGAAAATTAACATCTACGTTGTGGTTATAATGCTTGCAAGTTTTAAAAGTTAGTAAGTATTTACAAAATGTTCTGTTGTATGTGTAAACTATTGTCAGCTTAATAAATGTACTTCCAATTATGAATAAAATTTTGAGCATTGTATAGACAACAGCAGTATATTTCCCAGGTGTATGCTTACAAATAATATTACATTTGCGATCAGCATTTCCAAGTTATTACAAATCCCGTTGAAATGTATTTCCCTTTCTTTTGTTAACAATGTGTATATTTCAAACACGTGGTAAGGTATGTATCGAGCGATGAGGAAATAATGCCAGTTTCTGTGTAGTGCCCCTTTACATGCGATAAATAAATGCAACAAATCCCATAACTGCCCTGATTTGTTTACACTCTTCTACTGACGTGATAAAGCAATATCCCAAGCTATTAGTGTGGTATAATACTTGTGAAATCAAGAGGAGCTGAACAGATGAACATAACTGATAAACAGATAAACATACTGAGGTGTAAGAATTTCTATATTCCTGCAATTTGTTTTCCTGCTGTAAAATTTGTACTCAAGTGTGGAACGAAAAAACAGAAATTGTATTGGCATTTTTTTGTGTATTAGTTTACGTTCAAAACAATGCACACCTGTTTTGCTGCTCTGCCAACCAGTGTACAACAATATTTCTGCGCCACCTTTTATTTCCCTCCTGTACATAGTACGTCCCACTATTGCTACTATTAATTCCTCATTCCCTGGTGTTGTCAGATAGTTTCTGATATTTCTGCCAGAATGTGCAACCAATCTAACATGAAGAGACGATGACCTGACCGAATAGTTTCAGACAAGTACACAACAAGTAGATATCACTCACTACTGGTATGCAAATGTTCATAATTACACGTATATACTGACAATCCAGAAACAGCCTGAATACCTAGTGTGAGAGCTTTATTGTTCTGTACACTGTGTTTTACAGAAAGGGTGGCCGTTCAATGTGTGTGTGGGTACTCTATTGGTGTATTGTGTTTTTCAGTAAAATTCTCGGTCACCTGCTATCTCTTGGAAGGGCCTTCCTTGCCAGGCTCAGCAGTCGGTTGAGACCACGGAAGCTCACAGCTTGACTAAACTCATTATTTTCCTGCTGTGCGACACATATGAGACCCGGGTAGAGGTTGGTTTTTTTATTCTCCGCCCCAGGCGGCCACTCTAGGATAGCTAGCTAATACATGCCTTACAAGTGGTGCTTTTGGCAATTTTTATTATTTTATTTAACATTATTTGCAATCAATCATAATTTGATTCTCCCGAGGGTCGAATTTTATTCATTGTACCATTCACTATGTCTTTCCATTCTTTCCACAGCTTCAACTCTGTAATATTTACTGTACGTACCTAAGTCTTGCAGCTATTTTTGTAGGGGGGCTCACATTAAAAAGAAGGCTTCGCGAGCATTCCGACATCAGGATTATCACCTCGCGACACTGACCTAACACAACCCAAGTTCTCATGAAATAAAAGAAGACACAGAGCTTTGTTCACAGCCTTGACAGCTGCACAGCAAGGAGAAGAGAGAGAACGCCAGTTAATCATGCAACAGAGAGAGACAGCTATTTCTAGATCAGTCAACACTTCTAAGAAAGCAAATAAAAGAGTTGGGCACCAGCTGTGGCCACATGCCACCCTTGCAGTCAGCTGACTTTGCCACTCAAGGTCGAGCATGGAGCATAGAAATGTACAGACCAGGTGCAACTACAGAAGCCAAATGGTGAGAGAAAAAAATTGTTCTTGGGGGACAGTGCTACATTCCCTCAAAAGAATTTCTTTCTCGTCTCGTTCTTTCGGCAGATAATCCTTCATCGCAAAGGGTGGCAATGCCTGAATCACTGATTCTGCCCTTTGCTTCAGCACTCCTGTCCTTGTTGGGATGGAGTAGCTTGCCCTTCGGCTGACGTCAGTCCTCACCTCAGGCTCCCTGGGTGAGAGTGACAGTGCTTGCGGGGTAGCTATTTTTTTGGGTCCAGCCATGTTGTCCGGCATTTCTGAAGTGGTTGAGGCGGTGGTGTTTCGTTCCCGGTCTGGGGCTTCTTGAAGTGGAAGACTCACGTGATGTCTGGATTTTCGGGCCTGGCTTCCGATCATCTTCTGTGGGTTCGGGGTCAGTTGGTCCATTACTACTTGCAACTTTACGAGTCATTCCAGTTCACGTGTTGGGGTTGGAGGCTGAATGTTCACCTCACTGCTTGATTCCCAGGGGATCGCTAGGCACTTTTCTTTCCCTCTGATATGCAGCTGGCATTGCATGCAGTCCACCACACAATTTTGTTTTTGGAGCCAGGGCAGTCCCAAAATAACAGCTTCCCCCATTTTGGGTGCTACTAAAACTCCACGTGGGCGGTCATCTGGTCGATGTGTATGGGTAGTCTTATTCTGCCTTCGACCGGTAAGAGGTGGTCAGGCTGTCATCTGTACTCTTCCGTCAAGGGGCATCAGGTGGGCTCCTCTTTATTGGGGCATGAGCAGGTCGCTCAGAATAAAATTTCCCATGGCTGCTCATCTGTGCTCATCAGTGCAAACAAACTTGGAGCACTTTCAACGAAGTTTAATTTGCTGCAGCTGCCAACGAGACATCAGGAATTGTTTTATCTACCCAAGGCAAAGGACCAATGCCCATGTCAGATATAACTATTTGGCGGCCGAGCCACCAAAGCCATGCATCAAGATCAACAGAGTACAGCAGCGCGTCGCTAGATGCCACTACTAGTACGATCGCCGAGGCATGAGCCTGGATTCAGCCCTCGCCACTGACGTCACACACCAAAGATCTATGTCACACTCTTTGCAGCTGCTATCCCCTCTCCAGGGCAACCCCTTATGCCAGCCAAACAAGGGGCATGCTGCCGAGCAGTATAAATAGAGGGCCACACCAAGGCTCTTGACCAGTCTTGACGTCTGTCCTGTTCCTTCACCGCACTTCTGGTGCTGCAGGAACCATCAGCTCTCCTACCTTAGTCTTCATCGCGTCCTAGTGGTGCCGAAGATCCTTCACCTCACATCTTACGTCACCACAACACTGAGACATATACCGGTCTCTGCAGGACAACAGTGGTACCAGTGCTAACGTAGTTGTTTCTGTAGCCACTTTAGCTACCTACCCTGTTAGCCAAGAAGTAGGTTGCCTTCACCTGTGTTTATGTAGAGTTTTTAACTTCTGTAAGCTCACGTGGATAGGAGGTAGTACATTCACCATCACTGTTTGTTATGTTAAAAGAAATACACACAGTCTAGCTCACTTACGAATATCGCTCCTGTAGTCATAATACCTCTCCTCATAGACATCAGGCCCATACGAGAGACAGCAGGTGACCGGAGTTTTATTCTTTCCATCAAAACACCTAACACCAATAACAATTCAAACTTGGAAGGTCACCCGTTCTCTGCACTCAGTGTAGGGAACTGTAGAGCCATGACACTAGGTACTCTATCCTCTTAGGGTCAGCTTCGAGGCTGCTCTTCTCATTGTGCTTCTGGTGCCCAGAGGAGTACTTCTCCAGGTCTGGGAAAACCAACCCTATCAAAGCCTTACCTCCATGTTGGGACTACCATCATTGTTACGCAGCTCGACTAATCCCGCACCACTGGTGTCTGAGTTTGAGAATGAGATACAGCATTGGCTGGCAGCCACATTACACACACTAATTGCACAATCTACACATCAACTGCTCCACTTCTGCGAGGTCCAATTGTAGAATTATTTTTCTCGTGCCCTTTTCCCATAGCGGTTGTATTCACAATGGACGAAACGGGCAATGGCTGCCTCTAAATATCCATTAGAAGCTTAACCGCCTTCCTACGAGCCCGCTACATTTGAACCACCTAATAAAACCGCCAAGATACTTCACCTAGTAGTTCAGGCCTACCTCAGTGGCCAGGACACCTTCCTGGATTTATTGAGCTGGTTTGGCTGCCACTGGGAGTATGCAGGAAATATCTTCTCCTACCCCTTTGGCATGGCGTGCTGGAATTACATCTTCAATGGAAGACATGATGATTGGAGGCGGAGGTATAGGGTGTACCTCAGCCCGCACGATCGTAGTGTGCTGAGTCGTCTCCTTACAGGTCGATTGGTGAGGCTGGTAGCTAGGAGCCTTGTGGTCTGCGGCTGCAGAAATAGCCCCCAACTGGGCAGTTGCCCCGGCATCCTTTGACAACGGTTTTCTCTGCTGGGGAGGGCAGTGGTGCTACAGCACATGCACCATCCTCCTGGCCCTCAAGCATTCCCACGCCCTCTGGAAGTGGCGTAGGTGGAGCAGAACTGGCTGACAGCAGGTACTGTGTCACGTACAGCTCGAGTTCCTCAAAGTGCTACTCCTCCTGTGCGGAAGGAAAAACTGTTCTCTGCAAACTACACAGCGGTACTCTTAAGCCATCGGTTTACCTGTGGAGTCTTCCTACCTTATATAGGTGTAATTGAAGCATCGTGGGCAATGTGCACAGTGGATTACTTGAACACCGGTATGAGGGCATAAATCCACATTACACTTCTCGAGCGTAGAGAAAATTATTTCCAGGCGTTGTTGCCTCGGGGCCATCATGTTGGCTTTGTCCAGTCAGACATAATGGGCTGGCGGTTGTTCAGCGGCACAGTGTGTTTATTTCAGGGGACTCTCTGTAGTCTTGGTTGGGGGTTCAAGAGCGTTTTAGTGTGTGCTAAACTTGGTCTGGGAGTGGTTTTAGTCACTTATCCCACAACAAGCTCTAGTTGGAATTACATAACACGTATGCAATTTGCATATTGCTAGCGATACGTGATATATGGCAAGCTAGAAGGTTAGCTCTCCAGCTAAATGCTAGCTTGCGGGGAGGTTGTGGGGATCTAGCTAATGCTTAGGCCCACTATAACTGTTGAGGTTATGGCTGCTAACCGTAATGGTTATGAAACTAAGGCGTTACGGGCATAGTCTAACTGCCAATTCCGAACTACTTGCAGTTACTTCGCACGTTGGGCTCCATTAATTGAAGACTGTCAAAAATCACTTTGGCAAATGGTGAGCCATGAGGACAAGTATTCTACTGACTAATTGAGTATAATAGTATTTGCACTTTGTTGGGTGCCATAAGTTGAAACCTGACCTCTTACTTATTTGACATCTAGTATCTATAGTCAGGGGTCAAACGCAAACCCTGGAGATAAAATAATAAAGTTAAGGCCCTCAAGTGGGACGTTACTTGACACACTTGGATTTAAAACTATGTGGTTTGTGGTTCTCCACTTTGGGACTGAAATTGATGCTGAGGGCTTGTTTGCACCTACCCTGGGCGGAAAACTAGGGACATGACAAATTTAGCACTGTAAGTCTTTTTATAGAATGGTTTGGTTTTGATTACAGTGAAACCCTGTTAAGAAGTTCCAACTTAAATAGTTTTCGTGCTTAGTAAGTTGAATAATTTTGCGCCTTGTCTGTATGCACATCTGTAATTTTACCTTTTTAAGAAGTTTTCCTGGTTAGTAAGCACTAATTTTTCGGTGCCTTCAAAAGCATCTTAACTGAGTTTTATTGTACTTTAATAGACTTCAACCATCGCATGGCCAGAATCGCGAGGGGCATCAAGATGATGCAGGGACCTTATGAATGTTTAGGTGCTCGGCCGGTATACAAAGTGGGCCTGGTGGGCTTTCTAGTGGGCACGAAGTAAGGAGTTACACACACACACACAAAAACTCATCGCCAAGATGGTACCTTTTTGCTAGTGGGACGAGGCGTGATCCTCCTTGCTGGCTGGCCCACTGAGATGTCTGGCGGCTGAACAGCGGCAGACTCTGTCTGCAGTAATGTGTTATTGCAGTTGTGGCTCTCGTTGATGAGGGGAGGGGTCTCCTGTAAAGGGGCCCCCTGTCCAATACCGGTCAAGGCCTAATGTGGTGTCTCCATACCTTTGAACTATCTCTCTGGCAAGATGCTGTTCACCAGGTAGCTCAATTAGGGGTGGAAACAATGGAATATTACTAGTATATTCCAAAGTAGGTAATTTGGTAGTTTTATCTATGATGTCTTTTAATGCGCGTTTCAGTTGTTTTTTTTAGCTCCACCATGATGGGAGTGCGGCATGAGGAAAGAAATTACGATACCAACTGCTCTGAAGCTAAGCTGGGATATACGAGCCCTAACGTGTACTGTTTGAATACACCAACTTTACAACGTGATATCTCACTCTGTGTTCCGTGTCCGGCTGTGGCAAGCAGTGGAGGAGGGTTTGCTAGCACCTACCCCTTGCTACTACCTCCGGCCATTACAGCGACTGCCCTGAGGCAGGGTTATGTTTGCCCTTATATACTTAATTCTGGAGCTAAGGGTGAGGGGGAAGCTAACCTTGCTCTTCAGTGGTTGAATATTATTGCAGGTAAAGTGGTACCATTAATTTCTTATCTCCTGTGATGGAGGTGTTGACGTTTCTTATCTCCTGTGATGGAGGTGTTGACATTTCTTATCTCCTTGGCTGCAGGTTCTGGAGACTAAGCTGCTCCAGTAGAATGTGTACTGCCCTCCAGTGACGTGCTGTGGAACTAGCGTGACCTTTGCTGGAGGATGCTGGTAACTCGGTAGACAGTACAATCTTTCGATAGGGGCGTTGACAAGATGGCTTCTTGGCGAGTCTGGGTGAACAGTACAATCTATATGCATATATCTGTAGTAGCTTTGACCGTGCCCATCTACCCTGTAGGTATGTGTCCTGCTTAGTACTGTTTGTAATGCTAAACTTGCCCCTTTAGAAATATTGCAATCCAAGATGGGGTGAGATGGCATTTGAGATTTGTCAAACAGTTCTTGTTTAAGAAATGTTTGAATGCGAGTTAGTGTCTTAATAATCAAAATGGTGAAGTCAATTTTTTTTTATTTTTTTTTTATTTTTTTATTTTTTAATTTATTTATTAACAGTGAAACCCCTGTTTTACTCTTTTCAACGGACTGGGAAAAAATAATTTTGAATAAAGTTGTTAATGTCAACATATTATAGCATTAGAGCATGTTTGCTGATGGTTGAATGCTGGGTTGTGTCTGACTGAAAAAAAAAAAAACTACTAATATGTTGTGTCTTATCAGAGATTGCCGTGGCTGGCCGGGAAAAGTGGTTTCTCATGGACAAAGTACTTGGACTACTGCAAGGCCAAAGCTGCACCAACTAAGCTCTTCAAGGATCCATTTCCATACCTCAAGAATGCCTTCAAAACGGGAATGAAAATGGAGGGCATTGACCCAGAACATCCATCCGTATTCTGTGTGCTTACTGTGGTAGACGTGCAAGGTGAGAGCAGTCTTTAAAACCAGTGTGTTTTATTGGCATTTGTGGCACTTGTTTGAGGATCCTGCAGTGTACGCTATGGGGTTTTAACTGTGTTGTGCAGAATCCCAGAGTTCTGCAGAAATGCAGAAATTTCAGCTATAAAAGTTTACCCCTATAATTATAACCAAGCTGGTGGTGTGAATACAAATAAAGTATTTGACTAGTGATGTGGTTTTTCCAAAATATTTAATGTGTTTTTTTTCTTAATATTATCATGCATGTCATTGTCTTAGTCGCAGAATTGCGTAGCTCTTATTTCTATGGCACAGGTTTTTGTGATCCATTCCAGTGTCGTAACCTCATTCATTGTGTGTGGATGTATGTGTATGTGGGCATGTTTTGATAGTATGTATTGACGGGGCTTGGGGCTTGCGGTGGATGCAGGTACAGATGTGTAAGTTCCCAGGGTGCCAGCTCCTCTACAGGCTCGGAGGAGCACGAGATCTTGTTCCCAGGGTTGTTTACAGGTCAACAGCCTGTGGCGGCATCCTCTCGCAGCGCACGTCTTTTATAAGTTAATTAGAGAGTCATGGCTTTAAATTTCACTTTTAGCACATGGTCGGCGACCACGTGTTACACTCACTGGATAGGGCCAGTTCCCAAGGTGGAAGTTGATTAAATTACTGAGTAAGACACAAGTTCCAATGAAGCAAGATATATTACCAGAAAGAGTACACGTGGTAACATATAATTCCCGTGTCTGAAGCAGACCTGGCACACGAGGCCTGCCAAGGGCATATACTGCAAAAAGGCTTAACAGCGCAAAGAAAATTACAGTATGTAACTCTCCGGGGTCGCGAGTCCTTGGAGAGGAGGGTCAGCACACGGGAGAGCAAGAAAGATACAGAAAGTTCCGGTAAAATTACAAGTTCAAACTATTGACACCCTAAATGATAAGAAACACTTGATGAAGCTCCCGTGGCGTGCGGAGCGGCCCACATCCGCCCTCGAAGACCCACTAGACCAAACTAAAGATGGTGGCGTGTAGGTACCGTTAGCAACAGACACCTTCCCATCAGCATCATGAGGGAAATGTTCACAAAATGCGATAAACAAACACTTAAGAAACAAGATCCATTGCAGGCAGGAAAATACATAATCAGGAGATTATTTTACGTATTTCTGGGCTGTTAAATGTCTTTGGGAAAGTCTTTGATAGCTGTTACAAAGCATTTTGTAAATATTTGTTTCACTGTTAAATGCTTGAACAGGCAAGTAAAAGACACAAATACACTTTAAATTAAATTGCACAAATAAGTTGCACATAAAACCCTTTAAGAACAGCATTATTAAATAAAGTAAAATTTAATATACAAGCTGTTGGAAATTTGCTCTGTGAGCTTGGCAATATACCTGCCAGAACTGCAAGCGTTTTTGAACATATGTATATTTTGTTAAAACGTAAAATCTTCACCTGTGCTTTAAAAACCAAACAATACACAAAAAAACATTTGGCAAATTATAAAAAAAATTATTAGTGTTCCAAATTATGTGTGTATGAACATACGTGAACCATGTGGGTGAGCACTCAATAATGAATGACATATTAAGGCAGGGATGCAAAGAAAAGATAACACTAACTCAGGCATGCATTTGATTCTGCTTTAAGGGGGTCACACTTAAACATAAAAGGTTCAAGCTGCTGGTTACTCTTGGAAAGCGGGTCTTGTGGACACTGAATGATTCACTGACTCGTTCCAGTGTGAACAGCATGCTACACAAAACACACAGAGCGAAGGCGATGTCAGTATAAAAGTTAATTAAATTATCTATTCAGCTTTGTGATGTTGTGAATAAAATTTGATAGCTGAAGTCTTAAATAATATATTTTTACATGTGTTTTGAATGCTTCATCCCAAGAAACCAAGATACATAACCATTTGAGTAGTGAATATTCCTCATGTTGTAGCTATTTTTATAACTAATCTTTCAGCTTGTTTGGTTATAGCAAGATCACAAAAATACACTGTTCAATGCCAAGTGGTGTAAAAATTTTGAAAAGTTTTTATTTGTTGCATAAATGCACCTTTTTTCTCTTCACTGTATAAAGATGGAAAATGTGGTTATTGATATTTGTAAAATTAAAAAAAAATGAAAATATAAAATCATTTTGCTAAGGATGACATTAATTAAATTAAGACCTTACCATTTCAGCAAGTTTATCAAATATATAGTGATTTATTAAGTATAATAATTTTAAAGTTTAGGTAAAATACAAGTTATGTAGTTTTATTAGTGGATGTATAACACAATAATAGTACTTCAAAAATATTTTTGTCAGACACAGATGAAATACGCTGACATGAATGGACTGCATAGGGAAGATATAAACACTGTAATTAATCTCTTCAACAGAATAAAAGAAAAGAATGTAATGAGAATACACAGACCACAATTTTCATTTTTAGTTACTTGTTTTGGCAAATTTAACACTACTAAAATTAAAATGCCACTAGAGGACTGTACGAGTTTCAGCGAGAAAACGACAGACTGGCGGCAGCTGCATATGACTCAACTTACCTCCATGATATCCAACACGAAACTGCTGTCTTCTTCCTGTAGCTCAGGACTGCCAACTTTTAAGATAGTTTTGATAGTTGATAAATGTGCACCAAGTCAGTCATGCAGGTCACAAGTCCAAACGTACCGTCCACCTTGAAGTGCCGAAATTTAAATAAACTTAGCACTGTTAGGGTAATGTGCACAATTTTATAATTGGATGCTTTAAGAGTCAATTGGCAGTGCACACTGTAGTGACTCACGCAATACCATCTCCTCCTAGATGAAGCTCTTCCACATGTACAAGACACCACTGCAGAGGAAGTATTCTGTCCTTGATCAACACAAGTTATTAGGAGCAATGCTTGCTCCTGGCTTCTGCAACATCAAGTGTTGCTGGAGAGAATGCATATACGCCCAATGCCAACGCTGCCAGAAGTCTTGATGCAGCCGCTCAATCAGCTGCCAGCACTGAGGCCTGTTTAGGCTCATGTTTTCGTGGTTGTGTTCTGGCACAGCGACAAGGGGCTCAAGTGTCGGGAAGTGTCCTGGAATAAGGGTGACAAAGTCATTGGGGTTCGAACTTAGAGGGCACAGGGGTCTAGAGTTTAGGACATCTTCCACCTGCATGACAACAGTGTACAACTCCTCAAAGGTGAGGATTTGTTCCCCAATAACATGTACCAATTGGGTTTTGAAGGAATTGATCTCGGCCTCCCACAAGCCTCCAAAGTGACGCTCAGCAAGTGGGTTGAAATGCCACGTCACTCTAAGTCACTCTAAGGGGTGGGAAAACACTGACAAGCCTTTTCTGGGGAGAGGACGATGTCAGAAGCTGCTGGAGTTCCATCAGGTAGTTGTGGACCCCACAAAGTACATCCCACAATCACTGTAGATCTCGGAAGAACTTCCTCGACGAGAAATAAAACCTTTTTTAGGCAGCTAGGAAAACATCAGTAGATAGGTCAGAGGTAATTTCCACATGGACTGCCTTGGTGTCACAACAAATGAATATGGAGATATAGGCCTTTAACATAGATGATTTGTGAGTCCTGCTGGCCCTTATCAGAGTGGGCCCTGCATAATCCACCCCTACCTTAGCAAATGGCTTCACCTGTTGAACCCTCATGGCAGGCAGATTGTCCATTAGAGATGAGCACGATGACGGTTTTTACTCTCCAGCAGTGCACACAATAGCGCAATTGCAGTGTTTATCTGATAAAATCCAACATTTTCCCCTGGGAATGCCCTGCAAAGTATGAATACCAGGGTGCTGGTTCCTTCCATGGTAGTGTCCAATGATGAGGTCGGTCACACACGGGTCTTGGGGAGCAGCACTGGATGCTTGTGATCAACGAGGAGGTCAGAATACTGGAGTCTACCTCCCACCCTCAACAGATCTGTATCTTTAACAAAGGGAATGAGTTAAGTAAAGAAAATCTTCCTGCAAACCAAAATACACAAACTACAGTAACACTTGATAAATTGTCTTGAAATAAACAATACAATCATATTATCTAAATAATGAAGATCTTCCTACAAACTAAAGTACACAAATACAGTAACACTTATGGTAATTCTTAATGAATTGTTTTGAAAATAAACAGTAATATATCTATTATGTTAAAAGTTGTACCAAATAATGGATGCAGACTTTACTGCAAACCAATATACACAAAATATTAACACTTATGGCAATTCTTTATGTACCCACTTGAAAGTAAACAATAATAATTATAAATAATATGTTTGTTTAAATAAATGCAGATCTTAATGCAAACGAGAGTACAAAAAATTACAATATATCATGGTGTTATGCTTTAAAATTCAAAGCTGGTTACATCACTACACATCAGTACATATAGTATGCTCTGAGCTCACAGACTTCAAAATCTTGTTTAAGAAAACAAGCATCTTAGTTTTTCAGGGTGTAATGAGGTTCTTGTCTTTCCAGCAATCAAACCTGCTGTCTTTCAGATAGGACAGATATAGCTGGGGGTGATAAAAACTTTTGTGCTAGTTTTTTCAAATGGATAAGCAGTAAATGTTTCCAGTACACCACTGGATTTGTGTCAGTTGGGCAGAGGGGTTCGGCAAGGTATCAGTCAAGTTCTTGGGAGGATGCATGCAAAGTGTGTTTCACAAGCGCTAGTGCTGGTGTTGGCTGCAATCAGTTTGTTGTATATGCTTGTAAGTTGTCCAGGCGATGAAGATGCAGTCACTTGTATTGTTTGTTTAACAGTTTTATCTTCATGCAGTTCAGTGACTAAAGTGTCCAATAGATGCTGTTTCATGGTGTGGCTTAATTCCATGGAGATGAAAACACTGATTTTAAATCTTGGATCAAGGATGGTTGCAATGTGAATAGTTTATTTTCTTCAATGTCTTTATAGTATATATCCAGATGATGAATTATACTCTTAATGCTATCAGCAAGAATTTTTTCAGTGTTGTTAGACAAATCCACATTCACTATTGGTATCACTTCATAAATTGTGGTATTACTGTTGCCAACTACCAGGGTAACTTTGTAGGTTTGCAGTACTGAGATTATTTTTTCCATCAGAATCCAGTTATTTGTAGAGATGTCAGTGTTGAGGTTAAGTTCTGGAAGCAGAAATATCACAGCTTTTCTCCGAGTGTATAAACGTTCTAACGTGTGATATGTACTATCCCATCTTGTTGGCTCATCTTGAATGACATGGTGTTTAGGAAGATCATTCGCCTGTTGAAATTGAGCCTACTTTTTGTTCGCAACCAGTGAGCATTTGAAATGCCATACCACCCTTCTTGCTCAGGCACACATGTCATTAACAGGCCTCAAATTAAAAAGAACATTATTAAGAACAAGTCGCATTGTGTGTGCGGTGCAGGGAATTCTCTCAACCTTCATGAGGTCTGTAGCTGAAACTAAATTTCTTGCATTGTCACTCACAATACAATGGATGTTTTCAATGCTAATTCCCCACTCACCAATTTCTTCCAAAATAAAAGTGCACAAATTTGCAGCAGTGTGGTGTATGGTGAGTGTGCATGAATGAAACTACTTCCAGAGTTCCTTACTTTTGCATTCAGTAGTCACAAAATGAGCTGTGAGAGACATGTAGTCCTGTTTTGCAGCAGATGACCACATAATATTATCAACTGTGAAACTGACAGATGTAGCTTGAGAAACTAAATTCTTTGTTTCTTCTCTCACAGAGGTCAGGAATTATCTTCCTCGAAAATGTTGTTCGATTGGGAATTTATAGTGTGGCTCAAGGAATGCAATTAAGTTGGTAAACCCTGCAACAAGTTGTTAACTATTAAATTATTGACTTTCTATCATCAAATTAAATTCTGCCTATTTTGAACAGGGCTTCCAATAGATAGTTCCTTGAAATATTTTAAAAGTTTGGTAACCAAACATTTTTGCCACTAGGTAAGCACTAGTGTCCCATGTGTACGGAATTTTCTCTATTTTATATGTTAAAAATTAAGTTATTGGAATAATCATAAATCAAATATAAAATAACTACATAACTAAGAAAAATTTTTCTTTTTTATTATTCATGTAGCTTAAAGTATTCATGAAAGTATAACGAGCATATGCCTAAAGAACGTGCTCTTTGGAACTCTCTGCACATAGCGGTGGAAATTGTCCCAATGCCAAACTCTCCCATAAGAAAACTCGTTCTGTTCATAACCTGAGTAGAATTAACCTTACCTATATCCTCAACAATGCTGAATGGTTGAAGGTCCAGGCACATAATTTCTGTAATAAACTTGGTTGTTTTAATTGATCTAGTATGCAATCCTTCAAGGTGCAATTTTTTTTTAAACATCGAAGTAATGGTGTTTTGCTTCATATTTGAAGTAGCAGTGCATGTTGTTGTGCGCTCAGAAATGTTGTTTTCTGGTCATCAACTTTTGCTATTTGAAGGTGACGTGGGACACGGTGAATTTTGATTTTGTGAAATTCTGTTGTGGTGGAATGAAAGAAGATGCCTTGATAAATTTTGTGGTGGTAAATCGCCTGCTGGTCGAACCACCACGCCATATATATTTTCTCAGCAAAACAAGCACGTTGCTTTTGCACTATCTTTATTTGAAAGTTGAAAATATTGCCACTCAAAACTAGTTTTATGCACCACTGATACTTGTTGAAACAATAGATTTCCAACCGTGGTTTAAAACAGCAAATTTTTACCGCAATTCTGTCACTAAAGTTAAAATGTTAAACGGCATTAACATTCTCGTGATGTGAACAATAAACACCATATAAAAATTCATAATCAATTTGTTGTAATCGATGCTGGAAGTTAAACGTGATTCAAAAGAACATTAAACGCAGAAGAGAAAAGACACACTACAGTGAATCAACTCATTCGATAGAATCGATACGCCGGTCACTACAATCTCTGCACAGTTCAGTTATCTGCAGAATTGCTGCACTTGCATGGCAGGCAGCAACCATTTTTTTTTGTTTGTTATACGTCCCGTGTGTTAAAGATCTTTCAGAGCGCAGCACACCTCATTTAATTTCTAATTGCATAAGTGCAAGCTTAAAATAGGCAAGGAAACAAAATTCTAGTGCAGAAACTTGTTAGTTTGATTTTTATTTACAATAGCTTAGATCACAAACTCATAAATCATAACTTCTGATGTAAAAGGTAGAAAATATTCCCTTTTAAACATGTGGTAACAAATGGTATCGGAAGAAACAGTCTTAACATTCAGTGAAAAACATTTGGTGAATTTTTATCTTTAAAATTGATTTGTGTGCTTAATTCACATCAGTTTATCCAAGTAATGTTTGATTGTTCGAGTGCTGCTTTTAAATGATTAAAACTTTTATAATTTTTTGTTCATTTTATTGCACCCGTAGATTCTTTTTTAATACATAACATTACATAATCAACATTATTATGATCTGTAAAACGGTCAGTTATTTTGGACCCGTGATGAATGCAGTGGTTAGGTTGCTGTATACTGATAGGCATTTAGTGATCTGCAACTGGCTTGCCGATCATTGCCAATGCGTAAAAATTGGCCGATTACTGTGATCGGTAATCGGCAATGGCCCAGCCCTTACAAAAACTGATGCTAGCAGTGGAAGCTCACTATTGAACTGCCTCCACTGCTTGACAATATTACCTGGAGGCTTAGAATCCCAATCAAGTTTCTCCAGCCAGAGTGTCTAGATGAGGTGTTTTAAAAACATGATGAGAGGAGAGAGCCATCCAAGAGGATGAAATATCCTTACCACTTCTGACAAGATGTTTCTTGGTGGTCTCTTTGCAACTAGGCTGTATCATGTATGAGAAACAATCAACGCTAGGATTTCATTGCAACCATAACTCCTTTACAACATGACTGTCTTGATCCAATTACAGGGCTTCTGGGGTCTCAACATTTTCCCCTGGTAGCCGGTCAAGCAAGGCAGGATGGTTGCTGACAAACTTTCGCAATTTAAGACCACCAACAGCGAGCAATGAAATCAACTCCCATTGCAAGGCCAAAGCAGAACCAACAGAATTACAGCTGGTCACATCATCAAAATATATGTCTGACTTCAGCACATTTGCAGCAACAGGAAGTTGCTCTTTCTCATCCTCAGCCAGCTGCTGCAAGGTGCAAAGTACCAAGTATGGAGCGGAGGAGACACCATATGTCACCGACTTTGAACAATAATCCTCCACCAATTCACTGACGTCAAAGCACCAAACAATACGCTGAAGATCCTGTTGGGTAGGACATATTGCTATCATCAATGATGTCGCATTGCAGCCTAGGTCCAGTTAAGAGAACATTATTAAGAGACATGCCTGTTGAGCTCTTTGAAGATGCATCAAATATGATACAAAGTTTGGTGGTTGTGCATTCAGGTTTGATGACCCAGTGGTGTGGAATATAATACTTAGGCGAGGACTACAATTCTGAAATGGGCACCTTCTCCATATGCTCCTCTGCAAGGTAGTCCCTCGTGAAGTCAGAATACATCAATGGCCGATTCCCCCTGAAGTGCCTTTCCAGGCGAAGAAACCAGTTCACCGCTTGCGGCCGAGATGCACCCAGCTCCGGTACTAACAAGCGAGGATAGGCACACTACATACCTACCAGTTGCATCAAGCTTGTGGATCTCGACACACAAGTCCTTACAGCGAACCTCTTCGATGAATTTGTGTTTTGCCGGTGGAAACTCCTCAACCTCGCAAAACTGCCTCATGACATTCTCCAGGGGGCTCAACATCAACAACGAAATGCAATAGGATGCTGAAGACACATCAGGAAGTTCTGCTTCTACCTTGACCTTCAAGATCCACCCAAAAATTGAATCTAGAGCCATGGAAGTGCCATTGATTTTACCTCCAGTAAGGAATCGAGGAACAAGATCTGCCCCTATAAGTAGATCAACAGGTCGTGGAACATAGAAAGCTGAATCAGCAATCTTCAAATGGGCATTTGAGCGGCACACTTCACTGGACAACTGAACGCTTAGAGCTTACTGGTTAAATGAGGGAGAGCAACACATTGAGAGGAAGTTGCATGTCGGAAGTTCCCAAAGGGGTTACTACAATGGACACGAATGACCTGGCTACATTGACAGCTGCATTAGGCAAGCTTTGGATAGGAAGATGCATCTTTTTACGAGCCAAACCAAACCTTTTGGCAGCAGTGTTCAGAAATGAAGCTAGCCTGGTTGGCTATGTCCAGGAGGGCACTGGCGACATGAGGTGTTCCAGCTGCATCAAGGATGTGTATCTGGACTGTGGACAAGAGCACCACAGAAGAAGGTGTTGAATGTACTGGTGTAACAGCAGACAGAGTTGTGGGCTGCAAGTCAGTAGGCTGAAAGGAACCTGCTTCAGCCTGCGATGATGAGTTACCCTCCTCAGCCTGCTTGGAGACAAATTGTAGCAATTTGTGGTGGTGAGCACCACATCGATGACACAAAGAGGAGGATGGACAACCTTTGGAGCGGTGTGAAGGCAAAAGACAATTCAGACATGTGTGTTCCTTAGCAACCGAGGACCGCTGCTTAGGGTTACGACTACCAAACTCTGAGCACTTGTAAAGCTTGGGGGCACCTTTACGCAAACAAAACTCTACTTGGGTAGCACTCACCAAGCACTTAGATGTCTGGTTTCTCAACTGGTTATGAGGCCCTCTCCACAAGGGCACTGCAGGTGTGGGTTTGGGCATCGCAGGGTGTGCCCGAAACATTTTGGTGGCTGCTGCACTTACCGTCTCCTGTGCATGACAGTGCTTCTCAAGGAACAAGATGGATTCAATCAGTGTGGGTAACTCACGACCAAGTGTGAGCTCCCACTGTGTTTGAAGCTGAGCATCTAAACACTTATACATTATTTATAACCGCACTAAGTCCCACTTTTTAATGGAACATCAAGGGCCTTAAGTGCTAATGCATGACGCCTCGACTCGCTGCACTCATTACGTCAAGGAGGGTATGTTATTGGCGGGCGCTAAGTAAGGCACACACTATTCTGGCAATTCAGGGTTCTTTTAGTCTTTACACGGAACTGGTGCCTTTCCAGTGTAGAGGACTGGCCTGGTAGCTTTGCGGCAGGGCACAAAGTCAGGTTTCAGACTGATTGCTCTCGGTGGTATACCTGGGCGACGTTAACCTCAACTGACAGTTTGGCCTTGCGAGTTTTGAGTTGGTGTACATACAGGTTGACTTTTGTGCTGTTTGTTGACTGTTCCGACTGGCTTAGGTATTCAAATAACCAAGGATAAATTATCTTATGTTGAGACCAGGCAACTGCCTGGATTTTGTTATAAATTGGTGAGCTAATTCCCAGCGTCTGAGTTCTGAGCTATTGCTTGAAGGTGGTAGGGCTCTCACAACTCTGGTACTGTAGCAGGAATCAAAATCTTTGTTGTGTGATGCTGCATGTGCTGCAACGAGTTTGTCCTGTAGGTTATTGATGTTACCAGCTATGGTTTGTTTGATGTCTGCTCTGTGGTCATTCATTCTCTGCCGGAGTGTGTTGGTGGTGAGACCAATGTGGCACTGTAGCTGATAAAAATCAGATTTTGTGTTGTGCAGTTGTAGTTGCTTTGGATGGGGTAGATGAGTGCTGTGAAAAAACTTTAACTGATCTGACACCCTATGCAATTGTCCAGAAGGGGCTGCAGTGTCTATCTATATGTCTAGATGATGTGTCTGCAGAATGGTCTTTGGGGACGACTAAGCAGGTCTAGACAGATATCTCTGGCGACTAGTGCAGTGGATACGAAGGATGGGTGGTTTCCCTTCGGCATTAAAAATGTGATTAAGGAAGGGTAGGTTTAGCTGGGTATGGACCTACAGGGTCGAAACGATGCAGACTGGTCAGGTATCCAGCACCTGGTGCTGTGGATGACTGAAGAATGATCTTGAGCAGGCATGGTATTCCTCTATACTGTCTGGGCGCGTTCTCTTCATTTATTGGCTGGCTTGTTCGTGGGTGAGGGGATGGTTGCTGGAGAGGAGAGGTGGTGATAGCATAGCTGCTTGGTGGCTGTGACGTCGCCAGCCGGCTTGGAGAAGCGGCGAATTGTACTGGTGTAGCCATCTAGCGGCGTGCAGGGGAACTTGGTGCTCTGAAGAAAGAAATTTCTTCGAGAGAATGCAGATCTGCCCTCTCAACAGCAATTTTTTTCTCTCCTGATTTTCTTCTGTAGCGCCCGATACTCTTTCCATTCCTGCTCTGCGCTTGGTGCTTCCAGCTGAATTTGACCTTGGCGGCATGGAGAAACAGCTGGGCTGAAGGGTCAGCTAAGTGGCAGCAGGTGCACTGCACTGTGATTCTCTATAATTGCATTTCGTACTCGCTGCCTTTCAGATGTCGCTGTCTCTCTCAGATACATGGCGACTGACATTTCTTCTCTTCTGTCTTCAACTCATGTTACAGTTGTGCTGGGCGGCGAGGAAATCTCTTCAGTCATCTTTTATTTTCATGAGCTCTTCGTATCAGATTGCTTAATTTTTGTTGTGGAGGTCGTGTCACGTGGGGGACCCGGAATGGTATGCCATGGACCTCTTTTCATTAAAGCGTGCTGTCCTACACAAAGTACGTGAAGGCATAGGTGTTTACAATAGCATAATTTAACACAGCAGGGCTGTGGAAAAAGGGGGTTAACAAGTACACAGTGGGCGACACGTGGAATAATGACGCTCGGGAATCAAATGTATGATTGTTAAAAGCAATTAAAATATTAAATAATATTTAATTTGCCCCCCCCCCCCCCCCCCCCTACTCGTTAGGCTGTATCAGCTAAACTAACCTGCTGTGGCCGGCTGCGCGGAAGTTAAAGAAATGACTTCTACCCATGTCCACATGTGTTGCACAGCAGGGTGATAACTTGTGTGATACTAAGAGATTTAGTCAACTCAGCGCTTCCAGGCTCAGCTAACTGCTACGAGTTTGCAAACGATTGTGGTGGCAAAACACCACTACATAACGAGATAAGTATGACACAGAAGGACCTTTCAAAGACACACAACACTTTTGTGAAACATTTCCATTTCAGATTATTTTGCAACCTTGTTGTTTTGTGAAAGTCTGTTTAGGTTTGCGTATCTTTAGGTAATGACTTTATACAAATTATCATGTTGTCATTAGGGTATATTGGTTATTAGTTTACATAATCATTTTAAAATTTCATTGAAGATTGATTCCACAAAATTCAAAGTATTTTAGCAACTTGCAAATACTTTTGGCCTCTTAACACTCCTTATACTACGTAGCACTGTGCTAACATGTCCAAGTGTTAACGTACTATTTACAAGTTTGTATGGTGATTCGCAACCAATTTTCACTGTCAGGTTATGTAATCAAGGGTAAAGAGAGTAGAGTACAGGCTGTTCATGGTAAAGCAAGCAGGCCGTGGAAAAAATTCCCGTTCAGCAAACGCCTAACTATCTGCCACTTTTTTAATATAAACATTGCAATATATGTAATAAACACAGTGTATACATTTAACCACTCTCAAAGTTAACGTCTGAGGCTGCAATAAAATATATTTATTAGGGGTTAATGCATTTTGAAAGGGCCTTAAAAAGTGTTCACTTTACAGTGAACTGCCTATAGCTAGAGTAGCTACAAATTGAGGCAAGTTATCTAAAACTTGCTTCAGGTAAGCATTGCGCTTAAGAAAAGCATCCAGAATAATGTTCGTGATTATGTAACAAAACTGACGTATTGACATGTACACCAGATATATGTGGCAATCACTTAGGGTTGAAACAGTGGAATTATGTTTATCACAGTTAAGTCATTTGAGTGTGCAGCACTGTCACTCACTTTCGTTGTTCTGACCACCTTGGCGGGACGTCCTCTCTTACGTGTCAGTGTGTAGGGCAGGTCCGGTCAGGTAAAGCGAGCAGGTGGCCTCCATGGTGTCTCAATAGCATCACGCTACCAAGTTGGCCTGGCAGGCACAGGGTTGCTGAACTCAACACTGGAACTCGGGTGTCGTGAGGTGGCTGTCTCGTTATGTGGAGCTCCCCGTAGCCGTCGGGGGTAGGGTGACGAAACTGTCTACCCCCTAGTTCACACGGTGGTGCTGATTGCATGGTGGCTGGAAATGGAGATTCAGACATTACGCTCGGACTCTCATATGCAGTCGCTGGGACAGAAATCATAGGCAGGGCTTCCATCTCCCCGGCAGGTTTGCAGTGGTTCCTCTTCTGTTTGGGTATGTTGATTGTCTGGGGCAGATTATTTGCCACCCATGTACATGGCTGATATTCTCCCTTGGCAGGAGGGTGCAGTCATCAGAGTGGACTGCGTTGCAGGTAAACCCACGAGATCCTCCTCACGTCCATGAGGAAGGGGCCTTGGGATGGCCTCTGCATCGGTTGCTGTCACTGGGTCAGCCTGGATTGGGGCTGCGTCTGTCGTCGTGACGAAGCCTCGCTATCGGCTGGGATGAGTGGCCTTCAGGACTGCTTCAGCATCTGGTGTTGAAGGTGATCTGGGAACAGAACTCAGAACAGAGTACAGAGAGTTCGTTAAAACAACTGGTTGATCTCGTGAGATGGAAGCCTCTGTGACGTCTTTCTCTCGTCCGGGGCATTTGAGCTGGGAGTCGGCCACGGCGCTGGGCAGCGTCTGGAACTCTAAGGTGACAGCCTCTGCGTTGGGCATAGATGTGACTTCTAGGCTGGCCGCGCGATCCGGGGTGATCACGGCTGCAGGTACTTGCTGACCCAAAGCCTGAAAGGCGGCCTCGTGTGGACTGGCAGTTCTGGTACGTGCCTCCCTTAGAGAAGGCAGGTTCTTGGCAGCGGCAGCTGCTATGGAATCCCACATGGTAGGTTCCTTGCTGAGATGGCTTGCTGGAGCTGGGGGTACTGGCGTAGTTCGTCGAGACGAAAGGTTTGACTGAACTTGGGATCTAAGTCCTTTTGGTGCCGGCGGTTAGATGAGGGCACTTGTGGCTCAGGTCTCAATCTAGCGGGCTTCTCCAAGACACTGCTGTTGTGCTAGGTGTCCGCTTCCTAGGTAAGTTGGTTGGTGAATTCTGGCAGAATGCAGATGGTGTTGGCGGTAATGACCGTTCCGACCCTTTGGGTTTCGGAAACTCTATTCGGGTAGGCACTGAACATATGGTTCCATCGTTGATTTACTATCCAATATCTGGCTCTGTAAGTTGTGACGCCCGTACTTCCTTAAGAAGGCTGGGCTTGGCAGGCTCTTCTATGTTGTCCAGCATGTCAGAGGCTATGGATTCTGGAGTGTATGTGGGGGGGTTCAAGGGTAGTTCCAAAGTAGGGCCTCATTTACCCCCTTGTGGTTTAGCGTATGCACCCCTGGTGATGCTCCATCCAATACACATTTTCTTAGCACCCAATGATGTTGTAGGAGTGTTCCCACTTCCTGGCGAGTCCCGCTCTGAATTGATTGTAGACTCGACTCAGTGGGTGACTGCGGAGTAAGACGGCTTCACCCATTTCAAAAGCTCAAACACCTGAGCGATGTACGCCTCTTGACGTTCCCTGGCTTTTTCAACCCAGTTCAATGTGGCTAGGCATATAGCTTTGTGTTGTGGAGTCTCAGTGGGCTCATGTTCCCATTACCACTGTCCTGGGCAGCGCAGCGTCTGTCCCAGAAGGAGCAGACTAGGGCTAGAGTTGATGGTTTCATTTGTGCGGCGTAACAGAGCAAAGAGGATTTTGGGATTGTGGCGATCCCAGTGCTTCTGATTCTTTCTCATACTTAGCCGGAGGCTCTTCTTGAGCTTATGGTTCCTCCGCTAAGTGGGATTGACTTGAGGGTGGTACGACAGAGTTGTCCAGGTCTCAGCTCCCTATTCCTAGTATGCTAGTAGCCACTTCTCACTAGTGAATTGGGTCCCGTTGTCTGTCCGAATGCTTTGTGGGTATCCCCAGCATGGAAAAATTTTGTTGTTTAACATCGCAATTATGTGGTGGGTCTCTTTACTCGGTAGGGAAGAAGGCTGAATGAAGTGACAAGGGAGCAATAAAATATAATAGCTAAATAATTAGATTTGCTGAGTGCTCGCATATGGCAACAAAAGGGAGTTTAAATAACTTGCGATTAAAATAACACACACATTAAAAAATAATGGTTATAGAAAAGCCCAGAGGAAATAAGTGAAAATTTAAAATTAAAAATACTTGAATTTTGTGACGTGCTAAAATAATATCTTAATGTATTCATTATGTATTTTTTGTTTTAAAAAGTTGTGAATGAATAGAGATATAAACAATATAAATTCATAAACAATCAGTGAAATGAGTACTTTAGAGTATTAATAAAGATAGTTTTGATAATACAACAGTAAGTCATAAAATGTTTGTGTGTGTGTTTGTTTGTTTATTTATTTATTTATTTATTTATTTGCTTATTTATTTATTTATTTGCTTATTTGGTTGCTTGAACATGTAAAATATACCAATTTCAGTTAAATGAGAAAAGATAGTGTCAAATATATAAACCGCTACCAGTATAAAACAATATTTCCAAATGGGTTCCCTTATATAACCTAATTACTAAATATTAATTAAAAATCATAAATTCAAATTTATATTGGATTACATAACATTTAAGTACGATATATTACCAAATTATAGCCCTGTAATAGAGTCAAAAATAAAATTTGCACTTGACAATAATGAGCCAATATGATGAGTATATGAAATAAAACATTGTTTTCAAAAATAATGAATGCCACAAATAAAGAGAGCAATTAAAAATTAAATTTGCATGAGTTCACATGATTTTCACCAAAATTTGTATATATTGATTCATGTACAAAGACAAATGCCTCATTACTGGTTTCGATCATTTAGCTGCGAGATGAAACACACGTAGAACCGCCCAACAGACAAGACAAAATACTAGACGAGATTACGGCTGGGCATCGCTGCAACACAAAAGAAGGAACTTATCCCGCAGGTTATGCCATCGCTTTACTTGTAGTTAAGGTGAATTATGGCAATTTGGTCCAACGATGGATAACACACATTCCATGCATTGTGTACACTGTACACGCTGTTTCACCCCTGCCTACATATCACTAATAATATACTACTATTCCTGCTACTCTCAATCCTTCTCTCCTCACAACACTTTCTCCAGTAGGCCAGGTTCGTACTGGTGAATAATTACTGCTAGTGACTCATAATGAAAGAGGAGATTCTTCCAAATATATATTTAATTCAACTCTTTAACTGTACATAACACAATACTTGAAACACTATTACGATATCTCTCCACAATCTACTTACTTTACTGCATCTGACAATATTATTACATTAACACGAGAGGTTACAATTATACAAAACAGTGAACTGCCTTACTGGTATAATATAGAATACTGAGATACACGACCAACAAGTTAACAAGTAATTAAGCGGATACAAGATTATAGCTTCGCAATAGACTCTAGCCTTGCCACGTGATATTACTCTTTATTTATAGGGTCTCAATAAAGGAAATGCCACCCTACCGCCTAGCCAGACTTATGGTCACCAGTAAGACGTAGCTCGTAGATGGCCCAGTGCTCCCTGGACCTCAGCGTTCTTCTGTGCCTCTCTGACACTGACGTCGCCTTACACGTCGTCTGCCAGTGTTGGGAGGGGGGAGCGTGGCTCTCGCTTTTATACTCTCTTGTCACTACGTCACTCAGAGGTGTTATTAAAACTGGGGGCCGCTACTGGAATCCATAGTACATGCAAGGTTAATTTCTAAGTTCTGGTGTTCGGGCCCCCTGGAGCCCGCTACACTATCCCCTTGGTTGAACAAACAGTCCACTCTAACTGCTGTAGGTTAGAAGTTCCAGAGATTGAGGTTAGGTGTTCAAGTTGAGGTCTGGGAGGTTATATAAGTATTGCTGTAGTTCGTAGGGTACCAGTATCCTGAAGGCGGGTGGTGGCATTCGCAATTTATATTTGCGGCAGTATCGAGGGTGGAGTACCTAATTCGAGATCCCGTGACATTTAACTGAACAAGAATAGAGATTGATTTTTGAAAAATTCTGATGTGGTAAGGCAGGAAGATTAATTAATACATTTACAAGGTTTACAATTTTGTAAGAAAATTTTGGTGTCTACCTACACACGTGATAGCATGAAACCACGGATGGGGTGGGGTACGTCTATCGCCACATTTAACATTCAAAGTGTATAAGGCCCCCTTAATTTCTAGGCATATGGAGGGGGGTAAGTGGGAGTGGGAAAGTTTGTGCACTTGTGGTATTTTCACACATCCCACTGTAGGAGTTAATTAAAAGAATATTTTATATTTGACCACTTAATTCATGAATAGCACCTTCTGGCTGAAGTTACAAGTTTGACATTATAGTTAAAAATAAAATTAAACAGTTTGAAATAAAGGAGTAAGTTTGCATGTAGCATTAATTTTCTGGGTGAAAGGAATATTTATATGTAACAAATGGTGAACCTTCACCTTGACAGTTTGCGCCTCGTATTGCAAGTGGCTTTTAGTTTTATGGTTAAATAGCACATTTAATTTTTGTGAAGTGAATACCTTACGTTATATATCTTAATGGAATACTTATTTACATTTGAGCTAAGTATCGTATAAAACACAGTTGACATATAAAAAATAACTAGTGATGTTTTGTATGATCCCATTGGGAACATTAACCTACATATTTGCACTGATACTATCTAAAATTACTTAGAGTGAAGTTACAGGTTTTACAATGTTGAATAATACAAAATTTAAATTATTAGAAGTTACATAGCACATTTATATACTAGCAACAATTACTTGCACAGATAAAAATATTTTGAATATTACCACGTGGGTAATAATTTCATTTAGAACTGTCTTTTGTAAGCTGTTATAATATTCTGGAATTCACTTAGTATTTGCACTGGTTTCTGGATACAGTCTTTGTGCATATTGGAAGATTCACTTCACGGTTTATATTTTGTGAACTTTGAGTTTATTGGCACAGATATACACTGGGTGTCCATGTCTAATTTGTCACAGTTTCACTTTGCGTTGTATCTTTGTGTACTGCATTACATTATATAAGAATTAATATGCGTGACTGTGCAAGTTATATGAATTGAAATTACACGTGAGAGAAAAATATAAAATACCTATATCTTATATATAGGTATTTTATATTTTTCTCTCACTTAACCTACAATTGTGAAAATATTTTATTGCATTTGTACTTTACATAATTGAAAACAATTAAACATATATGTCCAATGGACCATTATGACACCGTAATATTTTATTGGAATGAAATAACACGTAAATTACTAAGGATAGGAAAAAAAAATGGAACACAACAACAACACAGAGATGTACTTAAAGAAAAAATGCTGTTTGCATTTTGAACCATTAATAAGAAAGTTTGTACTCTTTTGTGAAATAACACCTTGTTTCAGTTAGAATTTTCTTACTTGCCTTTACTTTATATTATTGAACGCAATAGTAATTGGATGTATGGTACTGAAAATATTTATGGAATAAACTAATCCTGTTCCTTCATCCTCTTAGGCTTACACTTTAGTTGTTAAAAAACTTAAAAAAAAAACTGTGAAGATATACCACCACCACCTGACTAGCAAAACTTCAATTAGTCTGACCTAGTATACTGTTTGCTTGGTTTTCATTTGAAATGATATAACTGAATTACTTTATGCCTGCTACTTTGATTGGTTAACTTCGTATATACATATACTATGACTTGGCCAGGGGATGCCCCTTAATAATTACTACACATTCATTCATATTAGTACTGATTGCACAAGCATAATGCTAGAAAATATTAAGTGAAATTTTGTGGTCTAACCTACTTTATGTTTTACTGATATTGAAATTATTTCTTTGGCATATATATAGAACTGAGATAATTCTGAATCAAAAGGTTGATTTATAATGCTGTCTATTTCATATTATATATAATATGAAATTGATAGCCTTATGCTTGTGCAATCAGTACTAATATTAATTAATCTCTAGTACTTATTAAGGGGCATCCCCTGGCCAAGTCATAATATATGTACATACAAAATTAACCTATCAAAATTGCAGGTGACTACTCTGGTTGGCAGCCCTTGCTTATGGGGTTCTTGTAGTTCAGTTCCCTTTTTTTTATTCGATTGAGAATAATGGTGAGTTTGAGTAACTTAAGATACATGGTGAGAATACAAAACACTAGCAGTCCAATGATAGCCATGATAGCATAATCATAGTCAATGGGGTCTATTACTTGAAATGAACGACTGCTCCTAAACTTGCCATGTGTGGGTTGGAATGGTATGTCTGGATGTGTAGCGTGGTTAATTTTCCAGTCAGTATTTAGTGCTGTGAAAAGATTGGAAAAGTGTATTCCTGTGGTGAGGTGTAGTTGTTGAAGGTGAAATGCATGTTGGTGTAACCAATGAGCAGGGACCACAGTTTGCTGTAGAGGGACTGTGGGTGCCCGTACATCACATAGGTATGTTATGTAAATGATTGTTGGTGTGTGTGTTGCTACATAACATCCACAAGGGACATGTATTTCAGTAGTACCTAGTTTGTGGTCTTGTATATTAGTGTTCTGTGATCTGTTAAGACATCTTAACATGGTTCCTTCTGGGGGGTTTGTGAGGGTGTATTGATGAGGCAAGATGGGGTGGATTGAAAATGTATTCACGGGCGAACATTGGAACTTACATTTTGAGAAAAGTTCCACCGGTTCAGATAGAATGGCTTGTTTAATGCATTGCGCATTCTTGGAAGTGAGGGATTGCTTCGGGATGGCTAAAACATGTGGCGCGATATCAGATGACGGCGTTAGCGCCTTATCAATGCCCATGTCAGGGTCAATTGCAACAAGATTGGAAGGGATTTAGATGGAACATGTATGATTTTGAAATTAATATGGCACTGGAATGATGTAAATTTTCCAGTTGATGTTGGCACCACAACTGGTATCTGTATTTTAATCACTAATTGGGATGTGGAAAACTGCACTTTATTAATTTGTTTGTGTAGTATTTGAGTATGGTTTTGGTGGGAATGGCAAGTGTAAGACCTAATTTATTTTATTCCGATTTCCAATTGAGCAAGTCGTTTGTCAACTTTTATGGTGCTCTTCTTATGGGTTTTATTAAAATATTCGGTTTTGATGTTCTTGTGCGTGTATTAAATGTTCTTGTGCGTGTATTAAATTTATACGGGCGGTTTCCCGATTATGTTTAAGAGTTTCGCACCTATCGTGTGCTCTGGGCGATTGTTATTTGCTGAACACCTGAGCTGGGAGGGTAGTCTCTACGCCATGCATAAGATAAAAAGGGGTGAATTTTGTGGTAGTGTTTATACTGGTATTAAAATTGAAATAAATGAATGGTACGTAGAGGTCCCAGTTTATCTGATCAGGATTTGCACAGGTGGTCAGCTGGTCACCAAGAATTTTATTTGAGGATTCCACAAGGGCATTTCATCGTGGAGTGTATGCTGTAGTGGTGAGTTTTTTGATGTCAAGGGATTGTAACAAACGATTGACCAATTCTTTTGGAAACTCGTTCCTCTAGCCGTAAGTATTTGTTGCAGACAACCAAATTGCAAAATTACTTCTTTGATAAAATTGGCGCACGTGGCCACGTCTATGGAGTGTACAGGTTTAGCGACAACGTAACGAGTTTCATATTTGGTCATGTCAAGAATGTATTTGTTCTTACGGAAGTAGGGGGGGGGGGGATGACCTTTTGCATCAAGAGCCTAAGTCTTGAGTGGCTGGGGGGATCGACGTCAAATGCCCGGGGGTTGGGAATTATTGACCTTAGTTTTCTGACACAAGATTTGACATAATTTTTTATGTTGTTGGCCATATTATCCCAGTAATATGATTTCTTAATTTTGGCAAGGGTTTTGAGTGTGCCGAAATGACCGCTTCCAAAAATGGCGTCGTGGTGGGCTTGGATAATTTTGTTTACATAATTCTGTGGGACAAGAGTTAATTTTGATGGACATTGGGGTGTGTTAATTATGAAAAGTATTTCGTCGGCTGTGAGCTCATATAACGGTGACTGAGGTGTCAGTACTTGGTATCGGCTTAGGTGGGGTTTTGTAGGGCGTGTTTGAGTTTAGCAATATGGGGGTAACGATCGTATACGTTGGTGAAAGGGGAGGTATTGACAGTAATGGGGCATAACAGAAATACTGCATCATCATCTATTTTTATGTACTCTTGTACGTGGGTGTAAACTGGGAGGTAATGTAATGTGTCGGAACGTAAAACAATAAGGATGGTCATTTTAAGACTGGATCAATAAAAGTACTTTCTAAGGGGGTGTCACAATGTTGTTTAACAATTTGAACATTAACTGTATATAGGGAGGTAAAAATTTTGAAAATGACTGCCATAAGAATAATGTGTTCTTTTGTTATTTCAGAGGTGATTCTATCCCTTTCTTTTGTGTCATGTGTACTAAAATTAGCCTTGATTTCGTCCCAATGATTTTTTACATACTTTGCTACTGCGTTTTGGATTTCTTGTGCTTTATCGGGATTTTGCAAGATGACTTCAGCAAATGTTTTAAATAATGAAGTGCAGGTGAGCATTGTTTCTTTAACTTGATATACCTTGTCCTTAAGAACAATGTGGTGGATGGGGACAGAGGGTGCTGTGGGCATCCGGAAAAGTGTTTAATTTACTTTTATAATCTGCGCCTCAAAGTCCTATTCACTCAGAGCAATGGCCATCTTTTGTATACGCACGTTATGCTTGGCCATGGATCGGAGGTACTAAACTAGTGTGGTCAGTCTCTATAGTGAAATGGCGTCTGTATAAATATTGTCGGAAGTGGGTACATAAATAACGGATAGCCCAAAGTTCTCGTTCGGTGGTACTCTTATTTCCTTCCTGAGGGGAAAATTTCTTGGACGCGAACGCAATGATGTATCGCTTCTTGGTTTGGGGATCTATTTGTAGGAGGGCTCTGTCTGCTGCCTTATTACTAGCATCGCATGCTACTATAATTTCACAGTCCTCATGAAATTTATGGAGAATAGGGGCTTGGGAAATCGCTGTTTTCAAGTGAATCAATGCAGTGTAATGGTTATTTGTCCATTTGAATGGGGGTTTGTGTTTTGTAAGTTCTATGAGGGGCTGCGCTATCGAAGCATAATTGCGAATGTATCAACATAAATACAACGTCATGCCTAGGAAGGTTCATAATTGTTTGATGTTGTGGGGGGGTGACATTTTGATGATGGCTTCGACTTTCTCGGGGTCGGTAGTTATGCCTTCAGGCATGATAATGTGTCCGAGGACCTTAACTGTCTGTTCCGAAGATGTTCACTTCTTGGTGTTTACCTTCACATTAAATAAGCGGAGTCTTTCAAATCTTTTGGCGATATTTTCAAAATGCTCTTCGAAGGTGTTGCAGAGAATGAAAATGTCGTCAATGTATGCGATTGCTGCAGTTCATCAGAGGGGGCCTAGGAGTTTGTTGATAAACACTTGGAAATATTGTGGACTTGTGCGTAACCCCATTGGCATTCTTTGATACTGAAAGATCTAATTTGTGCCTATCCTCAGGTCTAACTGGGATACTATAAAATCCCGAAAATAAATCTAGGCTAGTTATGAAAGCATAATTTAGGAGAGCATTCAAAATATCTTCTGTACATGGCAGCGGGTATTGTACTCTAGTCAGGTATTGGTTGAGCTTCCTAAAGTCCATTAAAAACAGCAATCCACCTGACTTTAGCAATAACGAAAGAGGGTGCAGAATAAGGCGAATCTGCTTCTTCTATAATGCCCGCATCTACCATGCCCTATTAACTTGCTTTAGGAGGTAGTTTCTTACCTTGGGACTGATTATGTATGAGCGTATTGTGACAGGTTGTCTGTAGTAAGGTCCAATTTTATTTTGAAATTGTTGGCTTCCGTGAGCTCTAAAATTAATTGGCAAATCTTGCTAGGTACTCGTGTATTATACTATGAATTGCTGATGTTGTTCGTGTGTAAGATTAATATTGATGTGGGGAGATATGGTATCACCACTACAGACCTGCCAACCCTTACGATTTTCCCGTAATTTTTACGGAAAAATTTGCACCTTACGATTTTACAGGAACTCTCCATATCTTACAATTTTTCTCTCGGCTGGATTCCAAAATTCTTGCAAAAGCGGCAGCCGGGCTCTTGGTCTCTGTGAAAGTGTCACTTATATGTCTTATTTTTACGATACTTAAATGTGTGTCCACGAAATCGGGAAATATGTGGAAAAGTCATGCATTTTCTCGAGTGCCGGAAAACATTGAAAATGCTAGGAATTTTTCTGCGAGTCGGGAACATGCAGGTGCGAGAGATTTTTTCATCCGCACGCAGCAGCTGTTAAGATTCACTCTTATGTAGTCTTATTTTATCTTGTTTTTAACCAAATAAAATTTTTGGGTGGTTTTTATGTTGCTACGGTCCATTGTTATGGTGACACTGGTGCCAGTAACTGTCAAAAACGTACATAAGTTAATTCTGCAAAAAGAGAAAAATGGTTGCCTTGAAGTGTGTGTGGGTGGCGGGCATAGCACATCGATCAATATCTTACCTAGCATGCATCCAGTCACATGACAACTGAACACGGCACACACTGTCTACGGCTAGACAAATGCCAATGTTGTTTGTGTTTATATACTACAAACGTGTTTCAGTGCTTGAGAAAGTCATTAATATTGTCTCTTCATGCGAGTAATTTGTGTTAAATAATGGAAAATATTTGAAGTTCACACGACAGTATTATATATATATATATATATATATATATATATATATATATATATATATATATATATATATATATATATATATATATATATATATATATATGTATAATTACGTGGCACGAAAATTCCATTGCTGTTAAGCGTATTCTATTTGTGGTCATGAAGTTAGATGTTGAAAATATTTTTAACGTAATACTTACCATAATTTACATATATAGTAGCAGGGTTATGTAAACTTTGCCGGTGTGTTTGTACATCAACTTCACATATTTATTTTGTTGTCTGGGAGCCTAGCATTTCATGTGATGAAGTCGGATTGGCGCGAAGACAACGTATCATAAAGTTCATGGGTGTTGATATCCTGATTTTTAGATTTTGCTGCGGTAAAGTATGGGGGTGAGCTTTCATTTGGGTGATACAAAACAAAGTAAAAACGATTTTGGTAAGTAAATCTGTCACATCTTATTTCTAGGTTAGGTATGGTCAATGCAGCACGTTTCTCCAGTGTGCATTTGTAAACTGTTTGCCTTGATGTTTCACCGGCATGCTTGTCTCGCAAAAATAATCATATAATTTTTATGTGAAATTACTGCGTCCTGTCTTTTAGGTGTCATAGGCATCTGTTAGCAGTGGTAATACAATAAATCAAACACTCGTGCGAAGTTGTACAGTTATATTCATGTACCTAGGTAGTAACAAAACAACAGTGTGCAATTTTGCATGTCAACACGTTAAATAACACTGTATGAGGCATATCATGGAGCTTGTGAGTTGTGGATAAACGAGGGACTTTTAGGAGTACTGTATTTGAAGTGTGAAGACATATTTTATAATGATTTGCTTGAAATACGCAGGCTTGAGTTTGTCTTCATAGTCTGGTGCACATACATAATAGCTGTACAATGTGTGAAAAACATATAACAATACATCCAAGTATTCAGGTCTGCATATTCTTAGTAGTTTCGGTTCATTCTGAAATCTGAGAAAGATGAAAAGTATGTGTTTTGTAGTGTGTGTCGCTGTGACATAACTATTTGTCATTTTGGAAAAACTGGCATTACAAAAAATTATGTTAAAAGTGCATGTTTTTGTTCGGAAATTTTTTGAGCGATTACCAGAATTTTTGTGTTCATATGATTGATTTTGTAACTTACGTAATGTGCGGACAGTATGGGCATATTTGGAAAATAGCTGAATTTTTCTTTAAAATATGTAATATATGTCAGGTTACATGTAATATTATTGTGTTCTCAGTTGATACATGAAGCTCAGAAGTATGTATTGTTGCATCTAAAAATTATTATTATGTTCATTTAGTATCAAAAAGTATGTACATCAATAATAATTTCGCATTTTCATAACAATACCGGTAACAGACGATGAACAAGAAAAAATGTACGGATATAAAATGCTGTGACCCGATTACGCATTATTTTAAGCATTCTTCAATCTTCTTGATGAGGTGTATGTGGGATGCATTGCAACAGTTTGCTCAGCGTGTTACGCTTCTGCCAATGCTGTTACACGTTTTCATCATTGCAGACTGAACGCTTTCTGTCATGAAGTGAGTGATTTATGGGGGTGATATAGTGCTGGTTTTGGTAGAGCAATTTCACAATCCGAGGCGCAAGGCCAAATTTACGCTTAAATTTGTTGAAACGCTCCCCAGTATTGGTATTAAATTGGAACTCTTGATGAGGGAAGAGGGGATGTAGAAACAGATTGCACACGTAGATTGCTCAAGGCTGCGTGGTCCGGCAACTGTGTTTTTGTGTGTGCGGGCATGTGTGTGTGTGGGGGGGGGGGGGTGCAAGTGTGGCAACAGTGTCGTGAAGGTAGCGCTGGTGCTGCAGTTTGACGTCGGTTTTTTGGTTTTTTTGTGTGCTGGGAGTGTGTCCTATCAGCAATTGTCATGCGGGGCTGGCTACGCTCGCGCAGTGAAATGTTTAGAAACATTTGCCATATTGGGGTGACAGACTGGCTCTGCCAGCGGCATGTACATGTTGTGAGGTTGTGGAATGTTATGTGTTGTTGTAAACTGCAGTAGTTTTTGTGTTTTGGCATCCATTCATCTGGCCTATTGACTGACCGCGATTGCGCAGACAATGCGGAATTGTTTTGGGACGAGGCGTGATGACGATTGTTTGTGTGGTGCATTGTTTGATATGGAACAAAGTATGCCTGTCAGCTGTTTCGTGCTATTGCCAAGTGACATGTGTGGGTGTTGTAATTTGTTTGCTGTTTCTGGCTGTGGTGGCTTTTGGGGTGAAATGTTACTTAAAGAATTGAACTTTGCAATTTCCGCATATGTCCTGTTGGGTGTAACTTTATTAAAAATGGCGTTACAAGCTCCACAAATTTTTTGTTTTATGCCATCAGGGGCAGCGTGGTGCACCCCCTCATGTAGAAGTTTTTTGATGAATAGAATTTCTGGCCCTGGGGGTGGAAACTAGAGTTTGGTGTGTTGAATACGTGGTGTTATGAAAATGGGGGTTTGGTGTTGAATTTACCTCTGAAATTTGGCGTTCCTGTGTTTTGAAAGTGGGTGTTTTGGGGTGAGGAATGGCGGGGTGCCGTGTAATGTGGCCGGGGTTGGAAGGTGTTGTTTTGGGGATATGACTGGCGGGGGTTGTTGGTCGGGACGTAAGCTCGTGGGTGTGGTGGGATTCGGTGTTGTGGTTGGTGGCGGTTGGGATTGAAGTGATTTTGTTGGAAGAGTTGTGGGGGGGGGGTGTATGAGGTGTTTGCAGTTGTTGGATGGTTAATTGCACCACTTCTTCTTTTAGCTTATTGATTTCTGCCTCTAATTTGGCCTCGTTGGGGTGTGTGAGTCCCTGCATGAAGGTGTCTCCGAATATTTGTATATGCTGACATAGATACGGTGGAGGGTCACAATCATGTCCTGAAGTGTGTCTGTTGGGTGGCCGATAAGTTTGTCAGTGATAGCTGGGAGGAGGGAATGCCAAAGGATACTGTGGAATTCGTGATCTGTTATGTGAAGGTGATATTTGACACAGTAGAGCTGCATGGTTTGAATGTGTGTAGAAGTTTCTTCATCAGGCGATTTTATATATATATATATATATATATTTTTTTTTTTTTTAAGGAGGTGTTTTACGTGCTCTTTGTCTGCCGGGGACGTGAAAGTGTCCGTGAGCATACACTTAAGTTTGTCCCACGTAGTAGGCTCTCATCAATTATGGTTGAGGTTGACGAATGTGTGTTTCGCTGGGCCGGATAGACAATACTTGAGTCTGCGACATTTTTCTGGCACTTTCCACTGATTTGTTTCTGCTATGGATTCAAAGTCCCCTAAAAAGTCTGTTGCGTCATGCTGTGCTCCGGAGAAGGTGGGTGGTTGTTGAGGGTGGGAAATTATGAGTTGCACTGGTAATGGGACGCCCATGACGGGGATAATAGGGAGGGGTTTTTCTGAGTGGGTGTTGTGGTAGGTGTGGGTGGAGGGAGGGGTTGTATGGGGGTGGAGATAGGTAGTTGTGGAAATTTGCTCGTAGTTCGAGTAGCCTGAAAATTCAGGTGAAATTTAATTAGAGGGTGAGTGAAGGTGTTCAGTGTCTTGTGTTGGTGGGGGTGTGTCGGCGACAGTAGACATGCTGATCCTGTGTGTTTGTGTGTTGTTCAGATGACGTGTGTCTAAGCGATTTTCAATGGCAGTGGTATTAGGTGAGACAATTTTTAAAAGGTTGGTAATAAAGTTTAGTGTTTTGCATGTAGGTGTTTCCATGTACTGTGAAGCTGTGGTGTATTGAGATTATAGTGTGTGTATACTGATGCCGCGTACTGGTGTAAACTTTTAACTACAACAAACTACAAAGAGAAGGAATGTAGAGAAACACTTCTAAAACACATCAAAATAAGTGAAGTGTTGCAAGTTGGTACAAAGGAACAGATGTTCTGACATGCAATTTAATAAGCAGTTATTTATGCACTATTTTCACACATATAGAAGCAATAGCATTCTGGGGACTAGGGAGGGTAGAAAATGTAGCTGCGCCATGGCAAGGGCTGCTGGGCGATTACGCTGTGTTAGGCACGTGGCTCCCTGACCTATCTCATTTGATGCCTGCCGCTCATGGCCTTGGCTGGGATGCTAACAGCTGTTCACGTGCTTGTGCGCCTACGTTGTGTGTATGCCAATTAATCTATCGACTTTTGAACTAAAGACACGAACTGTATAATTAACTGTAATGTTATTACTACAAAAGGGGTGTAAGCTTTCTCTATGCACATCGTGGTTAGTGTGAGGCGCCGCCATGTTATTTCGTGCGAATGTCAAATTTAATGAATAAATTTATGCATATGGTGGAGTTAATTGCTTGGCTACAAGAGGGAGGAAACGATTGCGCCTCCACCAGTGTTACGCTTCTGCCTACCTATCACTAATAATAGTACACTACTATTCCTGCTCTTCTCAATCCTTCTCTCCTCACAACACTATCTCCAGTAGGCCAGGTTCGTACAGGGGAATAATTACTGCTAGTGACTATTAATGAAAGAGGAGATTCTTCCAAACATATTTAATTCAACTCTTTAACTGTACATAACACAATACTTGAAACACTATTACGATATCTCTCTCCACAATCTACTTACTTTTCTGCATCTGACAATATTATTACATTAACACGAGAGGTTACAATTATACAAAACAGTGAACTGCCTTACTGGTATAATATAGAATACTGAGATACACGACCAACAAGTTAACAAGTAATTAAGCGGATACAAGAATATAGTTTCGCAATAGACTCTAGCCTTGCCACGTGATATTGCTCTTTATTTATAGGGCCTTAATAAAGGAAATGCCACCCTACTACCGCCTAGCCAGACTTATGCTCACCAGTAAGACGTATCTCGTAGATGGCCCAGTGCTCCCTGGACCTCAGCGTTCTTCTGTGCCTCTCTGACACTGACGTCGCCTCACACGTCGTCTGCCAGTGATGGGAGGGGGGAGCGTGGCTCTCGCTTTTATACTCTCTTGTCACTACGTAACTCAGAGGTGTTATTAAAACTGGGGGCCGCTACTGGAATCCATAGTACATGCAAGGTTAACTTCTAAGTTCTGGTGTTCAGGCCCCCTAGAGCCCGCTACAGTGTGTGCATGCACCTTCTCTAGAAAAGAGAGTAAGAAAAAATAAGTTAAACCCTAAATGACAATTATGAATAAAGGGGAGGAATAGATCAAATTAAAAATATCACTCACCGAGGAGGGAGAATGAAGAATATCCTTCCATGTTGTAGGTGAAAAACTCCGAAACTGAAATCAAATAAATAAATACATTAGCACACCGTTGTACATCTTGGCTTCACTACACTATGTGATGGTGTGTGTGAAACGACACTAATGGGACCTCAAGTTCCCAAAAACACCATCCCGGCCAGCACACGCGGAAGATCTGACATGGTGCCAACAAGCCAAGGACACAAAGTGACGAGAAGGTGGGGAGAAGGTTAGGTTGTGGCCAGAAACAACGGCACATCAAAATCAAAACAGTCTGCCCAGATAGTTCCAATGTCGCGCTAGATGGCAACAAGAGTATGAAAGTGACCAAAACCGATGCACACGTTAACGAAACTGGCTAACTTTCACATGGTCGAAAGACTTTTTTAAGTGCAATCAGATGCCAAGCACATGATTGCACAAAAACTCTGCCCACACAGCCACACCAGAAATGAAGTGTGGTAGGGGGCAGCGACGGACGTGAAATACAATATCTTGCCAACGTTGCAGCGTTCATCAGGTCGAGCTAGGAACTAGCAGACGAAAAAGGCGCTGGGAAAGGCTTTAGCGTGTTTAAGAAGACTCTTTTAAAGTACCAAAACTGGGAGAAATTGAAATTACAAGGAAAATACCACTAAGGGAATATTTGTAATCAATAGGTTATTGGCGCAAAATGTTTCATTAAAAGTTAAGTTACACAACCAAATAAAACATATGTATAAATATAAAATAAGTGTCAAAAGCTTCAAACAGAAAGCAAATGTATAAATTACCAGACAAATAGACTTTAACTAAACATTAAATGACTCAGATCATTCCAAATAGGCATAAAGCAATTAATTATCGCAATGATCAAAATAATTAAATTCCCGAGACCATCACTAATTAAAATCCTCACAATCGTGCTAATGACTAAAAAGAGAAATGCTATATTCGAAACCGGTAAAAATTAAGTTAATTATTAGGGCCCAAAATAATTATAAAATTTGCCCTTTCAATAACTAATCAAAATATTAAAAATTTAAATTTACAAATAGCTTAAAATTAGTTCAACTCGGTTATAAAATACAACATTTAATAGTAGCTTACATCAACTGACAAGGATGTATTGTAAAATTCTTAGTGTCTGATAGAAATTAGGGAGGCGTGCATATATAGCACACGTTTCATGTCCTCCAGCCGTTCCATGATCAGGCGATGGCGCCTTGCTGAAACCTTGCACGGTCAGTTGTAGATGGGTATGATTGAGTTCAACAGTATGTTATGTTGAATGGTGCGGGTTTGGCGCAGTGTCCCCCAGATCCGAAAGCTCCAGCGTGTTCGTCCCAAACGTCCTTCAATTGTTTTAACTGCTCTTCTCTATTAGGTCATGGTAAATCTCCTCTTCACAGAGGGCTTGAGGCTTTGTGTGGTTGGGTGGGTGCTCCCAGTTCAGGGTTACGTGGTGGTCATTGCTCAGGTATACTTTCGTTTGGCCATGTCCATTATGCATTGCTGGTGCTGAAGCCATGGAATGTCTGCAATGGTGTGTTCCTGTATGACAGGTGACATGACAAACTCCGCTTTGGTTTTGATCTAGTGTAGTTCTACAGTGTGAGTAGTTCGGCCATTGACTTTCAACGTACATTCTGGTTTCGCAATACTCACGGTTTTAGTCTGCGGTCGCAGGTTTGCCAGTTGGCTTTCGTTAAGGATGTCTCACCTGACAAAATTTCCTGAGGTGGCAGAGTCAAGTAGTGCGATTACATTCTTCCCGTTGACGTACACTTTGATGTGTGGGGGTTCAGGTACTTCAGCCTCCTCTTTTAAGAGCTGGATGGTTTTCCCTTCTGCAGTGTGCTCTTCTGTTTCGACCCATTTTGGGTGGATCCGGACGTGTGGTTTGCGACCTTTTCTTTTATTCTCTGTAAAGTGGTATTCAGGGTAAGACCAACACTTGGACAGGCGTGGAGCTGGCAGTGCAAGTAATGGCGATTTGTTACAGCGCTCAGATGGTTTATCTGATTCCATAGGCTTTGCAGATTTTGGGCATTCAAATATAGCGTGTGCCTTGAAGTTACACTTGGCTTCCCGCACTCGGTCTACCAGATCGTCCACTTGTCAGTGACTTGGGGATGAGTAGAATTTTTCAGAGCCGTCTTAACAACAGGTGGGTTACCTGGTGCACAGAACTTTCCTCATCTCCATCTGGGAAATTTCTTTAGTACATTTGAACTTTGCATCGTACAAAGATTTCAACCTCCTCGTTTGGTCTCTGGGTGCGGCTATATAACTCCGTTGTGAAGTGAGCCAGTACCTCTTCGCCTCTGAACTGCTGTGCTAGTCGGCTGCTGAGTTAGCTCTAATCTGAAATATATTTGCCGTATGTATTCCACTATTCTAGGGCTTTGCCTTATAGGATGGCCTGTGTTCATGAAACCCAATGTTTCTCGGGCACTTCGTGGAGGTGAAATTCCAGCTCTAAATAGGCTGTGAACACCTGCGGGTCTTCGTGAGGTCATCCCACGAACTCTGTTTTGTATTGTACTCGAAGCACACACACAAAGAGCACTGCAACATGCATGTGTTTTACCACCAACACATTGAGCAATGCAACAACAAAATGCACACCAAAATGACGATGCCAGCAAATATCCGGCCCTGGAGGACGAAAAATATTTTGGTGAATTTAACATTACTAAAATTGAATTACCACTAGAGAATTGTACGACGAGTTTCAGCGAGAAAACTACAGACTGATGTCGGCTGTATACGACACAACTTACCGCCATGATGTCCAACACAAAATTGCTTTCTTCTTCCTTTAGTTCAGGACTGCCAACCCTTCAGACAGTGCTGACAGTTAATGAACGTGCACCAAATCAGGTATGCTAGAAATTGAGAAGGTGTCCCGCACAAATATTAACGGATCAGTAAAAGGAACTACACTTAGTTCTGCCATGAAATTACTATTGATCTAATATTCTATACAATCTCTATTTACAAGGTCACAAATCCATATTTATAAGGCCACAAGTTCTAACAATTGCCTAAATTAAAAATTTAATAAGAATTAAATGTTTTTTTCTCGCAAGCATGCTGTGGACCCTACATCCAGTCATTGGAGTAAGGGTATAGATGGTGGTACCAGCTAACAGCGAGCGAGTGTTATGATCATGACTACGCTCACCACCATGTGACACGTGGGAAGCATGTGCGCAAAGAGGCCTTAAACTGGACTTTCCCATAACAGGAATATTTTATTTTTGAAGTGTTAAATATGTTATCTTTTATTCCAGGTTATAGTGTTTTTATGATTAATATTTGTATGTTTCACAAAGTGTTGCACCATACTTGGTTATAAATTCAAACTGTGCGCTGCACGGAGATTAAGAACAATTCTATTCCGGCTAGAATGCCGTAACAAAAGACTATAAAAGATGACAAGAAATTCCAAATTAAAATGTTTAATGTCAATTCATATTTTAATTTCTAAAGTGTCTTTTACTTTTCAATATAAAATACTTTACTGGGCGTGCATAGCACTTGCGCTTATGTGAACCCCGTAGGCAGCCATGGTAGGTCCGTGCGCTTGCCTCTGGGCAGTCTGTCTAGGAGAACTGGCAAGGTAAGCCACAGTTGCGTACACACTACAACTTTTAAGCACTGATGTAGATTACCATAGTTTCATTTTAGTATACCGGTCAACCTTTGCTTTGCGTACATTAGCCAGACATTTCCCCAGCATTATGCTTCCGCTTAAATAATAATTTGTGGCCTTGCAGCTTTTTGAAACTTAAACGAGGAGAAGGGAAGAAAGATGTCGGAGAGGCCACATGACCCGCACAACTTGAATCAGGTGCCATCCACCTATGCTAAAGGCATTTCATTGTAATTTCTGTATTATTGCTGGGTGCAATTTTAGGGGTTTTAATTCTATGTATGTGTATGAGGTTATCTTTCATGTCTGATCATTTTATGGCCACATCACACATGACCATGTGGTCAAATATAGCCAAGTACGTATCTATGCCATCAATGCGTTTTCAGAGCTTATTTTGCGTAGTATCATGTGTGCCATAATTTATTTTAGGGTTCTATGTATTTTTGTTCAGGGTTCCATGTAATTTTTACGTAAATTGATGCTTTGTATGTATGACCACGCGGTCATTTCGTGTTTGCTTTTTCCGCCATCAAACATGCTCCAAGCCTGTAAATGTTTCAATGGTCAGGGGAATAATTTTTCTAAATGAAATACCAATTTGTCTGAAGTTAATTTGCCATTTTTACGGGGAAGTGTTGCAATTTCACTTGCACCACGTGGTCCGCTAAGAACTTTATCAAGCGGCATCCGCACCATCTGAGCTTGCTTTCACGCATGTGCATGTTTATTGTTACTACTCATATAGTGCCCCATCTTGTTTCGTTGATATTTTAGTAATTTGTGTAATTTTATATGGTGATATTATTTCCGTCCTAGCCAGTTAAGTGTATAGGCTGTCACCACACTAACCACGTGCTGGAGGGTGAACACCGAGTCCGCGCTAGTGATGCGAAATAATCACACATGTTCACATTCATGTATTGATTAATCTAGTAATTCTCCGTGTCCTATCTTCAGAGAAAATTGTCAGTCCACCCTAGTGGCTGTCGACCCCCTTCCCTTGTGAAGATTGTGTTTTCAAGCACCACGGTGAAGTCATCCCGATTGGAAGCGACTTATGAAAATCAACCTTTGAAAAAACACTCTAGTTATAAAATGTCAAGCTGTTTTTTTCAATAACCTGTATTCCACAAATATATAACACTGTGGTTAACTTTACAGTACTGTATTATTGAATAAATGAAACTTTACCTTAATATCTTCTATAACTTGTCATATTTATTTCTTATTAAATATGAATTAACAACAGCGAGAGCACTGACGTGTTGGCAACATCCGGTAAGAAATAGTTCAGTTAAAATATTATTTTAATCTAGTTTTTTAGTACACTATTTGTAAATTAAACAGTGTCTATTGAAATATTTAGGTAGCGCTGATGGCAGTATATCTCATTTTTACAGTTCAAAATAACAGCGGAAAATATTGTGAGTAGGCCATAATGGTACTGTGTTGTTTTATTGAGCGAGAAAGAAAGTGTGTGTTGAGCGAGGCTTGTCGCGCTCTCTCTTTTTTTGTCTTTTTCACACTCAGGAAGTTTCACTTAACTAGTGAGCAGCAATATTATACATGTTTTCAATTGTAGCATATTTCATACTTATTACAGCAAAATAATGATTTTTGATTTTTTAATTTACAACTGAAAAGAGATTTTAATGTTTGAATACATATTTTAATATATTTAAATATGATGGGGCAGAAACAAAGTGAAGTTGGCATACATGGCGAGCCATGACATGGCGTGTTGCTTTGTTATCAAAAGAAGCGTAAATTATTCTCACTCCGAAAAATACTTCAAATTACCACATCACGTTTGTAGACGTTGTGTTTCTTAATCCTACCTAAGCAAGTTACGATGTGATAAATCTGTGTTTCCGCAGAAAAAATAAATATTACTGTTAACTGTGTTTCGTCAACCGCTGCATGTGAAATAGCGTGGCGTGGCTGCATGGGAATCATTACACTGGATCTGTGTGTGTGTGCGTGATTTAAAATATTTGAAGTGAACTATTTATACATTTGAAATGTGAACTGTTTTTATGAAGACGTTATTTATTTACATCCACGTCTATTTATTTATCACAAAGTTGTACCTTTGCCCGGGTGTTTGAAACACAGTTGTGTAACGCGATTTATCACCAATCCCAACAAAATAACCAAGCCCAGCCCCAATAAATTTAAATTAACCTAATACACAGTAAGTAGCAATGTGTATAAATATGAGTGGAATAAAAGTTACAGTAGGCTTATTTGTGTGCATGTTAACCGCTATATTTTTTAAGTTTGTATGACAAAAAAATGAGCGACACGAGTTGCGTGCTTGATTTTAATGTCTTTTTCGTTGGACTGATTATTCCCTCGTTATTCGAACTGAGGCTGCCCATTTAAAGAAATTACCTAACACATATCAATAACAAGAAGTTAAATACTACAGTTCATTTCCCCGCAGTTGTAACAGTGTTAAACACAGTCATGGCAAAATACTAACGTGCATTACATGTAATGTACTATGTCGTAGAAAACAAATATATTAATGTAAAATAACTGTAAGAACTGTCGTCAATTCAGGCATTTTTAAAATGTCATAAAGCTGGCCTAAATAGTGTTGGAGGCCTAAACTCTGAATGTTCATACGGAATGGTTTTTGGAATATGACAGAATTCTTTGAAAAGCTGTAAACAGTAAACAACGGATTTGACAGGTATAAAACTGGAAGTCACATTTTAATGTTTATGTTTAGCGAAAGTATACGAACACATGTACACATGCAATGGCATGTAAACATTGATTTTGACAGATGCTAAATGGCAGACACATGGCAATGTTTGTTTACATTCAGTGGAAGGATACGAAACGGGCCTGCAAGTAGATATTTAGCAGGGTTCCGAGAAAATTGCTTCTAGTGGGGAATGGGCTATAGACACGTCCGAGTTTATCATCGTTAAATTGCTTGGCACGTTATTTGTAGTGACAGTTTCCTCGCCACACCATTTTTACAGTGGTAAAATATTTAGTATTGTACAGTGTATCGTAAGTACGCTCGGGTGAGACAGGCGCACAGAACCCACAGCATCCCTGAGAACCCTGAGTCTCAACAGTGCGGTGACTGGAAAACACTGCTGGTGCCCTCATTAGTAAGTGATTTGTATCATTGTTCATATTGTGTCTCACCCTACGGCGTCAATGGTATTTGTCAAAATCACTATATTACTAAAATTAGCATAAAAAAGATACCAAAGATGACCCAGGCTAGTTGTCTACGAAAACAAATCAAACTAATGCAACGAAGAAACTCAAACAAACGCAGTAGTTTTTTCAGGACAGACAGAATATGTGACGTTTCGGGAACTATTATCTGTTCCTGTCTTCAGGCAGCGACACACAGGGTCCGAGAATACATGTACATGTGCGACTGACGAAGAGACTGGAACAACAGGGTAGATATAGTTTTAACTGTTTTTTCTGCTGCAGCCAATGACAGTCAAGCTGTCTTCTTATTGGCTGTGCAGCTAAGAGTGGTTATGATTGGCTGGTGTGTTCTTCTATGGATTGAGTTTTTGCTGTTGTTTTGTGCTGTGTTGTCTGTTGGTAGTACATAGTTTTTTCATGTACATATATAGTTTATTAGTTTTCTGCATTTATCTTGCTGTCGTGTTTATTTGACTCTATTTCTTAATGGAATTTTCTGGCTTTGTGCATATATATATATATTCTTGACTACAGCATACCTGGATTGCATTCTTTCGTGTCTGGTAAAACTGCTGTGTTTGGGTGTGTTTTCATTATTGTGTTGTCCTGTTTTGTTGCTACTTATTTTGTCAGTGTTGTCCTAATTTTTTCCAAGCAAGATTCTAGGTGGTATTATTTTCTACGTGTTATCTATTAGGTGCTGTTCTGTTTTTTTACTCTATTTCTTCTTGGAATTTTCCAGTGTTGTATACATATATTTCTTTTCTTTTCCATAGGTTACTTGCTTAGTGAAGTATTTTTTTCGTGTTCTGTTCTGTTTTCCCATTACAGACATCTGCATCGCAATGGCGAATGTCCAAAAATTTTCATCCATTTTACCAAATAGGTTTCTTTGTAAGAAGCCTTGGTTTTTTTCACTTTGAGAGACTTCAAATACAGTGAGACTGGCCTCATGGGGTGCATTTAGAAAACTAGACAGGGACCTTAGGTTTCTGAGATGACTGGCCAGTATATAGTATTGACGTGGTATGTTGTCGGGTGGGCACGAAATCTGGAACTATTGTCACAATCCTGCGCCTTATTGGACATGGTACCTTAGCCTTGTTGAGGTGAAGGGTGCACGTCCTCGGTGCTAGACTCACACTGTAGGCGGGCGGCTGAGCCAATGTCGACTCAGCGAGCTGTGTAGGGGTGACATCAGCATCAGAAAGGTTGACCGCTGAGGCTCTGGTAGTGAAGCACTTACCCAAGGCCAGTCGATGCCCAGGACGGCTTCTCCTTCCTGCCAGATTGCTTCTATAGCAGGCTGTTCCCTACCAGGAGTATAATTAAGGGAGAAAATATAGGTGTAGTTGGGTGTGAGTGGTAGCGCGCAAGTACATTCGGGCACAGCGGATGGTCTATTTACTGGTAGATCTCGGTTTGCCTCTTAATAGTGTGTGTATTGTACCTGGGTGGTTTACGCTTTTCTAGTAGGTCGTAAATTAAGGTAATAGCTCTGCAAATTAAAAAGGGTTTACAACTTCGATAAATGCTGTGGAGGACCCTGAGTCAGTGGTGGTGGCTGCTTCCCATCTTTGCAAGTGATGGAGGAGCATGAACTGGCTAAGAAATGCTCTCCCTTTTATACTAATTTCCAAAGCTTGTTGACTCTTAGGGGGGGGGGGGGGAGGACTAGCGTCGCTTCTCAGGGGTAGAATAATATTTCTCCAGAAAGGGTGCCTTTAATTTCTTATTGCCTTGGCTGGAGGTGTAGACATTCCTTATCTCCTCAGTGAGAGACTGGAGGCTGAGACTGCTGGAGTAGACTGGGTGCTGCCTTCCAGTGGCGAGGTGTAGCACGGGCTTAACCTTCCTTGAGAGTGCTGGTGTCCCATCCAACAGTACAATTCTACATCTGGGGTTGAGTGACGGCATGCTGGCATCTTGCAGTTTCTTGGCAAACAGTAAAATTCAGGGCCATGTGTCTGTAGTCTCTTAGTGTGCGCCAACATACCCTGTAGGCATGTGTCCTGTAGCACTGTTATGGAGTAATGACTTGCCCCTGTATGAACGGCATGCTTGAAGATGGGGCAAAGTCGTTGAGTAGAGTGTGCATTGCAAATGTGCAGAAATACGTCGTGCATCAATGTAGATGTCAATAAATATTGTCAGACCGAAATAGGTTTAGTGGTTCTTACTATGTGCTAATATAACTTACGTTTCTGCTGTGCATGCCCTAATGTTAGATAAATGTGTCGTGTCTATGATTCCCCTTTCTCATGTATGTATAAGTGAATTTGCCCAAATATTTTTAGCTACTCCTTATGCTGTGCTGTATGGACATCAACTGGTTGTTATAATTCAAGGTCACTCCCACAGCTGGTATAACTGGAGGTGCACAGATCACTATGCCAAGAAGACACAGAAGGAGGAGATACTGACCAAGGAAGATATTTTATGAATAATGGTAGAGTAAGCGCTGAGCTATGTTTTTGTTAAGCAAGTTCATATCGTTAAGACAGTTATGTTTTGATGTTTTTTTATATACTGTATTTACTCATGTATAGCATGCCCTTTTTCCCCAAAATAAAGTAAATTATATCTGGGGTGCGCACTATACATGGAAAAAAAAAATTGGAAGGGGAGTGGTAGCCATAAATTCTCTGGGGATGTTGAGGGAAGTGGCCGGACTGTCTGTTGTCTCATCTATCACTCTTACATCACTCCTCTCCCTTCTCTCTTTCTTTCTCAATGACCCTTAAGTTATGTGTAGGTCGAACCCACCCCCAAACTAATGGCATCCTGTCTCGCCACAAAACCAGAGCTGCCATATGTTTATGCCCAACCCCTTGTAGTAACACGTAGATGTTGCCGGTCAATAATTCTGCTATCCCTCGCTGTTTCCATGGCAAAGACTAGCGAGCCATGTTGGGGGGGGGGGGGGGTGGGTGTTTTTTAGGTAAGGGTAGTGTGATATTCTAGCATTGCAAAAAAAAAAAGACCTGGTCACTGCTAAAAGGAGAAAAAAGAAAAACGAAGCTGGAAATGTTTAGTAGGAGAATGAGGTTTCCTGATTTTTTTTATTTTGGCTTTTTGCACCCAAGTTATTTAATTAAAGTATTTTCCAAACATATCACAATCACCACACATTAATGTAAAAAAGAATAATTTGGTCCATACTTACTAACAGGGTGCCACAAATTTTTAATGCAATTTTATTGAAAAAAAAATTTTCCCTTCAACTTGTTGCAAAAATCATGGTGCGCACTATACACGAGTAAATACTGTATATATTTCGTTTGTAGGGTATGACCACTAATCTTGGTAGTGGATTACTGGAAATATTTTTTCCATAGGGTCCATAATATTTTGGTGTTCAGTGTACATCAATTGGAATGCTACCAAGTATTGTAGGATTGACCTTAAGACTCTCTAAAAGTTAACTGTGCTATGTATTACCTTACATAGTTCATCTGCTAATACTTATGTACAGTAGAAATTCTAATTATACAATTTACTTCGTTAGCAAAGAATTCATGAGTGGGGTTTACTTTGTTAGAATCTGGTAATTAATTTTGTCTATTTTACATTAATTTAATTATCATGTATACCTATATCATATTATTCCATATTTACTTGCATAATACAGCATATGTACACTTTATCTTAAAGTAAATAATTGTTAGGATGAAGTGTTGTAAATATTGACATACAGCAAGCAGTCAGAAAGGTATTAAACAACTATCTACTTTACAGAAAAATTTTTATTGCCAAGGAGGAGTCAACTGAAACACACTGTGGTGAATTTAGTTTATTACAATAGATTCAGTTTAGCTGTATATTTTGTTTTTAATGTACGGTCATGATCTGTGTGACGTGTGATATGAATGTACTAGTTAAAAATGCTGGAGTTGGAAACAGTGGACCAATTTCTCCCTACCGACACATCACTTAAAGTCTGGTTTTGCTTGCAGGCTACCGTATGCGTCTGCACTTTGATGGGTACCCAGTTGCACATGACTTCTGGGTGAATGCGGACTCGAGGGACATTTTCCCAGCGGGCTGGTGCGAGAAGAACAACCACAAACTGCAGCCGCCCAAAACTATTCATACAAACACTTTTAACTGGGGCTCGTATTTGAAACTGTGCAGGGCACAAGCTGCCCCGAGGAACTATTTTGCCAACAGAATTGGAAGTGTAAGCACATGTTATTTATCTATTATTTGTTTCTCTGCATCATTCCTTTTTTATACTTTATGTTCATAACATATTTATGTTGCTGCTCCTAGCCATTTTAGTAAAGGAAGGTCATTGTCATGTTACTATAGTAACACCTTACTAAAATAATCCCTCAAAGTTTCCAGAAATAAGGTAGTTATAACAGGTCGGTTGCTATAAATGTTTTGGATGATTTTGGACCCATTTTGACATAATCCCCAACCCCTATTCATAAAAATGTGTCCTTTTTTTTTTTTTTTTTTTTTTTCATAGAGTCCATGATCAGTAGTCTTGAATGTGAAAATGAAACACGTTTTTCATAAAATATAAATTTACTTTAATACGTATGAAAAAAATTATATCTGAGGGGCATATACTTTAGCCTTACCTTGTCTCCTGAAATGTTAAAAACATTGAGTGGTGTAAGGTTTTACTAAGCATTGATGCCAATCCTTAGTGGGTCTGTCCGCTGGTGGTGGTGCCAAGGTTCCCCCCCCCCCCCCCTTTTACAATCGCCCCTTTTCTCTGGTGATGGTGAAGCAGTTGTCACCACTCTAGAAGGGGCTTTTCTTGGGGCCCACATTGCTGGGTTTGGTCACTTATATTATAAAGCATTGTACTGGACATGCTTGCGAGCGATGGGTGAGTGGGTACCCTGGTTGTGGTATAGGTAGGTGTGGCGTTAAGTGGTCTGATCACCCTAGTCACATTAGTGGGCCAAGCGAAGGTAGATGGCTTCTTTGGCAATGTTCAAGGCAACAGAGAAATGGCACGAGGCACATGCCAAAGGAGACTTTTGCAACGGCTTGGACGAACCCCTTTGATGAGCAGCCGCCTTCTTCCAGGTGTATACCTGGCTGGCACCTGAATGTCTACTCTCCAGGACTTCAGCCATAACTAGCCCCTACTTGGCTGCTTTACCTCACCCAGCCCTATGGTGAGGCATAAGGGGGATGACAGATCAGATCCATCTAAACGATATGCAACTCAAAATGCCACACGCTCATAAGAACATCGAAACAATGCCATCTCACAAAAAGACGTTAAACTAAAGCCCCCAACGAGACAATGTTTCCTTTCCCCCCCCCCCCCCCCCCCCTCAAAATAAAATTAACAGAATCCCAACAAAGTTAACTTGGCAATTACAAAAATAAAACATGTTGGAATGCCAACCTAGCAATTGTTCAAGAGAGAATCTCTGTCAACAGCAACTTTGTGCTCTTATGATTGATAAAGTAAAAATAACGACCTCGACATAGGGAAGCAGGCGATAATGGTCCCTAAATTTGTGTAGAGCCAAAGTCGAAGCCAGGCTGCACAGGCAAGTCATACCTGGTACTCCTTCATCCGGCACAGTTCAGCACGGTGGCTGGAGTATAGGTTGGCCTAGCTGACCAGCCACCTTGCGGATGTCTTGCGAGTGGTGGTGGCTCTACTTTACTGTACACCAGGTACACAGTACAGGTGGCCGTCTAATGGATGTGTTCTTGACGTATGTGCGTCCCGGTAAAGGGAGCCCACAGTCCTAAAATATGGTTGATACTGGTTGAGATAACGTAATTGCACAGTCTCCTGCTTCACTCTTGACGTATGTGGCATCTACGTAGGACTAACACAGTTACCCTAGGAAATAGGTACTCAGAAGTAAGTAGGAATACACATATAGTCTATGAAGAATTATATATTGTAGTCAGTACTACCTCTTAACTTTTCCAGAGTTGAACGGACGTTAGACTACGTGTATTCAGGTGAAGGCGACCTAATTCTAACTGTTGTCCAGAAAGGACTGTTGAAGACCACTACCAGAGGGGGTAGTGGTGAGTGATTGCCATTACTAGCAGGTCCTCTAGTTGGTGTGTCCAGAAGAGACTGTTGAGGATCACTACCAGAGGGCGTAAGGAAAGAGTGTTGTTGGCATCTTCAGGAACTGTTGGTGCAGTGTTAAAGAGTGTCTGGAAGGACGTTAAAGAGCTTTTGGTGGTGTTGGTGAAGTTGGTGAAGATCTTCTGATAGGTCTTGAGGACTTGGTTGTCGGCAGAGAGCTCCAGCACAGGTGGTGGAGCGAGTTTGCAGGAGTTAGATTCCAGAGTTACACTAGTGTCTTTGAGCAGCACACGGAATTATATCCTCCTTGTCGGTGGGCCCTTTGATATGCAGGTGTTACCATATTTACTCGTGTATAGTGCACACCATGATTTTTGCAACAAGTTCCAGGTAAAAAAATTATTTTTCTTAATTGCACCAAAAATTTGTGGTGCCCTGTTAGTAAGTATGGAACAAATTATTCTTTTTTTACATTAATGTGTGTTGATTGTGATATGTTTGGAAAATACTTCAATTAAATAACTTTGGTGTGAAAAGCCAGAAACCTCATGCTCCTACTACGCAACACTTCCAGCTTTGTTTTCATTTTTTCCCTTTTCTCCTTTTAGCAGTAACTAGTTCACTTTTTTTGCCATGCTAGAATGTCACACTACCCATATCTAAAAAAAACGGTCTCCTCATCCCCCCCCCCCACAACACACACACACACACACGCACCTTCCATCTTCCGCGAACATGGCTCGCTAGCTGCTGCCATGGAAACAAAGAGGGCTTGGCGGAATTATCGACCAGCAACATCTGGGTGTTACTTGATGCCCCACTCCCTAATCCCCTCCACTTCCCTCATCATCCCCTGACAATTTATGGCTACCACTCCCCCTTCTATTTTTTTCCGTGTGTAGTGTGCACCCCAGAAATTTTTTCCTTTATTTGGAGAAAAAAGGGTGCGCTATACACAGTAAATACGGTAGGTGGGGTGGTGACCACCGCTCCTTGAGTGAAGCTGTCTGCTAGAGTTGTCTGCTGGTTCTGCTAGTGTCATCCCTTGGTGCGCCGTAAAACTATGTGACCTTGGATGGGGGGCTTGGCCGCTCCCCCAATAATAGAATCTTACTTCGAGGAGGTTGACATAACGTCTGACTGAGAGGGAACAGTACAAGTTGACATGTCTGTAATGGCACCTCGTGACAAAGGCATATCATGTAGGAACCTGAACAGCATCCAGTACTGTTCTAACCCCACCTTTAGTTGAAGTGAAGGCACGTTTAGATGAGGCAAAGTTGAGTGTATTATAGTCAGGAAATGCATCATGCGTCAAACCAATGAAACTATTCATACCAAAGCAACAAGTAACAGTTATTTAGTTGGTTTGTAGGTTGGGTAAACAAGGTAGATGTATAATGCAAGTAGCTTGTATAAAATATTTAGATGGCCCCATAGGCCTAAAAGATTATTTTCAAGATTATACTGGATATACTCCAAAGAAAAACTTAGGTAATTACATAATGCTCGGATGATAAAAGGCACACAAGAATTTATATGAAGCAAGGCATAAATTTGTGCAGTCATATTTACATAGCTCAGAAACTTACATGGTTGCTATATTTATACTAAAGAAAATTTGCACGTATTAACAGCAAATGTCGTACCAAATCTCTTAGTTTACATGGGTGATTTCTCAATTAGTAGCCTTGTTTTCCTGCTTTTCCACATCTAGATTTCTATAATCCACTGTGGGACACATTTTGCATTTAGGTGTGGAAGGGGGGTGATCTGATTTTGGTTTCCCAAGGGGAAACACATTCTTGCAGCACTGCACTTCCTAACTCTCTTCTGTTCTATTGGTGAGCACTATATACAGCTGAAGAATGGCAGGATCTAACTGTTATATATACATGTATAACTGCTGCGATGTTAGCTCTCAGTGGGTGAGTGAGTGCGGCCTGACTCCCCGCACAGTCTCTGTGGTTCTGTAGTCCATTCACGATTTCTTCTACCTTTTTGAATCAGACCTTTGAAAAATCTCCCCATGTATGATGTGTTTAGTTATTTCCTAAATACGTCCTGTTTCACAAGTGTTTTATACTTGTGTTCATAAAGGTTACTTTTTTCCTGTTAAATTTAAATTTTATTAATATCTTATCTATAAATTTTAATGCTTCATTGATAAATAATTTGAATAAAAAACAGGGAGAAAATAGGCATTTTGGTAACGTCTAGTGAGAAACATTTATTATACAAAATATCATTACAACTGAATGCACATGAATGTGGTGCGTTGTCCCTCTAGTGTAATTCTCCAGACTTGTTAAGCTTAGTTTGCATGAGGCAGACTAATATCCTGAAAGTAGAACATTAGCAAGGCTTCGTAAAAGGCTGAAGAAACCGTGAATGGATTATAAGCAGGTATCCTGAGGTGTCTTTACTGCTGCTTGTTGTGGAATGGTTACTGCATGAACATGTACTAGTGTTGTCTCTCAGACTGCAGCAGTACAGGAACTGTTGGCTGTGCTGGCCAGCGGTAGGTAGAAGGGAGGTGCCATGACTGCTCTCTATATCACCCAAGTCTCATCTCAATCATTGCCCTGCACTCACATCTCTGCAGTGGGAGGTGATGTGGCAACATGTAACAAGGTTGTAGCTTGTGGCACAAGATCAAAACGTCTGCTCTCAGCTGGGTTGGCCGAGGATAGTGAGCACTTCCCCTCTGTGGCGGCAGGCTGGCTTCCCTTACTTTGTGACTGCCTGGGGCAAAATGGGAGGTGAGGGGGAGTGACTGGCCTTCTGAAGGGCAGAGTCATATGCTTCTCTGCTGTGGATTGACCTGCTAGAAGAGGTGTCATTGCCTCTCTTAGCCTCCTGGTAGGTGCAGGAACTGTGTGGGCAGCCACGTTTGCAGCTTGCTCCGCATCTTGCTTGGTGTTACCTCTGGATGGGTAAGTGGCTCTGTGGGGCTGACACGTCATCACACTCCTGCACTGGTTGATGGCACACCAGCTGTTCTCCCAGAGCATCTACAATTACTTCTGGCTTGAAATCTGGTGCAAGGGCTCATTTCTCCGTTTTTGGACATTTCTTGCTTGTAATGTAAATTATTGCTGGATGTTACGGGCCTTCTTGAAGCAGTGTTTTGCCAACTTGGAGGGGACTTAAGTGGGCTCTGCTTTTAGATGCCGCATTTTTTAGTTCTTGCGACAAAAATATGGGAGGTGCAAAGGGGTACTCTGCTCCCTTTCCATGCCAAGGAGCTAGTTTTCAATCTATACTTAACATATTTATTAAATAGACAGCTGTAGGGTCACAGTATCCTCCGAATTTTGCAGTCTGGTTAGGCTCATGCTGGTTTGGGTTCGTGGGATGATTTCTCTACATTTGTGGCCCACTTGTATGCGATTCTGGTTATACTCAATAATCAGTTGCTGGCTAGAGCCACAGATGTCCTAAGGAAATTTGTTCAAGTAAATCATCAGCTAGGGAAAACTCATCTCTCATGACTTCCCCTTAGTGTCAGATTCAGATGCACCTTTCTGTTGGTTTGTAGGGTAGGGCCTGTCTGTGCCATGTAAATTATATCTGTATTCCACCTCATCACGTGCTGTGAAAGTGGAACTAGTGCTGTGTGGATAAAATTCACATTTGCAGCTGTGTCGAGTGGCTAATAATTCCTCTCCATTGAACTGTATAGTTATGTGGGGGGCTTTTCTGTGGCAGACTTTCCTGTCAGGATGTTAATTTTTAGAACATTGGTGTGTCTGAGTTGGGGCTGTAGTCTTAACAAGTTTGCTACTGGGTGCAGGCTGCATGATCTTGACTCAGTTTGTATCGTTGGCAGATGCCTGTTTTAGCTTATTCTGTGCGCAATCTTGAGGAAAGTGCCTTTAAGGGCAATGCCAGTGCTTCGGGAGCTTGAATTCCCTTAGCGGAAAATGGGGTGGCATCATGTAACTTGGTGTTGTGGTCTTTTCTAGCACCTGAGCTTTCGTTTGTCAAGGCAACATCCTGTTCTCACTTCCTAGCATGCCGTATGAGCTATTTGATATGTAGTGCATGTCTCAGGTTCACATAGATGGGGACTGTATCTCCAGAAGTATAAGCCATGTTATCAGTTCCACACCCTCGTCTTTGGCCCTGGTATGAACACATTGGGATATAAGTGCCTTAATTACTTTATTTCAGTCACCATTTGGCTGCGTTCCAGTGTAGCTGTGCTGTGTGTGTGTGATGGCCAAAAGGCTTTTGGGATTTGCATTCTCTTTAACTTAGCCACACAGGGTCACTTGTGGGTGCTCTATGGATTCTGAAAATATGCTGTGATCTGGAACCATGTACATAACTTCTACTGTTCGCGAGGTTTTCTCTGAGGTTACCGGCTGTTTAGACTTGCATATGTGGCAAAAAGTGTAAGATCCTGTAGCTCTCTGAATCGGTCGGCCCATCAAAGCATACATGATGAAAGGTCCTAGGGCACTGCTCGCGAGTGATACGGATGTGGCGGAACCCCTCACAACCTACAAAATCACAGTGTAGCTGATGCATATTAAGTGAACATCACGTCTGCAGTGTGTGCACTCTAAGCAATGTTGATCATTTCCGATACAACCTGGTGCTGCGCATTGGTGTACCTTGTTTAAGGTGTTATCTAATTCTCTTGTCGTGTGTTTGGTGGGCTGTTGTCTGCAATGTTGAAATGGATGGTGAACAAGTGATAGAATTGGGGCTGCTTATTCCAGGGACTCCCAAGAAAAGAAGTTTGATGCGCAATCTGGGTCTTAGAGATGCCAAGTCTCTCCCCCTTGGAGCCTGAAAGCTGTTTCTCTGTTCCTTGAGTAATTCAGTGTTTGGGGCCCCTCCCGGAATATTGATTATTGGCAGCTCGGCTCTGAGAGGAACTGCAAAAGAAGCTGGCAGGCTTCAGTCTGAGCAGGGGTGAATACTGTAGCGTTACTGGCTGGCTTAGCAGGTGGCATATGCCTAGAGAATGTCATCTGTCATTTGACAGCAAAGCAGATCGGCCAGACTGATTCCATTTTAATGTTGATACAAGACCAAAAGCTAGCCGTGAAGATGAAGATAGGCTCCAGCACCTCTGAGATATAATATTGTCTGGTCAGCTTACCAGTGATGCGGACTAAGTGTGAGTGGGACTGAAATCCGATAGCACCTCGTACCATAACTTCAGGTATTGGACCAATATATCTGCACATAATACAGAATTGGACAATGTGGCCAAATATTGATACCATCATCGTAGTACTGGAAGCAGAAGTTTTATTCTCGGAGAAGACAATGGTATGCCATTCATCTCTTCAGCCCCAACATTCCATTGCATCATTGCAGTCACAGATGCCTTTGGTAAGCAGTCAGTAGCACTGCAGTAATGGACACCTTGAGAAGATGCCCTGATGCTGCACATGGCAAGAAGCCATATGTATGTGTGTGTGCATGCATGCATCTGTGTGTGTGTGTATCCGCACATATTGATGTGCCACATGCCTGAACCCCTTACGGAGGGTGTTTGATGTGGCTGTACTATCCATAATTGCCACACACCATGTTTGCAATATATCTGCCTGAATGCATTTTGCCTGGGAATGAAGCTGGAGGTAGTATACAGTTGTGTGATGCACAATACTTTCATTTTGCCGGGAAATAAAGCTGGAGATATATAGTTTTATGATGCACAATACTTTCATTTTGCCTGGAAATAAAGCTGGAGTTTTGTGATGGGCAATACTTGCAATCCTATCTACCCAAACGTGTTTCACCTGGGGATGAAGCTGGAGGTATTATGTAGTTGTGTTATGAACTATGCTTGCAGTCTATCTGCCCGAATGCTTTTCGCCTGGGGATGAAGCTGGAGGCGGTGGACCAGAAGAACGTGGCAGTGGTGCGGGTCGCCACAGTTGCCAACGTGCTGGACAATCGCATCCTTGTGCACTTTGACAACCTGGACAAGAAGTACGACTACTGGGCAGACCCGTCCTCCCCGTACATTCACCCTGTGGGCTGGTGCAGAGACAACAAACGACTGCTCACGCCTCCACCAGGTAAACATTCTGTAAAATGATGTCCAGGTACATCAAATACTATCTAAATTTTATTTAAAAAATTGGCTATGCTTCCATTTTATGGATTACAAGCACCACTATATTTTTGATGGTGTGTGTTTATGTATACAGTTGAGTCTCGTTAGTACAAACCCAGTTAATATAAAGTTCCCGTTCATACAAAGCAATTTTCTGGTCCCTGAAAATATACTAGGCATTTTAATGCTACGTAATTCGTTTTGTACTGACGCGTGCCCCTCTTGAGTTTTATTGGGGATGAGGTTACTATACTGACCACCCTCTCTGTTTCGTTGAAAGAGAAGGGAATCAAACCCCAGAGTGAGACGGATTGAGATGGAGTCCCTCCCAGGGAATTCAACCTTCCTGACGACCAGGGTTGCCAAAGGTGGGACGCCAGCGGTCCCAGGTGTGAATGGTAGCTAAGGCGGTGAGTACATGAGGGTGATGGTGGCGGTGGATGATCTGGCCGGGGCTATAGAGGCTATCCGCAGCGGCCTTGTCTGTCGGCGTGCAGGAATATAGTTGGCCAGGGGTTGGTTTCTGCGTGGTTTAGGAACGACTTTCGGTGGGAGTCGAACCCGGATGGTTTTCCCCTATGCAACTTTATTACACAGCCAATGTGCAGGCCCCGTCTCCTGTGGAGTTCAGTGCACCTCACAACTGATTATCGATGTAAATTGTTACACTCAATTAAAACCCGTAAATGAAAGAAGGGAAAACTATGGTTAAAATTACGGTAAATGAGATAAAGTTTTAAATTCATGTAATCTTTATTATGACAAAATGAAAATGCGGAAAATCCTGGCTAACTGGTATAAACTAAATTGCTTAAATATTATTTATGATAATTACAAACTGAAACAGGTGACTGTGAGCCTGGTAAATAATCAATTAAATAAAAAAGCAAGTTTCTACTGTATACGCAATTCACAGCATGTTACTATGGAATCGGGTCTGTTCAGGGGAATGCTATTATCGCTACGACCAGTTACCGTGGGAGTTAAAGGATGTTGACTGAGGTATAGGGGTAGTGGGTACAGGAAGTCGGATTACCTCTGGAGAGAGAGCTGAAGCCTTGCGGTCAGCTGGTGTAGACAAGCCTTCGCAAGCTGGAGGACTGGAGAGGTTGCGGCCTTCACAAGCTGTAGGTAGGAGGTCGAAGCCGTGTTGCAGACTGAGGAGAGGAGAGAGTCTGCGCAGACTTGGGAGAGCTCACTGACCTATACAGCCGGTGAGCCCGGTGTGTCTGCTGGAGCATGATGCTGGACTTTCATATATTCAAAAAATCCCTTGATCAGTGATCCTTCGGGATGCGGGGGGTAAAGTAACCTTCTAGCACAGGGTTTGGTTTATCAGGGTTGCTGTAGCACCGCTCATTTCTTATCTCCTCGCTTGGAGGCGACGACAAATTAAAACACCTTGTCCTGAGGCTGGCGGGTTATGATGTCACAGGGATGCTGTCATCTCGGGGGTTTGTTGGAACTTCTTCCGTGGATTATCAAAAATATTTCATTTATTTATAGGGGTGGCGCTTGCATGCGGGATTCCGGGCAGGCGATGCATTTCGTAACTAAGCGTGTTAATTACTCTTACATATGCGGCTGCCCAATGCTTGAAGTCTCCTTGCTCGATACGTTTAATCAATTTTGCCACTGTTAATGACTTGCCTCGTGCTCTGGTCACTCATAGACAGGGCTAAGTCGCCCGTAGAGAGCGCATCTGCGCTGTACAGAATGTTGGCATGCGTCAATTGGCCACCCCTCGAAGCAACAAAGACCCATCTTGATGAATTCACTAGTACTTCAGGCATGGGAGGTGTTTGCCTCGATTGTATATGGTTGGTTGCAGTTCTAGGCTAGCGCCTCTTCTGTGCACGCACTGCCTTGGTTGGAGTTTGACGTGCCGTTCTCTGGGTCACACCACATCTGGTTACTATCAGTGTGGGTTAATGGCCTCTTTCCTCTTCCTCTTCACTCTCCCTCGGTTGTGTAGTGGTGGGGGTGTCGGCACAGTGCGTGATATCTGCTTCTCAGCACAGTTGCTACAACAAGGAAGGAAGAACTTTGGAAAGGAAAAGTTGTGGGAACAAGTCATTTGTTTCGAACCTAGGCCTTCCTAGTTAGAAGGCAGTTTAAATACCAGTGAAAAAAAAAGAAGAATTCTCTAAAACATCAGTTTGTACAAATGTAGCTTGCAAAAGTGTTTTATAGCTATTACATTTTTATTTCTGTCCTCGAGAAATAAAAAGGTGTGGCGAACGGATGCAAAAAAAAAAGTGTTTAATCCCATTCGCGGAGGATTACTGGCGGGGAAGGTTTATTGTGGTCCCTACAGGACGAAGTTATCTGGTCTGTTTTTCCAGCCAGTGCTGTCACACAGTAACCAATTTACGTTTAATAAAAAGTGTGCGAGTTTTAAGAAATGATTTGTTATACATCCTACTCTAACTCCGGGGTGCTTTCCTACAGATAATAGATTTATAGAACATAGAAGGTACCCTTCAAAACATACACAGGTGATGACACTTGACACTCAAAATTATTAATTGCGTACTATTTGTACTTGAATCTTGACGTTACTTCTACCACAATTTCGGTACATTTACTCTCTTATTTTAAGTCATACATAATCATCATTTCAAATCACACAATCACAAGGTTAACACTTCTTGCAAGCTATGTTTACACTAATTACTTATTGTGACATAAGTTTAAATTTCTAATGCTCTAGGTTACATAACTTTCCCTTGTATGACAGGAGACTAATAGTGATTACATGAAGTTGCTTAACGATTCTATGCTTACAAACTAGGATACAGGGTATGTGTACGTACGTGTTCAATTTGTTTTTTTTCTGCGCTCTGGCAGGAGTGATGTAACAATGTAGGCACGTGCCTTCATACAAGATTACACTTAAGTTATCGCTCAGCTGCGCAAGCTTCGACAAGGGGTTGCATACAGCATAATTGGGGTTACACTAGCGTGAAAGTTTTCTACGTGCACATAGAGGCGAGATATTTCTCTCAAGTAACACCTTTGCAATTAACTATGCTAAACAGAGACAATTATTGCACTAAATGTTACATTTCATACGTGGGTGGAGGTTTTCTATACCTCGGCTCAACTAACCTAACCTATAAGATTACAAAATTACAAAATTTTCAAATTTCCCTTTTTGAGGTTGTAGGCAGGATTACAAAATATTCTCAGTTGCTAATACTACGAGCGTACATGGGTGGGAGGTTTTCTTGACCTCAATTCACTAAGTCTAATCTATAACATTTTCACTATCCTCCTATTGTGGTTACGTATGGGTGATTACAAAAGAATTCTTACTTTCTAATTCTTAGACCTATCAGGTACAAGACGTGAGTGTACTCTTTCTACAACACTTTGGGGTATGCGTAACCAATCGTGGCTAAATTTACTCATGTTAGCAGCCTCACTGGTTGGGGGATGAGAATAGACTTCTTGTGGCTGTAGCGTGCGGGGTTATCTGCCTCATGAGAGTAGATAAGTTTACGTGAGCCGTACTGGCGGCGGTTACAAATTACACAGGATGAGAATAGATTTCTCGGGGTTGACATACTTCTAACAAAACAAAAATAGCTCTAACACATACAAGAATTACACTATATTTCACATTTTAAAGTCGCGCTAAGACTACAGATTATAGGGGTTTTCCTACTGAGGAAAAAAATATTACTAGGCCTACGCAACTACTTGGAGTACATAATTCAGTGTCAATGCTAGGCTTCACTTACACACATCTTACAGGGGTTTTGTTACTCTAATATGGGGGTTTTCATCTTAGTGAACAACAAAATTACTTTACGTTAGTTGATGTAACTTAGCAAGAAATACAAAGATTATGTTAGGTATGTGACCTCTATACAAAATACACATTTCTAACTTTCTGATTTGCATAGGTCACAGGGGAGTGTCTCTTACGCTAGTTGCAATTCAACACTTTTAAAATTTATATTTTTAAGAAGGTTGGGAATTTCCTAGGTGGTGGTTACAGCGAGCTTTCGCCTCGTGCTCTTACACAAGTTACAGGGGGTTCGTTAAACAATGTCACCCAGTCACATTGTGAGGAATGGAGAAGGTTATGTTCACGGGTCTGCTGATAGGCTTTGATTATGCGTTCACACTTTACACTTCCTAACAGTGCTCACGGAATTCAGTGGTGTTGCGTTAATTGTGTCGTACTAGATTTCAAATAGCAGTAAAATCTCATTTCTTATTAAATGTTAGCATTATGCGAGCACTTGGGGGAGATTCAGGGATATGCAAACATCAACTTTCCACTCTGCTTATGGGTTTGGCCGTATGTTAATTTTATTTCTGCAAACAAAACTTTCTGTTTAGCAAACTAGGGATCAAAGTTTCTTTTGAAAAAAAAAATTTAACTTCTGTTACTTTTACTCTAATGGGTCCCATTGATAAGAAGTTGTCTACTTTAATTTGGAACACACTTTCATGTTGGTGGGGGGGGCTCAGTTCCTATCAATGCAATTATTTTGGTTTGAATTCTCAACCTTAGAGAAAACAAGTTGCAAGGTTACAGGTTACACAAGCAAAATTTAATCTTGGGTGGTGATGCAGATACTTTTCGTCTCACTGCCTATCCTAACTGGCTAAGATTTTTCTGTATAGCATTGACACTAAATAGCTACGAGCTCTTGTACTCTCTTTTGATATAGGATCAAGCTTTCCTATCATGTATCACTCCCTCCCTACTAAGCTAGTAGGAAGGGAGTGATACTGTGAGGAAGATGTGATAGTCTATTTACTAGCACAAGCCAGGTACTCACTTTGACATTCATGCAGTAGCGGGTGGAGGGCGTTGGCGTTTGGTTGCTCGGCGCATCGTTCGGGCACCCTCGTTTGCATGGTGTTGCGGCAGGGGCCAGTGGAATGCAGAAGGCGTCCTCCATGTCGCCTCTTTGTAGCATCCTGCGCCTGGCATGCAGGGAGGCCGCTCATTACGTGGGCCTGGTGTTTGCAGACTGAATGGGACCAGCGTCCTGGGTGCTGGCGACATTGGCTGCAGTGGAAGATTCTGGACTGCTGGCACATCTGCTTCGGTTGGAGCCCTCGTGACAGTGGGCTTTTGTAGTTTTGCGGCAGCAGCGTGGGTGATTGGTGCATGGTACTGATTCTCTCTGTCCACTCCCAACGATGGAAGGATGTCACAGTAACTCGCATTTACTCTTTTCCCGGGCTGCGCGGCATGACTCTCTTCCTCTTCAGCCTTGTCTGATGAGTTGCTGGGGTCGGTCGGCCAAGTTGACAGACTGTTCGACTGTTGTTATCAAAGACTTCGGTAGACTTTCTTCCTTGGCTCGTCCACGTTCTCTTTTCTTGCCTGGGATGGGGTAGGAAGGTTAGGGTAGCAGTGCCAGCATCCTAGGGTCCCTATCCTGGAGGGGCTGTGACGTTTCAGGGGGTGGCATTGCCGGGACTGATCCTGGCGGGAGTGGGTATTCTGTCACGTCCAGGTCGTCGTCCGGGGTGGGCGTTTCTTCAGTCGCAGAGAAAAAGGCTGGGGAGACTCGCACATTGTGTGCGGTTGTGTTCTCGGGTGACTCCTGGCGTTCTACAGCCAGGGGGTTGGGACAATTGGGGTTCGCAGACTAAACGCCGTGCTCTCTGTGGCGGTAGAAGGGGGGTGCCGCTTCACTAACTTCGCTGTATCGGGTCGGCTCTCGAGTGTAATGCGATCCGCTGGGTCGCACCACGATGGCTCGGAGTGGACACGAGGTGGTGTCTGGTGGGGTTTGAATTGTGAACTTCCTCTCTAACTATATCAGTGTCTCGTTCCGACTTAGGGATTTACTACCTTTTCCCAATAATCTATTGCCTCCCGGAGGGCTGATGTGGTCAGATTAGAGGCAGGTTGTACCGGGGATGAGGGGTTTGCCTTACGTTGTTGTTGGGCCCAAAGGCGCCTGACTCGTCGGGTCTTGGTGGGAGTTCTAACGCTCGTGTGGGGAGGTGGCTAAATGTAGGGTAGTGGATTATCAAAAATATTTAATTTATTCATGGGTGTAGCGTTTGTATGTGGGATTCGGGGCGGGTGATACATTTTGTAATTAAGCGTGTTAATTACTTTCACGTATGCGGCTGTCCAATGCTTGGAGTCTCCTTGCTCGACGGACTTGCCCTGAGCTCTGGCCACTCATAGATGGGGTGAAGTCGCCCGTAGAGAGTGCATCTGCACTGCACAATATGTTGGCATGCGTCGGTACAAAATACAGTTATTATGTAATGCAAAGTCTGTTCATGCCGTGGAAAACAATTTATGTTTAAATGTACCTGACGTAATTTTACCTTCATTTAAACAATAACTCAAATTCAACATTGACAACTATTTAATTAAAAATAATAGTATCTAGCACATTTTTCTGGTACTTTTTTATAGTCAACGGATTATTACCGTACATAACATATTGCAGTTTTTCTTTTTGAGTTTATGAAACAATTTCATTTGATTTCAAGTTATTTTTAATACAATTTATGTTTTATGGAGATAATCACTGTTTAGTTATTTACATGTTTCAATTTGTAGTTAAGTTTAATCAAATAATTTCGCAGCATTTTATATATATATATATATATATATATATATATATATATATATATATATATATATATATATATATATATATATATATATATATATATATATATATATATATATATATTTAAAATTCGACTGTTTTACTGCTGTATGTGTTTCAATATTTTTGTATTTGTCAATTTGGAAAACAGAAATAAACATGCATATCCTATTACTGGATTTTTTTTGTAATGCTCACGTTTCAATTATTTGATATATTATGTTTGAATATACGAGCACATAACTTATGGGTCAAATTCCAATGAATTGAGCATGTGACTATTCTCAGCGACTGTTTGACTGTGACAGTGAATGTGACTATTCTGTGATAAGTATAAATAATGTTTATATCTAAAGGCTGCAAGTCAGAAAAATAGTAATGTCTTTTCTAGGATTGGAAACATTGTGTTTGTGACATGATATCACAACACCTTTGATAAGGTGTTGTGACAATTATTTTCCTATAGTTAAGAGTAATTTCGAAATTTCTGCATCGCCAAACAACACAATGTCAGTTTAAAAGCATCAGTGGAGAGCGGGACAGTGCCTGGGGCTCGCCAGCCCCGGGTGCTTCTTCTGTTTGTCAGTCACGCCTGGAGACTTGTAATCGAGAAATGTGGTAGAATGACCTGTGAGGGTGAAGCCATCTGGCAACTGCGCTTTTCCAAAGCAGCTCCTTTGCCATTCTTACCACTCCGCCTCCCCCATGGTGATGAAAAAGGTTGTGTGCTACCTCCCTGGGGTGGCACCTGAAAATAGAACAAAAGTAAAATAAACCAAGAAGCATGCCTTCACTTAGTTCTGCATTTCCCTGGTAGGTTGTGCCACAATGCAGGGCCAGCGCAATGTAAAATTATGAACACACGTATACTGCATAATATTTTAATCTTAACAGTTCTAAATTACACTTTATGAATGCATACTGATGCAATTTGCAGATATGTACGGATGCAATGTTGAGACAATTTTCGTTATAAATTTAGTAAAGCTGTAAATAATGCCTTTCAAAACCGCATACGCACGACCTGCCAAACACTTGTGGAGTCTCGTTACTATCTATAATTATTTTTATTGAATATGTACCGCATATAACATAAAACGTTATGACTTTTCATAAAGGGTTGCTTGTAGAAGTGAAAATAGAAATCTCACTAATATCTTTATTCGTTCAGTTAGTATTTCCATAGTAAAAACATTAAAATGGCATAAATTTACTACAAAATTGTTTCATATCGTTTTTGTATACAATTAAAAAATACTTCGGTTGCTCTAAAATATTGTTTTAATCCTGAGGTACCTATGTTCTCGATTAACAATAAAAAAACTTAAGGCCTACTCTACCTTAAGTTTGGTGCCTTTCTACTTTAATGGTTGCACGTGCTATGAACTCTAATGATTACATCAAATATCAATTATTATATTTTTACATAACACTTGGAACTTATAACACACTTGCTTATTTTAAATGCTACACACTCAGAGACATCTTAACTGAACATTTGACATACACAAGTGAGACAATTATTATTCATATTTTTATGAGCCCTATCAGTGTCTTAATCGTAACACGTTTTATTATACATTAGATATTTACTACACTCTTTAGCTACTTATGTGATTTTACTATTAAATAGTGAAGTAAAGCTTACAATACAAGATTTGACTCTGTACTCCTTTTGGAATTTATCGTTATTTACAACAGTAAACAGACCCTAATTCTAGACAATATATTGGTGATGAGACGCCCTCTACCCCGCAGGGGTGTCAGGAGTTTCAAAATCTACCTCACTCGCTACATAATGTCATAACCTCTATACGCCCCACCGGGCAGAAAGCAACCTCGTCGTATGGATGTTTTGCGCCGCGGCTCAATACTCCATTCTTATTATTAGATATTAATCTCAACTCAAAAAATGTATTCACAGAAAAACTCATAATATAGGTGTTTCATAAGTAATGTTTGCATAAACCAAGGTTTTATGGTTTGGAATAATTTAATTAAATCTCTGTGCATACCACAGTTTACATGCACGTAATTACTTTACTACATTTGCATAGAATATTTGTAACATATTTTGAGCACTCACAATTTCATATCATAGTCAGTTACTACCATATATGGCTATACAAGAACCTTCCGCACCAGTTCCTGGTCCCACACTTTTATTACTCTAAAATACGGTAAATATTAAAAGAGTATTGTTTAAAATGACGTGACAAAATTTTAGAGTCGCTACAAGAGTAAATGACGAGCAGACGAAAGTTTGCATAAACAAAGTTTTATTTTATATGTTACATCACGTACACCCCCTAAGTCAGGATGACAACTAAAAATACGTTTTCTCATACCTCTGCTGTGGCACATACTCAACGTACCCGATGGAAGAACAGCTGTGCAGATCCATGCCTCAGCTCACGACGCCACCTCTGCAGAAATCTGGTAGCAGCTCCTGCCCGCTGTGTCACCATTGAATGGAGTAGCTGATTGACTAGGCGCTCACCTTGATGTCTCATGCACGGACATAAAAACTGCAGGCCTCACAGGCAGGGTACCCTTGTTTAGGGTACTACAGTTATCTACACACCGTGTTAATATAAATGAGTGCTCCTTTTAATTGTGCTATGCAAGTTGTCACCACAAACAATATTTTCCATAACGGGGAATTTCTGATGGGCATTACTAGACATGCGCACTCTCAACAAAGTATGTTTACTGCAAACATGCATATCTCTAACATGTCAGAAAACATAGCAATAACAGACACAGCGGTTTCATTTCGCCCGTTTTACAAGTTGCTACAACTATCCACATATGTTCCCGGCCTGAGCACATAATGCAAAATTTTGGCGTGCACTAGGTATAAATGTCTTACTAAAATGGTTAGTAATCATAAGTGATAAACGTCACTGTCTACACAAAAACCCTCGTAACAGGTTGCTGCAATGATTGAACTTACACACCCGCAGCCTCTCCCATTTCACGGCTGGCGAGAACCAAAGCGACACAGGCCGGCGACTGACACACCGCACCGCCAACGGGAGTGACACATACCTTCACCGCTCGGCAGCAAACACTCAACTCGAAAAAGAAAAAGAACCGCTACAGGAGAGCAGCGCAATGTGCACTCCGGTGTGTGACATCACACTCTATCGTGGTGGACTGTGGTGGCGACTCTGTATGTCAATATACATTGCACGCAATATAAAATTATATAAATACAATAAGAAAGCTATTCACAGAATAATTATTATTCATACCAAAAAGTAAATATATAATATATGTATTCACAAAATATCCATTGTAAATAATATTAGACCGGCCTATAAAATGAAACACACTAAAAAATATTAAGAGTATAAGACATTCATACCACTTAAGGACAAAGTTACTAAAAATTATTAAATAACCTAGTGATGAAATTGATTCGTCACAATCGGGGCGATTGACTGGGGGTTCACCACCATAAACACAGTAAGATAAACAATCCTTTAAAAAAATCATTATACTCATGGCATTTCATGAGACTCAACGCATTACACTCGACTATCTGACTTCTTTACTGGGATGTCAACAACAGCACAACATGCAAAGGCTAAAAACATTTCACCTAATTAATAAAGAAAACATCAGAAAGCTACAGAAGTAATAAAAGGCAGAAAAGTATCTCAAAAGCATCATCAGGTAAGTAGCTCAACACACAAAAGGCAATGAAACACACCCCAGTAATACTGCCTAATCACATGTTACCATATCATACACACAACATCAGAGGGCTTACAAGTCATCACCATTACCATAATCATTACCCGCACAGAACTGATTAATTTGAGATAAATGAGCTTTACATACTGACGCATGCCAACCTGCTGCGCCTCAGAGAGGCACGCTCTACGGACGACTCCGCCCCATCTGAGAGCACCCTACGCTTGGAGAAAGTTAAATTCAGTGGCTAAAATGACATTTTACTAGTCGAGCAAGGAGACTTCATGCATTGGCCAGCTGACCAAGTAACCGTAATTAACGCTTTTAATTATGGAACTCTACACCCGTGCTGAATTTAGCATGCAAGCGCCACCCTGACGAATAAAATAATTTTTATGTGAATTTCCACAATGCAACCTTAACTGCCGAAGAAGGTCTGAACAACCCCAGAGATAGCAGCACCCCCGTGGCCTTGTGACGTCATGGCTCGCCGGCCTCAGCCCGAGGCGCATGAAAATATCTACGCCTCCACCAGGGGTGAAAGAAAATGAGCGATGCTATTACACCCGATAAACTCGCCCCTATGTTGGGAGGCTACGCTACCCCCGTCCCCTGAGAATCGCTGATGCACTGTGATTTTTATATAAATAGAAGTCCAGCACTGTGGTCCAGCAGAGATGCCGGGGCTCGCCGGCCGACAAGGTTCGCAAGCTCACCCCAGTCTGCGAAGACTCTCTCTCCTCTCCTCAGCCTGAGGCAGGACTCGATCTCTCTACTCACTGCTTGGGATCAGCAGTGCTCTCTCCAGCCAGCAGCTTGCAGAAGGCCGCCAGCAATTCTATCTCAGCTTGGACAAGGAAGTAATTTTAATATTTTGTATTTTAGCTATATCTTAGAGTGCATCAGTCAGCCGGGTCTGAAACGTTGGTTAGGCTGGTTTTCGCCAGACGAGGAATCGGAAACCGAGGATATTCCCACCAAGCAATCACTAGTACATGAGTCAACTTCTAGCTCCCCGTTCAGGAAACCCCCATCCGTGCCAGAACCATAAATTTATTATCTGGAAAATTAATTTGGATTCGACACCCGAACACAGAACAGCTTCCCAACTTCTGTGTGGTATAATTGGCCTCCGGAAAGATGATCAGGGTTCGACTCCCTGCCAAGGTAGTTCCCAAGCCATGCGGAGAACGATCCCCGGCCAATTTTATCCTTCCTTGACAGCCAATGAGGCCGCGGCGTATTAATCCTTTAAATTTTGCCAGAACACTCACCACCACACCCATTTTCAATTAATCTCCGACTGAGCACATCATCCATATTTGGGACAGTTGGCATCCTGTTTCTTGACAACCCTAGTCGTGAGGAGGGTGGAACTCCCTGGGATGGATAGTGTTGCATTCCGACTCTCACTGGTGTTTGACTCCTCTCTCCCTCGTAAGAAGCGAGAGGGTGGTCAGCGCCCTAACCACTTGTTCACCCAGCAAGCGCAATGAAACACATTATTGTACTGACGTGTGTCAGTACAATGAAATCATTATCTGGATCACCCAGTAATACAGTAACTGGTCCCAAAAAGCACAAAATTTTATAGGGACCCTTGTAAGGCATCACAAGTTTGGAAGAAAAATGCTCTGCTGTTTTGCTTTGCGTGAAATGGCGGCACACCTCCATGTACCCTACTTGGTAAGGATTCTCTAACCTCTCACAATTATACTTTTTTTTCCATGCTCTTCCTAGCCCCCCCCCCAAGAATTTTACAAGTTGTTGGCCATATCTCTTCTAATTCTTTACCATTTATCACCTTCATAGATTCCGGCAGGATGCGTCATACATCGAGTAGAGGTAATGACAGCTCTTGGCCCAAAAAAACTTTACTGGGAGAAAATCCCGTAGAACTATGTTGCATTGAATTGAAGGCCAGATTAAGCTCGGGCAGATATTGGTACTTGGTACGTTCATCAGCATGGTGGACAGTGCTCAGTGCCACTGTACATTTTTGTTGATTCTTTCAACCAAGTTAGGGCAGGGATAATATGGGCTGGTATTAACGTGCAGTGTGCCCCATTGAAACCACATGTCCTGCAATTTGAAATAACTCACATTATCTGAAATCAACTGTTCTTAGCTTCCCAACACTTTTCAAACCCTATTCACAAGCGCCTTAATGATGTTGTTGCCTTTCATATCGCGCAGGGGCAGCAACACGGTAAACTTACTAAAACCATCGACCTAAATTAGAATGCAGTTGTTACCTTTTTTCGACCTAGGTAAGAGCTCATAAATATCAACAAATATCTTTTTCCAAGGCCGGGATGGAAGTGTCACAGAATATGATCCCACCTTCTCTTCTAATTAGAGCCCTTGTTTTCACCCTTCCCATCTGAGCACCTTTTGTCATGCTATGGGAATATTTCAACCCCAGGTCCCTAGCCTTGTTAGGGACAAAAACTTTCTTTTTCTTTAACTTATCCAGAAAATATGATAACTCCTTTTCTAACAGGTAATGAGAAACTTTGCCACGGGAGATAGTCTCTTTTAATTCCTCACTCTCTTCGTCATCCTTCTGCCATTCTTTAAAACCAACAAATAATTCTGGCATCACTCTGACCATAATGCAGTAATCCTCACTTTTGGACCTACCATTTTCTTCCTCAGCCACAACCACGTGATTAGTCTGAACTTCATGTTCCCCCTCATCATACAATCTCGACAGACAGTCAGCTATTACATTATCCCTACTCATGTTACAGACAATGTTGAAACGGTAGTTGTTTAACTTGGCAATCCAGCACCCAATTTTTCTCACCTGTTTTGGATGCGTATATAACCAGGTTAGGGCCTGGTTATCAGTCTGGATATCAAATTCTTGGTGCTCAACGTGGAGAATATCTCCACATCCCACACACACGCAAGAAAACCGCCTTCTCTAAGGTGCTAAGATGCTACTTACTGTCATTGAAAGTGCTGCTAGCGAATGCTATAGGTTGCAAAGCATGACCCTGATCCTGCAAAAGAACTCCACCCATGCCCACAGAGAATGCGACTACCTGCAAAGTGAACTTTTTGGAAAAATCAGGAAGAGCCAATATAGGGGAATGGGATATAGCATACTTCAAACTGCAGAAAGCTTTCTATTCTGCCTTAACCCAGGGAAAAGGCACTTCTGTTTTCTTAAGCCAGATAAGGGGATCACACAATTTGGCGTAGTTATCCACAAAATGCGAGAAATACCCCATCATTCCCAGGAACCGCATAACCCCCTTCATGTTCCTGGGGCGGGGGAAATTTACAATGGGGGAAATCTTGTCAGGATCTAATTATAAGTTGATGCATGCCTCTCGTGGGCTTTACTGGCTAAGAAGTGATTATGCTGATTACTCTCTTTATTTCGGCGGTGGAGAGGGGAATCAAACCCCAGAGTGAGGAGGAATGATACAAGTTCCCTCCCAGGGTACTTCACTACCTTCACGAATAAGGCTGTCCTAATGTAGGACGCCAGCGGTCCCAGGAGTATGAACAAAAGTTTAAGTTGGCATTTAATCGAGTGTGATCGTGATCTGGCAGGCGTGATGGGGTTTATCTACAGCAGCCTCGTTGGTCGGCGTGCGGGAATGAAGTTAGCCGGGTTTTGGTTTCCGCATGGTTTGGGGACGACCTTTTGTGGGAGTTGAACCCTGACTGTTTGCCTGGATACCAACTTTATTGTACACAAGTTCAGCACATCTTCCGTAGACAGGTGTCGAACTCATATCAATTTGCCAGAGGTTACTTTAATGATGCTAGAGTGGGCTGGGGCTTACTGAACAAAGGTGCCTCACGGTCCGACATAGGTAGAGGCAACATAGCCTCTGATTGTTCCGGGCAAGTATCCTCCTGTTCGTCGTCTGGCGGGCACCAGCCTAACCAATGCTTTGATGGGCTCTCATGTGTAGGTAGTATTATGGTGTTGTAACACAGGGGCAGATTTGCAGGTTCACTGGGTAATAGCTCTGTTGGATTTGATTTTAAGGCTGTCAGTAGTGGGCTGTCTACCTGGGTGCGTCTCTCACGGCACCTCTGGCGGCTCCTAATTCTGCCATGTTTGTTGTGCATTGATATAAGGGCTGTCTACCCTTCTGCGGATGTAGCAGTCCTAGGTGGGATAGACTTTACAATTGTTCCCATGGACCTGCCGTATGATGGGCAGTCAAGGTATCGAGTCGTACGTCGAGCAACGGTTGAGGATGCACTGAAAACCCAGAAGCAGCGGCGTGTCCCTTTCGAGCTTAAATGCCAATCCTTTCAGGCCCCGTCTCTTGTGGAGTTCAGCACACCTCACAACTGTTTGCTGACATGTCTGATTATTGCAACTTTTAAATTGCATACTTCACAAAATTTAAACCATAAGAAAAATAGTGAACAGGGAGCTAAGGCTACAATTATGGTAGGCGATACACAAGGTTTCTATTTACGTAATATTTATTACGTCTAAAAGGAAAGATGGCGGAAAGTCCCAACTAAACATACACTATAAGTGTTAGCTACAATAATAATAATATTAATAATTATAACGAGCTGATAAATAATAGGCGAAGGCAAGCCTGATGAAATAATTAATTTAAAAATGCAAAAAAATAGCTGCATAATGCAATTTACAGCATTTGACATTACAAGGGGTTTTGTCCAGGGGGATGCTAATCACGCAATGACCTGCTACCGCAGGAGTCAAAGGAAGTTGATGTGGTAAAGGGGTAGTGGGTACAGGTGGTTGGATTACTGCATGGAGAGAGTGCTGAACCTGGCGGTCAGCTGGTGTGGACGAGCCTTGTACAAGTTGAAGGGCTGGAGAGAGTGCTGCCTTCCCAAGCAGCGGGCTGGAGTTCAAGCCATGTTGCAGGCCACTGGTGAGGAGAGGGAGTCTTCGCAGACTAAGGAGAGTTTTTGCAGACTGGGTTAAGCTTGTGAACCTATTTGGCCATTGAGCCCAACGTCTCTGCTAGACCACAGTGCTGGACCTCTATTTATATATACTTGAAAAACTCTGCATCAGCGATTCTTTGGTGAGCGGGGGGTAGCGTAGTCTTCCAGCAGGAGTTGGTTTATCGCGGTGCTGTGGAGGCGATGACAATTTTATTTAAACACCTCTCTCTGAGGCTGGCTGAATGTGACGTCACAAGGTCACAGGGGTGCTGAAAACTTGGGGGGGGGGGGGGGGGGGGTAAAGTGGAACTGTTTCCACGGCTAACCGAAAGGTTGTGGATTTTCAAAATTATTTATATTAATTATTTGTAGGCGTGGTGCTTGCATGTTGGATTCCGGATTCCAGGCAGGCGATGTTTCATAATTAATTAAGTTAATTATTGTTACATAGTTGGCCATCCAATGCTTGGCCTCTGTTTGCTCAACACGTGAAATCATTGTTGCCACTGTTTGTGACTTGCCCAGAGCTCAGGTCGCTCTCATAGATGGGGCGAAGTCGTCCGTAGAGAGCGTATCTGCACTGCGCAGCATTTTGGCAGGGGTCAAAGTTTACGAATTTGGTTAGCACCAGCCACACATGCTCATAAGAGTTCCTTGGATATGATACAGATGTATGAAGAAATAATGTTGAGAATTTAAAGTGGTACAAGTGGTATACGCTTTGTACAATATTTAGGCTAGACATTGATTCCAAAATTCATGCCGAAAGGGACACTGTTCCATCCAAAGTTGCCCCAAGGTGTTACGAAAGCCGTACAGCGTTTACTTTCCTCACTCAGAATGCATTGATGGAAAGCCTTGTTCAAATCTGTCACTGAAAAATCTTCGCTTCTCTAAAAACTAAAGAATGTTATCCACATTCGGCATGGCAAAAGGGTTAACCCGGACTTTCTTAATCACTTGCCTACAATCAATTACTATAGTCCATTCACGCTTTCTTCTGCCTTTTGGGATCAAACCTTTAAAAAATAATGCTAGCATTGCCGCAGTTAAAAATATCCGCTCAAATTCCCACCTGTAGGCTGGTGTTCCCCCCCCCCCCCGGTAGGCTGGTGTCCCCCCCCCCCCCCCATCCAAGAATAAAGGTTCAGTAAGCGAAGCAGAGCATCTCTCTCTCTCGTTCTCTCTGTTTCTCTTCTCTCTCGGGAAGATCGTACCACCTGTGTAAGAAAGGTATACATTTTGTTATTTCTAATTTCAGCATATCTCCTACTAATTACGGTAACAGTAGTGATGTCGGAGATTGTAATTAACAAACAACTGAAAGGAGATTTTATTGTTTAAATACCTGTTGTATGTTATTTAGATGCGATGGCGCGACACAGCTTGTTGCGCAACACGTACAAATCCAGCAGGTTGGCAGACGTGGTGTGGAAAGCGTTCCCAATATGGCGGCAGCGGGCGACGTATAATTATACTGCGTGTTTTTCAGTGAAGCGTCAAGTTCGTACTCATGTTTTTGAAACATGCTACGGAAGTTACAATGTTGTGATAAATGTGTGTTTCCACGGCAGAGTGAAATGTGTTGTCATCGTTGCGTATGAAAGGACGTGGTGGCTGCGTTGTAATCGTTACGCAGGCCAGGTGTGTGTGTTGATTTCAAATATGTGCAAAATTTATACGTTGTAACCATGAACTGATGTTATGATGAAATTAATTATTTACCATCACGTCTGTTTATCACAACGTTGTACCTTTGCGCTAGGTGTTTGGAAAGCAGGTACGTAACGATCTTACGTTTCTGTGATTTGAATGTGCAACAATTCCAACGAAATACTAAGCCCGCCCAGATAAAATTAAATAAATAATAAATTATACCTACAAACCAGTAAGTTTCAATGCATGTAAACATTAGCAGAATTAATGTTACGGTAGGCCTATGTGTTTGCGTGTTCACCACTATATTTTACGTTCGTGGATGTACAATACTGATTTACTAGCCCTGGTACAACCCAAAAATCTTTAGTCCAACTTAATTTGTGAATTTGGAAATGCAATCACAATTTCAAAGAAACGTTGCATGACAACCTGTCAGCCACGATCAATTGAAAGCCTTCTTCTGTGCGTAAATCCCCTTTTAATTCGGGAAAATGTTTTACCTGGTGGTTGGAGAATGTTCGCTGGCTCCAATATTATTGAGCGCAGAAGTAATTTTCCGTTTTATCCACAGCTACCAGTAGTTTCCCCTTCTGTTGACCTCGCCGTCCTACCACCGCAATAGTTTCGGTATTGTTTCCACGGCTCCTTCCCTTCTGAAAAGTCTTACAACTTTTCTGCAAGTGCTCCTTCAAACCACAGCGAAAACACCATCTATTTTCCTTGGTATTTTTGCAATATATTCCGCAATATGGCCCTCCTGTTTACGCCTATAACACTTGCGTATCACATTACCTGATGTCACTTTTTTGATATTTTCCCCATCTCAACTAATTTTTTCTCCTCACTTACGGACTGGTGAAATTACACAACGCTTTCGCTCTTTTTTGAAAACTGAAAACGTATATTTTGCCCATATCCTCCCTCAGTCTCTTGGGACAAACACTTTCCCATAAACTTTCCGTACCCAGGCACCACTCTTCCCTTTTTTCTATGACTTGAGCAAGAATCTCGGCCACTACACCCGTACTTTTATTTGTGATTGACTGCAACTTGCAGGTTTCATTTTTAAAAAGTTTCCTTTGAAGCTTATCTGCTTGCAAACAAAACTTTAAAATATTACTTCGCTCACAATCACATAGTACTTCAACCATGTTAAAGGAAGAGACAGCTATCTGTCACGCTACATCAGTAGTGGGGAAATTTTCACATTGAATCATTTTTCTAGTGTTAGTTTGATTATTGGTATCCCCAGCCCGCACTACTTATGCCATTTCTTTACGTAAATCATCCACACTTTCATTGCCCTCCACTGCAATGTTGGCCGCTTAAAGATTTAATAGCAGCATGGGTTTATCTACTTTATAGATCCAGGAGGTTATTATTGCTGCATATGTTAATACCACAATTAACTGCATTGGACTGCGATACAACAGGATCAGCAGAGTGGTGCAGCTTTGAGATACCCTCTAACCCCCGGGGGTCTAGAGTTTCGAAATCTACCTCACTAGCTACGCAGTGTCATAACCCCTATTTGTCCCACCTGGCAGAAAGCAATCTGGTCTTATGGATATCCTGCGTTGCGGCTCAATACTCCATTCTTATTACTAGATATTAATCTCAACTCAAAAAATGTATTAGCAGAGCAACTCAGAAAATAGTACTGTTCGCAATTATGTGACAAAATTAGTCGCTACCAGAGTAAATGACGAGCGGATGAAAGTTTCCATAAACGAAGTTTCATTTATATGCTAGGTTGCATACACCCCCGAAGTCGGGATCACAACTAGAAATATGTTGTCTCATACCTCTGCTGTGGCACATACTCAACGTGCCCGATGGAAGAACAGCTGTGCAGAACCATGCCTCAGCTCACGATGCCACTTCCGCAGAAATCTGGTATCAGCTCCTGCCTGCCACATCTTCGTTGAATGGATGAACTGATTGAGTAGGTGCTTGCCTGAATGTTTTGCACAATATCTCTAACATGTCAGAAAACGTAAAAATAGCAGACAGCACTTTCATCTTGCCCATTTTACAAGTTGCTACAACGATCCACATATGTTCCCTGCCTGAGCACACAATACCACATTTTGGCGTGCACTAGTTACAAACATCCTTCTAAAATGTTTAGTAATTATAAGTAATGAATGTCACTGTCTACACAAAAACCCTCGTAACAGGTTGCTGCAATAAGTGTACCTCCACGTGCCGCCTCACCCATTTCACAGCTGGCGAGAACCAAAGCGACACCAGCTGCCGACTGACACACCGCACCGCCTGCAGGAGCGACATACACCTTCACTGCTCTGCAGCTCACACTCAACTCGACCAAGAGCATCTGCACCAAAGCAGCACAACATGCGCTCCAGCCTATGATGTTGCACTCTCTTGTGGTAAACTATAGTGACGACTCTGTACACTAATATACATTGCACACAACATAAAATTATGTAAATACAATAAGGAAACTATTCACAGAATAAATATTATTCATGCCAAAAAGTTAATTTATAACATATTCACAAAATATCCATCGTGAATAATATTAGACCGGCCTATAAAATGAAACGCGCTAAAAAATATTTCGAGTATGACATTCATACAAACTTAAGGGCTGAGTTACTAAAAATTACTAATTAACCTAGTGATGAAACTGATTCGTCACAGTGATGAATTCTTAACCTAGCATGAATTGATCCTTCTAACACAAAATAAGGCACACTGAGATAGGGGTGTAGGACTTTTACCTTTGGTATAATCACTCTCTAAAATGACTCTTGAGGTTAGTCATTCATTCCAACTCTGTGGGAAGCACTTATTTCAAAAGCAAACTTATCTCTACTACATATTTACAACATGATCAATGTTCCACTTAAATACAGGAGAATTTACAATTTATTTGAAGGTGCGGCATCTTGACTGCATGCACTTTGCACAATTAAATTCATTCCTTATTCCTCTGCGAGTGTGCCAAGACAAGCTGTGGCAGATTAAATATTGAAATTGGAATATGCCATCAATTAAACAATACTTTATCATTTGGCACCATTTGTCTATGTTACACCTGAATATATTAACACTGAGTTACTGAGCTCGTCAAACAAACCCTAATTATGAATACTGATAGTTATTTCTCGTAAGTGATTATATATACAATGGACAAGAAACTTTTCTGATAATCAAAATAATTTTCTAAATCTACATTTCTATTCTTTTGCTAGTCAGAAATCAAATTTTTACATTTGCTACTCTAACCCTAAAATTTCATGTGACACATTACTATTAATACCTTGTTTATTACAGATGTCACTACTGTTTTAGGCTCAAGCCTATTGATGCCTGTGATAATATGAATGTGGCATGTACAACGTCCTATCGTTGATGTAAACGTCGCACACTACACTGGTTTTGCACTACCACGTAATGTTTTCTTCTTGGGCAGTTTATTGCATGTGCACTCACAGGAGGTGTTCTCTTCCACACACTAGTTTTAAGGGATGATGTTACACTGTCTTTTCCCCTTGGACTATGCAGTAATACCTGTGGGGATTAGTAGTTTTTAACAGGTAAAGTTTGTTTCTTAGTATTACTGCATAGAGACTACTATGCTACCTGGTGATTTAAGCACTGTAAAGTTTGTGGTAAAGTTCACTCACCAATATTTTATTGGATATGGTGTCTTTTTTGATTTCCCATTTTTGCAGACGACCTTGTTTGCATTGTGGCTGCTGGTGTAATGTAGGTCACGAGTAGGTATGAGTAGGTCTGCACCGGGGTTCATGGTAGAAGTCCTGGAACCTGAGAACTCGGTATGTATGTGACAGTAGTTCTTTTCTCGCGGTGCAGAGTTCAATCATGGCAGACTGTGTGTAAACTGAGGTACTGACATTTTGCACCCACATGCTGCTTGCGGTGCCTTCCTCTGGGGGAGACGGTCTTGGCACGATGTCTGTTATTGCTGTTGTTTTGGAGGGGGTCTCAATGGTGTTAGCGACGTCAGAAGGTGGTTGAGACCTTGGAGTTGCCTCAGTACTCAATAGTTCAAAGGTGGATTCAGCCAGGGGGACGGGGGGAGCATCCTGGAAACATTCACGCCTCCCTCCCAGGTTCGTATCTCGGCGGTGATCGAGGGAGAGGCGCTGGCCAACACCTCACTGGATGATCGGAGCCGTCCTCATCGACAATGGTCGGGGAGGCTGTAGTTTTGACGGCCTTGGAACTGTGACTGCAGAAAGGTGTCTTGGTGGCTCACTGATAGGCCTTGGAACTGCAACTGCGAAAAGGGGCCTTGTAGGTGCAGTGCCCCAGTGGTGGCAGAGGCAGGTAGCTGACATACAGGTCTGGCTCCTGCTGTGGGATGTCCATTACCTACACACAATTTGAAAACAAGCGATATTGTTTCCTCTGCCATTGGTTGCATAACAATGGTCGAACCCTGGTGGGTATCCTCAACCATGGATGCAGTTTCTGGGAGTGAGGGTTTGTGTGCTCTTCCCCTCCCCCCCCCCCCCCCCTATCTACTCTGAAATGGCTGGGAGGCTCTGGGGAGATACTCCGCCTCTGTGAGGTGATGGTTTAAATGTGGCAATAGGGGAAGATAAAATCTGATCTGGGTCCTTGGTTTGGGAGAACAGTTTCCCATATAACCCCAAGGAGGTCCGTGCCGGGTCAGACTCTTATTGACCGGAGTCGAACACCAGTAGGTGTTCAGGTAGGTCCTCCCCAGAGTTCCTACTCATAGTTATTTCGGTTGGGTTTTCTCAAGGTTAGGGTTCTGTCTGACTAGAGATACTGGGTGCTGGTCCTAGGGTATTGTCATACCTCCACCTGACCCGAGACGTGTCACTCGCAGCCCATGGTCCAACAGGCAACACTGCTGGGTCAACCGTGGCTGGCCTAAAATGACCTCTTCGTCGATACCTCAAGGGACAGTGAATTTGGCAGTATGTTTTAAATGGTGGATCCCGATTACGAGATCAATCTTCCCGTCAACCTCAAGGATCTTACTGAGTTGAGCCATACAGACTACCCTAGGCTGAGGTTGTAAGTGTTCTCGCTGTTCGGCTCACAAAAAGGTCACTTCTTACGAAATGTCCTGTTGCCACATAGTCCAGCAGGGTGAAGCATTGACATCCATTAATGTCACCTAATATGTGAGGGGCCTCTGGATATTGAATGTCCGTAGACTCATTGTCTAATTTGTTCTCTTCCCGTCTGTAGTGCGGCTGATTCTGGCAATCCTTGTTCAGATGCCTCCTCAGACATTGCCAACAGCGGGGAGGTAGTGGGAAGCAAGAAGCGGGCGGGTGACTGTGACCTTCGGGAACGTGCCGGGCTGTCAAGAAATGTCCGTGCTTTATTTGATTCTATCTCTCTCGCCCACTTGACCGGGTTCTCTTCAGTCTGTGGTTTAGGGCTGATGAGGTTGCAGAGGGAGGGAAGCAGTGTGTGTGTGATATTTCGCACACAGCTTGTTTCACTCTCTGTTGGATAAATTTGTTTGTACATTTTCACCATTCTGTGAATTGACGCATGCAACATTGCTGCACAGCGCGCCTGCGCACCCTACGGGTGACTTTGCCCAATAAACGAACTAGGGAGAGCTCACGACAAGTCATAACAGTGGCATGTTACTATTCACGTGCCGACAGAGTTGACTTCATGCATTGGACAACCTCGGACACACTTTAAATTAAAGCATTTAATTATAAAATTTTATTGCCCGCCCAAAATCTGACATGCGGTCGCCACCCCCATGAATCAAAATTTGTTTTATGCCTGACGAGCCACTGCCCAGAGAGAACAGAGAAGCAAGTTACAAGAGACACAGGATCGCAGCACCCCTGCTGCCCCGTGACATCACACCCATCGAGCCTCGAACGGTGGTTGTAAACCTGTCGCCAGCCTCGACTCAGGGTGATAAGGAATGCGAGGTACCACCGCAAAATTGCGATAAAACAACTCCTGCGGAGAAAGTCTGTTGTCCCCCGCACTCCTGGAATAGCCCTGAAGCACTGATCTTGGACTATATAAAGAGGCACAAAAACGCCTCTAGCCAGAGTTCGCTGGCTTGCCGGCCACATATGTCGGTGAGTTCTCCCGGGTCTGACCAAGACCTCCCTCCTCTTCCAGCTTGCAAAGGCTCTACCTCACCTGCAGCTGTACCAGCTTAACAGCATCTCCTGCAAGATGCTTCAGAGGTAACCTCGATGTGCAAACCATGCAGTCCTTTTTCCCCAGTCACTCCTTAACTACGCGGTAGCAGGTCATAGCAACGTCCCCTCTGGACAACCACCCCTCAGGAGACAAACACTGTTAATTGCTTTAAGTAGATTATTGTGTAACAAGTTTCATCCAGGCTCTCCTTCGCCCGCATTAAGTGATCGTGAAATTATTATAACCTTTAGAGTGTATGTTAACCGGGATTCCCCATTGTTTTCAAGACGTCACAATAAACTTTACGTCAAACTTAATTTAGTTGACTACATTTTTCTTATTGCCGTCTCACCGTATTGTTAGTTGAAGTGTTAATGATACTGTTATATAATTGGAGGTTCTTAATGAGTAGGAGAGGGGGGATACCTAGCCGGAATAGGCGTAGAGAGCAGCGAGCTCTACCGAGAGAACCGCAAACACAGACTATGGTAGACTCTAACTGTGAGGACGCATCCCCATCTTCGGCTCCAGAGTTGGCCCCATGTCCTGTCTCGTCTATCATACTGCTCGACCACCAATCGGAGCTTAACGCCTGCCTGGGATCTGTTTGGCATGGCTGGACTTGGATCACGTAAGTTATTATCAGCTGGAAACACCCCCTATACAGTACACGTGCCAACCCCCTAATAAAGACATGGATACGAGCCCGCCCAATACATGTACAATCCGTACTGCATCCAGGAAAGTGGTCAAGATCAACTTACTCCCTAAAACCATCTCCAAACCTTGTGTATTGCGTAGTTTCTGCCCCGTTAAATTTCTTCATCAGTCGTAGACCAACGAGACCGGGCAAGATCAAGCCAGCACCTCAGACTGTATCGCTAACCCCCCTTGTTGTAGTTTAGTTATCGTCCGCGGTCCCTACCGTGGCAAGCGACCTGGGACAGCTGGCATCCCGCTTATTGGCAACCCTATTGGTAGGATTGCACTCTCTGGGTGGGAGTTATTTACGGTTCGAGCACCTTAAGGTTTGATTCACCTCCAATCCGAAATAATTCTTCCACTAAGCAGCACCCACGTGAACCAACCACGACCTGCAGAGCAGAGACTTCTAGTTCGAATAGAGAATGCACCGCGGAAGGATTATAGACAGAATTCAGGAGGGTAATCAGCGCACTAACTGCAACCCACACACCAAACCAGCGCACTTCAGAATGTAAATTTCAGCTTGTTCATCCATGCCTTGTACCTTGGTGTGGAAGTCTGTGATGAGTTGGGCCACGACTTTGTCCCCAGTAAACTGAGCAGTTAACCGGCTACTCAGTGGGTCCCATTCACTCACAAACTCCCCATACTTTCGCCACCATTCTTTCGCCTTACCTGTAACTGCTGGTGGGTTTTAAATGCCCATTCTCTGCAGGGTATGTTATGTTCGCAGAATTCCTGCTCGCATTCATACAAAAACATGACCGGGTCCTCATACGGCCTCTCGCTGAATTCAGGTAACTGAAATTCCACGGGAGCATGCAATAGCTTTGGGCTATGTCTTAGTCCGAGGTTATGGAGTCTGTATGTCACACTCAGCTGACAGACCTCGCAGTCTGCTAGAAACAGTACGTTCTCGTCTGTACTCTCTGGAACAGGTGATTTGTAACAACTGGTTTTCAAGTTCTTTCAAGGCACATTTTAATTTATATTTCTGATCATTTTTGTGTGGTCGCAGCCTAAGGCCGAGTTAATAAACACTAAAAGAAATTAATACAACATAAGATGAAACCGGGTAAAATAGTGGTCCTGTGTACTTCTAGGAGCACGTCTAGGTGCAATGTGATCCACCTTATAACTTCAGCCGAACCTTACACCAACCGAGACGGAACTATGAGGCCACAATCCCCAGGTATACAGCCATGATTCCCAGGTGACTTATGCTCCTAGTGAAAGGCGCACCTGAAGATTGGCCACTGCAGTACAGTTGGCAACACCTTGGTAGAATTCAACTCACTGCTAAGTTGTTTGTGTATTTGCAGTTTGGCGTAATTCATTTAGCCAGTTTTACCAAGGTACAAGAAGAATAGATATCAAAATAATTTGTCTCAATTCCTTCACTCGGATGGAGTGGTTAAGGTGCTGACTGCCCTCCCGAGTCCATTTGGTAATCCTGCTGCAGCTCGTTCTTTACTCCTTTAGCCCAGTGAGTCGTGGATGGTTTAATATGGTAGCGCTTAGTGGGTGGGATACCATCTGAAAGGAGGGGAATCAAACTCCAGAGTTAGTTGAACCGTGAATATCTCCTCTCCGGGGAGTACACTCTTCCTCACTACGAAGGTTGTCAAAATGCAGGACGCCAGCAGTCTCGGGGGAATGTGTCGTGATACAGATTGATTGATGGTGATCGTAGGGGTGGGTGATCCCGCAGGAGGGATTGATATTATACGCAGTGGTCGCGTAGGCTGGCGTGTGGGTACGTAATTGACAGGGGAAGTTACGCTGGGTTTTAGGGGTGACCTTCAGTGGTAGTTGAACCCTGATTACCTTCCCGGAAGCTAAGCGAATTATACACACATTCCGTATCTCCTTTTCCTGATCTAACTTGGATGGTGTTATGCTTGGAGAAGGTAAGGGTGTCTATGGTTGATGTTGGCTTATGAACTCACGGTCTGGCCACGGCCAACAAGCACCTAAGTAGGCGTTGAGCTCGGACTCGTGATCAATGGGAATGAACGGAGAAATGGGCCGAGGTTTAAGTTCTGAGTCAGCAGGTGGGGGCATGTCTTCACACTGGGTCTCTGTCTCTTGCTGGGCATTTAGATAACACTCAACAATCTAGAACACCCTATTAAAGAACAAGGGAATTATTCCTAAAAGAAGGGTAATCAACGAGTTCGGGTTTAACGTAATATTTTATTATTACGTTTGTGAAAACAGTGGGGGTTCCGGTTTGACTATACTCTTCGACTAAATTTGATTAACAGTTATTTAAATTATGCAGTCGAAGGTCAGCCTGGAATAATAGAACAAATCCAAAAGTGTGTGTGTGTGTGTCTCTCTCTCTTTATATATATATATATATATATATATATATATATATATATATATATATATATATATATATATATATATATATATATATATATATAATGTTTATGTGATTTACGCAATTCACAGTGTAACCTCCGAGAGGTGGTTTTCCTGAAGGGATGTCACAACGACCTGTTACCGCAGAGTCAAGGGCGTGACTGAGGTAAAGGGGGGTGCAGGACATGGACGTCATGGATTACCTCGGGAGAGATGGGCCGCCCTTGCGGTCGACTGTTGCAGGAGTGGATGAGCCTTCACAAGCTGCTGGAGGATTGGAGCTGTTACAGGCTGTAGGGGAGGAGAGAGGTCGTGGTCATACCCTGGGAGTGCTCACTGACCTATGTGGCTGGCGAGACGTCTTCTCAATCACAGCCGAAGCTCAGAGTGGGGATGTGCATGGACCCTTGTGAGGGCCCTTATACCACCCATCCGGCTGCCGCTCTTGTATCTCTCTACGGGCTAGAGGAGGTTTCCCTCCCCAGACCGCAGAGAACACATAGCCCGTTGTGGCTGGGATACCTTGCACATCCCAACGCAGCAGATTGCCCCCAGTGGAGGCAGTTGTTTAGATGTTTACCTATCCCCTCCCTGCCTGCTCGGAGGGGCGGGGGGAAGGCAGGAGTAGCAAACTCCCACTTGGTAACTCTGGTGAGAGGCATGCTCGTGCCTCCTTATCTAGTTGAAAATCCCTGGATAAGCAATATTCCGGGGGTGCGGGGGGTTGTAGCCTTTCATTGCAGGGGGAGATTATTACATCGTAGCGGCAGGTGCCGCTCATATGTTATCTTCCTGCGCTGGGGCGACGACTAGTTTACCGCATCCACTCGAGGCTTGGTGGGGGTGATGTCACGGGGTAGCAGAGGTTCTGCAATCCTGTGGAGTAGGTTTAAACTTTATTCCTGGCTGTCTTGGGATAGTGGTCCGTCGGGTAAAACAATCTTGGTCAAGGCGGTGGCGACTGCATGTCTGAATCTGGGCGAGCAGTAAAATCCATAATCAAACGTATTAATTATTTTTACATCCAAGGCTGTCCAATGCGTGGAGTCGATTCCATCGGTGCGTGAAAAGTACTCTGCCAATATTTGTGACTTGCCTCGAGCTCTCGTTTGCTCGTTGATGGGGTGGAGTCACCCATATAGAGCGCATTTGTGCTGCGCAGCAGTGTGGCTTGTGTCAAATTAAATAATTAAATTCAACTATCCAAACAATTAAATAATTCTTCAAAATGCTTCAAGGCTTACAAAAGCTGCTCATAAAAATACCAAAGTGAAAAATACCAATATATTCTGGAATAAATATGTTTTACTAGATATGTATTTGAAGAAAGATAATATGTACCAACACGTGGAATCAATCTCTCCTCTCTACTGTAATTGATTATATTAAAAATGTGAATGTCAATTACGTTAATAATAGGGATGCGCCGTTTGAATCCTTGAACCCTCGAATGCCATTTAATACTTAATATTAGAAAGTTTCGAGATTTGAGCAAAAATATTTGAGGGAAAAAAAAAATTATTCGAGCAAAAATGAAAACATAACTTAAAAACATAACTGAAAGGGTACACAATTTGTATTTAGTTTCTTGCAAGTGTATTATGTTATATACATGCTTATGTTTTTTCGATTATCCAAACGTGCATTACATACATAATAGTTTTGCTTTTGTTTAGTCAGAAAACTTTTGCGCACGTGTGAACATGTTTTGTAAATAACGTATTTACTGGTATAATTCTCACCCTGACATAATTCATGCGCCCTTATTTTATGGTGCAAGATTCCGGAGAAAACTTTTCCTTTCATATTTCACGCAGCACGTTTCTCTTGACGAGGCAAAATAAAACATATTTCCTAACCCTATTTGTTTTACTGAGACAACTGCCAATATAAACAAGGGCACGTACCAATGAATGATAGCCAGCGGCTCTTCCGCGTACATTACATTTTCCCCACTGGTTCTAAACGTTATTCCAAATGTTTTAATGCGTACAAGCGTAACTGTGAAACATGTGTGTCTTATAATTAATAGTAATATGACACACCAAACCTTCTTAAGACTACAGCATTTGTTAGCTTTCTAAAGATTTTGCGCCTGAAAAAATACGTATTATTTGTGCTAGCGCCGGCAAGTAAAGTAAACAGCCAGAGTATTGGAATAGCTTGCGCATGCTGTTCAGGGTTTAACAAGATGGCCATTATAATATTGTGGCACTGGCAACATGTAAAGCAGGGACACTGGATCATAATGATTACAAGTGTGAGCAGATGATTGGATGAACATGTGTGGAACAGTGTGTGGAGTGCGGGTTAGGTTTAGTTATCGCTAAAAGTTTATTAATAAATTGCTGGTTTTACTGTATTTTTACATGAGGAATTAAATTTTCTAATGATGTTTACATAAGCGCTGACACATTTACTATCATGTGATCTTGCGGGATGTTTTGAAATGTACGTAGGTTAAATATTATTAAGCAGCCATGTTGAAAACAGTTGCATTGTCATTACAAGTTCAAGGGTTGTATTCCATTACCTTCACAGTGCAAAATATGTGCAGCGAATTAGTTCTGATCCCTTCTCACAGGCACATTGGTGTACCTTCTATGTCATTCTACTTCTGGTCAATCTCAGGCACAAACAGCACGATGAAAAAGACAAATGCTTCATGAGCTGGCGCCACAGTAACTGGAAAATGCCAGAAACGTGCAAATTTGGAGGTTAATTTTGGCGGCAACTAAAGGGCAAGTTTGTTGATTTTAGGAAATGTGCTCAGTGTTGATATTACTGAATGGTTCTACAAATAATTTATATAATTCTAATGATGAATAAACGTGATTTTGATGAAGTAAACTTGTAAGGATTTCCATAAGAAATCATGTTTTTAAGAGGTTATGAATTTAACTAACAGTAAGTTTGTGTGTTTGGTAATTAATGTATTTGTAAACTGTTACTAATTGAAATGCACATGGCCTAAAAAAGTTGCACTTTCAACACTTTTGTAGTGTGTATATAATTATTGCTGCATCTGTATGGATACAAACAGCGATTTAATCATGTTTTGTTTTTCTATTGAAGTTAAAATTTTCGAAGTTACAATAATTTGAATGTTATTTCCATACGAGCAAAATTTTCCACTGCTCCATCAAAACAATGCCGTCTCATGAAAGACGTTAAACTAACACCCCTCCATTGCGATCCAAACTGTTCCTTTTTTTTTTTTACATTGAAATAAAGTAAACAGAATCCAAGCAAATGTAACTAGGTGAAAATAAAACAGGTTGGAATGCCAACCTGTGACGTGTTAATCTGCTTTGTGTACAACTTTGAGGTTAATATGTACCTACTTGTGGTGGCTGGTAAATATTTAATATTCAATTAATTTTATTGTGCCTTGTTTACATGACAATTGTAAACACGTTATACTGTCAAATTGTACGACAGGATCACTGGTTTACCATCGCTGTATATGTAAGTGTCTAGCCATTCGTAAACAAGACACTCAAATTGTGTACCGAAAATAGAGCATGGAAGTTGTTCCGTACCCCAGCCCAACATTAAATACATGGAGTAGCGGAACAACAACTGGCAGCAATGCTGCTGGTCGCATCAGTGCAGGAAACGGAACACAGCCTTAGTGTTTACACACACCTTTTTCTATGTTTAGCTGCACAGTAAAATAAAAACAATGTGCAGTAATACTAACAATTGCCCTTTATTTCTTTCCTATAATTATTTCAACTGAGAAGGTAGAGGAAGCAGCTACAACATATAAGTACTGTAGATCTCATTTTAATGTTTACATGAACATTTCTTGGCAATTCCTTGCATGATTAAATAGTATGTACCATGTTAAAAATATCTTATGTAAATATAACAGAGATAGCATTGCATTTGAGTTTCTTGAGTAAAAACTTATTTAATTGTGTTACCTAAATAGTTATTATTGTTTTTGTGAATGCATATTTTTTTCGGGTAAGGTACAAGATTGGGATTTGAGGGGTGGATTCGAAGGACTCTTTAGGATTCGGATTTGAGTAAAATGGGATTCAACCCAACCCCAATTAATAACCAGGTGGAGGCGACCTGGACACAGCAGTGTAATATGACGTATGATTGATTGACTTGAGAAAATACATGTGTGAAAATTAGCCAGATAATTAATCACCTAATTAACTTAATTGGGGTTGTCCAGAAGGGACCTCAAGATAGCAATCAGGAGTGCATCTCCCAAGCTGTGAAAATCTGGCCAGGCTATGGTCTTGACCTTGCTGGGCCCGCTGGTAGCCGTTGACGACTCCTGTAGCTGCTGGCGGGGACCGAAGACGTGGAAGGCCTGGCCTCTGGATGGTGGCGACCCTCCGAGGGTTGCTGGAGGCGGCCGAAGAGTTTGAAGGCCCTCTGGTAGTTGCTGGTCCTCCAGAGCTGGGTGGCGTCGTCTGCAGCCACTGGTATTTCGGTGGTCACCAGCATAGGTGAGGGACTCTGCCTAAAGCTTTCACAGCCGGGAAGGTGCAGCAGAAGTCACTCATGAGGCCTGCTCTGGGATTCCTTTTATAGTGAATTTCCCTGTTCGTAGGCACTCGCAGAGGTGCAGGGGAATTAACCCCGCCTCTTGGGGGTGGAGCTTATTTTGTCACTTATGGGTTCCTGGATCCCTGTCTCGTGCGACACGAGGTGATGTCATCTTGCGCTCATGTATTTGTGGAGGCCGTGACTCTCTGCTGGGTGAGCCAGATCCCTTCAGCTGCACAAAGTTCAAACCTCTGTGGGTTTTCTTAGCAGGAGCGGCAGAGTGGAGATGGTCTCTTCTTCTGGTAGGGGTGTCGAAGTGACTGCTTCTTGGATAGTTTTGGAGTACGGTAAAAGCATGGATCACATGGTTAACGTGTTTAAGTCTCTGTCAATGTGAGTGGGTTCATGTGCCCTGCCTCCATTACTGTTTTTGATTGGAGTCGACTTCCCCATTTGTGATTGCCCATCAAGTTATATAGAGATTGTTTCCCAGAAGTGCCCAAATGCATCATGTGTCAGTATTCTACAGTAAACTTGTGGATTGACTGTTCTAGTTTAGTATGTCATAAGATGCAAGCAGTAAATTATTCATCTCATCATTTTTCTCACAGTTATATGTACGTGTTTCCATACAATATTGATTTGCTGTTGTAGGTTACAAGGCAGATCAGTTTTCGTGGGAGCAGCATTTCAAAGAAACTAAGGCGGTGGCTGCCCCAGCAAGGGCATTCAAACAACGTCCTGCCTGTGGGTTCCGGCCAGACATGCGACTGGAGTGTGTGGACCCTCGCGTGCCTTCTCTCGTTCGAGTAGCAACAGTCGCAGACGTGAAAGGCCACCAGATCAAGATACAGTTTGATGGCTGGCACAAGCGCTACTGTTTCTGGGTGGACGATGACAGTCCAAACATTCACCCAGTTGGCTGGTGCCAGAAGACAGGACATGTGCTGGAACCACCTCTCTGTGAGTAGTATCTACATATATACTGTATATTGCACACATGGCACCAACGAGATAGTCACATACAGTTGAGCCCTGATGTAACGAACATGTAGGTAACAAACACAGCTATCTACTACAGTAAATATTTCCATCCTCGCTAAAATGGAATAAATTGCAATGAAAACATAATAAAAATACATTCGCTGGGCCATGGCAACAAAATGTAGGTATTTCTGAGTAGGTACCCTTAAACCATCTGCTAAAAAAAAATTGGTTAAAATCCATTCAAAACTATGGCAGCTGTGATTTGAGGTGCGCACCTAGCGAGTTAGACTTTGCCCAACACATGATGTCACAAAGGGCTCCTTTGTTCTTCACCCCTATTCCTGCAGCCTCCCTTCACTAGTGCTTAGATTCCCTCCCTCCGCTAGTGTCGAGCCGCCATCCAACCACGCATGCATAGCAACAGCAATCGTCAATAACAGTGCGGATTACAGATCTTTACCTTTCCTTCTCATATGCTCTTTTTATCTTGTGACCACGCTATGTCTTTGCATGTAGTGTTTGATACGTTTTTCAATAGCATCACGAAAGCAAAACTAACTGTGATTTTTTTACTTTTCTTTTTGAATTTTGATTATTGATTGCGATTGGAATTTACTCCATTGCCTGTTAACGACTTGCTTGTGCTATTTTTAAAATAAAATACGATTTTATTTACAGTTTTGGATACAACACGTTATGTTAATAATAGCGCCAACAGCACCCGTTTCTGCTGCAACCAGCATATGTCGCAGTTGCCCTTCAAAAGTATAGTCCATTCCCCGTTGGAAGCTACTTTCTCGGAGCCCTGCTAAATATCTACTTGCAGACCCGTTTTGTATTCTTCCGCAAATATAAATAAACATTGCCATGTGACTGCCATGTAGCATCTGTCAGAATCAATGTTGTTTACATACCATTGTGTGTGTACGTGTGTTCGTATACTTTCACTACACCTAAACATAAACATTGAAATGTGACTTCTACGTTTATACCTGTGAAATTTGTTGTTTACTGTTTACAACTTTTCAAAGAGTTCTGTCTTTTCAAAAACCATTTTGTACGAATAAGCCTATAACATTATTTAGGTCAGCTTTATGGCGTTTTAAAAATGCCTGAATTAACGATAGTTCTTACGGTTACGTTACATTAACATATTTGTTTTCCAATTCATAGCACATTACACGTAATGCACGTTAATATTTTGCAGCGACTGTGTTAAACACTGTTACAACTGCGGGGTAATGAACTGTAGTATTTAACTTTTTGTTATTGATATGTGTTAGGTTATTTCTTTAAAAGGACAGCCTCAGTTCGAATAACGAAGGAATAGACAGTCCAACAAAAAGCGACATTAATATCAAGCATGCAACTCGTGTCGCTCATTTTTTGTTATAGAACCTTAAAATGTAGTGGTGAACATGCACTCAAATAAGCTTACCGTAACTTTTATTCCACTCATATTTATATGTATTGCTATTTACTGTGTATTAGGTTTATTGAAATTTATTGTGGCTGGGCTTGGTTATTTTGTTGGAATTGGTGGTAAATCACATTACACGATTGTGTTTCAAACACCCAGGGCAAAGGTACAACTTTGTGATAAATAAATAGACGTGGATGTAAATAAATAACTTCGTCATAAAAACAGTTCACATGTACAACATATAAATATTTCACATCAAATATTTGAAATCACGCACACACAGGTCCAGGGTAACTATCACCAAACAGCCACGCCACGCTATTTCACATGCAGCGGTTAACGAAACACTCCGTAACAGTGTATTTATTACTGCCGTGGAAACACAAATTTATCACATCGTAACTTGCTTAGGTAGGTTTAAAAAACACAACGCCTACAAACGTGATGTAATTTGAAGTATTTTTTGGAGTGAGTATAATTTACGCTTTGTTTGGTAAAACAGCAACACGCCATGACATCATGGCTCGTCACGTCTGCCAACTTCACTTTGTTTCTGCCCCGCCATCATATCTAAATATATTAAAATAAGTAGTCGAATATTAAAATCTTTTTTCAGTTGTAAATTATTAATTAAATCATTATTTTGCTGTAATAAGTATGAAATATGCTACAATTGAAAACATATACAATTCATGCTGCGTACTAGTGAAGTGAAACTTCCCGAGTGTGAAAGGAACAAAGACAGAGAGAGAGAGAGAGAGCGACAAAGCTTGCTCAGCAGACAGTTTGCTTCAAAGTTGCTCTCGCTTGATAAAACAACACCGTACCATTACGGCCTACTCACGATATTTTCCGTTGTTATTTTAAACTGTGAAAATGAGATGTTGCGATCGGTACTACCTAAATATTTCGATAGGCATCGTTTAATTTACAAATAGTATACTAAAAAAATTAGGTTAAAATAATATTTTAACTGAACTATTTCTTACTGGCCGTTGACAACATGTCGCTGCTCTTGATGTCGTTAATTCACATTTAAAAAGAAATAAATATTAAATGTTATAGAATATATTAATGTTTTGCCTAGAGTGTTTTTTCAAAGGTTTTATTTTCATAAGTCGTTTCCAATCAGGAACGGACTATCGGTCACGTATTTTGCACCAGCTGTGTGCATGCCTGTCAGCCGACAATGTGTGCCTTTACAGGCTCTTAGTGTGTTGTGTAAATGAAGGCATAATGTGGTGCTTCATTCAAACGTTTGTTTATTTATTTATTTATTTCATTTTAGTGAAAAAATTGGCCTTCGCACTGGCTACAAATGTACGCTATCAAAAAATATATTCCTAGTATGTGCCACAATGTTTACGTTTTTGTTGCAGTAAGAGAATGTCCACAGCCTTGAGGAATGTATATTTCTGTCCTAAAGACTATTTCATTTGCTAAACATCTGCCTATTGAATTACTTCAGTATTTAATTTAAATAAAAGTGTTATTTACACCATCAATGACAAAACACTGTCTTAATATGAAAAATATATATTTTTATAACTTGTTGATGTTGTAGTGTTAAAATAAGTAAATTTGAATTTTACAAAACAGCAAACTATAGAAAAGATTTTCAATAACCGTACCCTGTACGGAACCAAGTAGGAAGACCACGACACCCCCAAACCCAGTGGACTCACCTAGCTGCGCACCTAATGGGACTATCCCAGGAGCACCAGAGGCAAACGTTACTTCCTGATGGTGATGAACCAATTATCAAGGTGGGTTGAAGCCTTACCCCTACCCAGCCAGCAAGCAAGAGGCATCATCTGCAAATTCGAAACCAACATTTTTCCTTATTGGGGATACCCCCAGGCAAATTTGACGGATAATGGGACCCAATTTACTGGCATCCAGTGGCAAAAAGCTTGCAACCATTGGGAGTGGAGACATTGACTACCCTCCGTATCACCCACAGGTCAACTTCACAGAGAGGAGGAACCAGGAGCTAAAGCTCTGAGTGGGGGAAGACCATAGACACTGGGACACCTACAAACCGGACATCCTGTTTACCCTCTGGAGCAGGAACAACAAGGTTATAGGCACCCCCCACTCTACCAACTTATCCTAGGCCAAACTATAAGACGACCGGGTGATTGGCAATGGGAACACAAGTCAACCTCCCTCAACCCGAAACCATCAGTCTAGAAGCACTAGCCCACAGCCAGTAAGTCCAAGTGGCCCAGGAAAGGTATATTGAACAAAAATATCCAAAACCAGGACATGGGTAAGGACCTTTGACATAGGTGAGAAGGTCCTTTGAAGAATCACCCACTCAGCCATGACCGGGATAAATTTTGTGCCGGACTAGTCTATAAATAGGAGTGGCCCTATGTAGTAATAGGAAGACAAGAAAATGTGTACTGGGCCAAGGATGAATGATGATGAGTAACCCGGGGGTAAGTGAGGTCATAGCCCCCTGCCCCCCTCCCATCATATTCTCATGCACTGAAAAACACAACGAAGAAGATCCCAGTAGATAGGCAGACCACAAAGAGCCCCAAGCAGAGTTTGAACCAGTTCTCTTCCAAGGCACAGACAGTGGAGAACACAAGCCTAACCTGAACACAGACTCAGAGAACGCCACCCGAGGAGAGGGATGTGAAACAAAGGCAACAAGGAAGCACTGCATCCTCGAGGGTCTTATCAATCCCTGTTAAGATATGCCTCACCTTGCTCTATTCCTTTCACCCCTTCCTGATATGCCTAACACAGAGGAGCCCCGGGACCAGGTTAGTTCACAGGTCGATGGGTCCCAGATCTCCTGACAATCCCTATTGAATCGGGAAACCGCAAGAACACTACCCTGACTTCGTTCATCAATGGAGAAGCTGCCGGAAGAGGAAGACGGGGTTCTAATCTCCTCGATGTCTGTCCAAGACCTAACCACCCCGAGGAAAGAGCCCAGCAGTGACGCGGTACCAGATGGCCTCATGATGCTGTGGGCCGAGTCCAAACCCTGGACAGATGTTTACACTTTCAGTAGAGGCAGGAGGTGCCACCAAGCCTCTGTCTAAGACTACAACCAATGCCCAAGGATAAGTCCAGCAGTGACGCAGTGCCGGATGGCATCATGATGCTGCGGGTTGAGCCTGAACCTCAGACAGATGAGTCCTTACTTGCAGTAGAGACAGGAGGTGCCACAGAGCGCCTGCCAGCCGGTATTGCAAAACCACGTGGTGGCCCACCCAGAAGTTTATGTGGCTGTATCTACAGCATGCGGCCCTGCATATCTGCAGAACCAGTGTTGCCCTAAAGTTCAGGGCCAGTGAACCATAATAAGGCGAGAAATGTAAAACCAGAGACTCTGAAAATGTAAATAATTGAAGGGATTGGAATAGCACAAGGGCTACAATGAGATGGACATCATAATTAGGTAAAAGTGAAAACAATCTGTAAGAGCCAATTAGAACAAACAGACAGTGAACCTTCGTATGCAAATAAGCGTGGAACAGTGTAACCAATTCCAGACATAAAATACACCTACCTGCTGAGACAGCAAACCCAGGACCCTTGCCATTTACCCAAACACTCTCCAAGATAAATAGAAACACAACTCTACATAGTTTGACACATGAAGCTCTTTGATAAGTAAATATAAACACGACTTCCCTCATCTGCATGTGGAATCGCGTAATTCAGGTGGGTTGTGAACCTCAAACAACTGGCATCGAGAGTCTGCCAGCACGCCTGTGGATGCAGGACACTCGCGGACAAAGGCAGCCAAGTTAGTTTGCCTTATTATCAGACAGCACGCCAACCCCTCTCGTGTAACCCTTCCGTACATTATTCAGTGCATTGATTCTATGCGGGAGAGTATGGGTCACAGTATCATATTCTGGACGGAATAAAACAGGTTTACAGTCCAACCACAGTCTGGCCTTTCTTGAGTGAACTGTTCTTGATCTATATCATGGTGTCAACCTACAAAGGAGCAGCAGGGAACCGTGGCTTATGATCAGATTTGAGACTTTAGAATAGGACTGCGGACTGTCCCTTGACGACTGGACCTACATATCCACAACACAGATTTGACACCCACACACACATACTGTGAACCAGGGGTGCACATGTACGGTAAAGCCTAACCACTATAATGACACACGATGAAGAGGCTAGACCACCTGTGTCTGTTAATCCACTCCATCCACCGTGTATTGTGTCTCCGGAAGGAGTGCCAGTCCCTACAAGGAGTGGCCTACCACTTCTGGTTCACACATTAGCTAGGGGAGCCATTGCCTGCCACCCCAATGCAGGAATTCACCCACAGAATGTGAAGTAAGTGAAACGACCGGAGGACAACTGCTGTCCTCGCCGAGGAGCAGTCGCTGCATAATCAACCTTCGTCAGCCTTGAGCTACATGATCCCATGGGAACGAGTTCAAACCACCCACCGACTATTGAGGGCTCACCTCTCAGTTCTCCTCCTTAATTCATTTGGTTTATTGGAGAGAACCCCGAGGGCTACACATCCAGTCGTCCATTACCAGGGCCTGGACTTGCCCCTTGTTCTGAGGATCGAGCGTGCTGACTTGTTCTACTCACCACGTGGAGACACTGACAACAAGCCAGCTGCTTGTCTGACAATCCAGAGCCAGCAACCAGCAAGAGCTACTCACAGGATGCAGACGCCACCGACCTACTCGGTTAGTAGACCAATCCCCAGACTTCGGCCAGAGTGTGCTTGACTCCCGCGACTGAGGCATGCACAAGGTAAACCAGCGGCCTTACCTATTTCAGCCAGCTGTAGACTGTCTTATAAAACTATATCCATACAAGTAACAATGTATTTCAGTTTTGACTTGGGTTCATATTCAAATGAGTACAGTGGACTCATTGAACGGAACACGCATGTACCGATAAACCATATCCACAGTTTATTTTCAGTGATTCTAGCAAAACTCCAATAAAATAGTGATAAAGTTACCTTCTTGTATTGTTAATCAGATTATGCATCAATCTGAAGTATACCTAAGATTTCTCGCAACAATTGTTTTTTAGCTGGTTGTTCATGCAAACTTGTAGTAACTGGATGTGAAATACATCCTGCACACCACCGCTGCGGTACGTAGTCTTCCCAACACGTCTGCGGTGTGGTGTGAGTCAGGCTTTCTACCTCCTCTTACAGCCTGACGAGAGGAGAAGTGGTTGCCTAACAACCAGTGTGGCGACCTAGTGTCCTCTCTCTTTCTCGTCACTCTTTCTGTCTCTCTCAGCCAAGCACCTTTCTTCCTCCCCTTACATGCTTTTGAGGGAAGATGTCTAGCAAAAGAAAAAGTGCGTCCTCTCTCTCAGCTGCTACCCCTTACACAGCGGAAAATCAGAGGAATTTATATTAATTTATTCAATAGACATACATGTTTTGAATAAACGGATATCCTGTAAGGGCCTATTCGACACCTTTTGTCATCTAATAATGGGTAAGCACTGAGCCTGAGTGAAGGGCAACTCGCAAAAGGGAAAATCAGAGAACGGGGTTTTGAATAATTGAATATTAAAGAATTCTAAGAAATAAATTTTAGTTGCCTTATTTATTCATTTCTTCCTCAAAATTACATTTTTTTTTTGCAAAGAAATATACCATATTTTGGTTTTTAAAAACAGCACATTTTTACAAAAAAAAATGACTACAAAAAGTGGAGTGTGGCTTATTTACAAGATATTGGCATTAAAAATATTTTTGCCACCAAAACATGTTTAGAAATTTGTCAACGTACAGTATGTTTTGATGCGTGCTCCTATCTTGAGGGATAGTGTTTAAGGTGCTGACAAAGTCCAGAGTTTTCAATTGTTCCTACCGCGGCATGTTAGAGTTTATGCTGGGCTGGTGGGTTGTGGCAGATTCTGTGGGAGGCCGCTTAGTGTGAGGATACCGTCGAAAGAGAAGGGAATCAAACCCCAGAGTGAGGTGGAACGGGATTGTTTCCCGACCAGGGAGTTCAATCTTCCTCACTACTAAGATTGCCAAGAGGCCGGACGCCAGTTGTCCCGGGGTGTATGAGATGTGAGGGGAGTTTCAGTGGTTCTGTTGGTGGGAATGGATGATCTGGCCGTAGAGATCTGGGTTATTCGCAGCGGCCGCGTAGGCCGATGTGTAGGAACGTAGTTCGTAGAGGGACAAACTGTGTGGGGCTTGGGGACTACCTTTGGCGGGAGTCGAACCCGGACCGTCTTCCCGAAAGCCAACTTAATCACACACGTATTCTGCTTGTCCTTCAGTGGGACCTTCTCGGGTGGGGTAATGCTTGCTACCGGTGGCAGTGTCTCCTGTCAGGTAAGACGTGGCAATTCTGGATCGTAGTCCGACCAATAAGCACCTAAAAACTTATTCGAAGGTGACCACTGATCAAGGGGGACGAACTGTGAGATCGGTCTAGGTATGAATTCAGGTTCTGAAGGAGACTCAACCTCGCTTGAGGCATCAATATTGGGGTTGGAATCTAAAGCTCTCTGTAAGGCACAGCGTTCTCTATGTTGTGTGCGACACTTAGTTCCACCCTTCTTAAGGTGCATCTGAACTGTCCTCTGACCCTTCCGCAGATATGCAGTCATGGGGGCGTTACTTGTTCAGTCACACCCAAGGTCCTGACGTATAGATGTGCAGTCCGGTATTGGGACATCATCGAAAGTAGGCGCGGGTATACCAGAAACCCAGGAGCTGCAGTGTGTCGTGTGCAGACTAAGGCTTTCTGCAAGCTCCGTCTCCTGTGGAGTTTGGTGCGCCTCACTGCTAGTCTTCAGTGCAGTTTTGCTATTACACCTGTCGCAAGATTTACTGACATACAACAATAATACTAAAAACAATTGTGATCCAGGAACTAAAGTTAAAATGACAGTAAGTAAAACAATTTAAATTCATGTAAAATTTATTACGTTACTAGGAAGATGGTAAAGTCCCGGTTAATTTATAAACTAGCTAGACGGTATCAACTGGATTACGCAAGTGAACAGACGAAGGTGAGCCTGATAAGAATAATAATAAAAATCCTAGATCATAAATTTATGCAAAGTATGCTCTTTACAGTGTCTCCAAATTTACGGGCTTTATCCTGCTACCGACCTGCTACCGCGGAGTCATGGAAGTTGACTGGGGTAATGGGTGCAGGGTACAGGACGTTGGGTTACCTCTGGAGTCAAGCCACCCTTGCGATCATCTGGTGCAGTTGCTGACAAGCCTTTTGCTAGCTGCAGGGATGATGCAGTCTTCTCAGTCTGCAGAGGGGGTTGAAGCCATGGCGCAGGCTGAGGAGAGGAAAGAGAGGTCTTCCTCAGACCAGGGAGTGCTCACTGACCACACGGCTTGTGAGCCCGGCATCTCTTCCAAGGCATGCTCTCCGACTTTCTTATATAGTGAAAAACCCCGTGGTCAACGATCTTCCGAGGGTGCGGGGTAGAGTAGCCTTCCAGCTATCTTGTGTTGTGGCAGGAACTTCTTCCGCAGCTAAATGTAGGATAGTGGTTCGTGAAAAATATTTTATTTATTCCCGGGGGTGACGAATACATGCCGGGTTCTGGGAGGGTCATATATTTCATAATTAATTGTGTTAGTCATCTTTATGTCCGATCCTGTCCAACGCATGGAGTTCCTTTGGCCAGTACGTGAAATTACTTTGCCACTTTTTCTGACTTTCCCCGAGCTCTCGTCAGCTCAAGATGGGGCGAAGTTGCCCGTAGAGAGCACAAGCGCACTGCGCAGCATGTTGGCATGCATCAATCGGCCACCCCATGAAGCAACGTAGACCCATCGTCAACAAAACCACTATTGCGTCAGGTGAAAGACGGTTGTCTGACACGTTGTACTGCAGTTGCTTCTCTAGTGTGCACCTCTTCTGTGCATGCGCCGCTAGTTTCCAAGTTCAGCGCGGCCTTCTGTGGGTCACACAACATCTGTTTACTATAAGGGGGTGTAACGGCCTCATTCTTCGTCCTCTTTGCCTCTCTCCTCTCCCCTTGGTTGTGTACCGGTCCTGGTGTCGGCACGTGGAGCCTTCCCGTCGTTCCTTCGCAGCGAGGGGGGAGAGTTTGGAAAAGGAGTTTGCGGGAACAAGTCGTTTCTTTATTGAACCTAGACCTGCCCTCGTTTGTTGGTAGTTCACATACCAAGTAGTGAAAGAAAATATTTTAACAGCATGTTGTACAATAAGTGGATAGCACAAGATATTTTTAAGTTCATTACATTTTTATCTCTGTCCGCGAGAGTAAAATGTGTAGCTAATGGAAGTTTACTAAACATTGCCATTCGCAGAGGATTAACATTAGGGGAAGTTTACCATGGCCCCTGCAAGACAAATTTAACTGGTCTGGTATTCAGCCACCACTGTCTCAAAGTAAACCAATTACGTGTGAAAAACTGTGAGTTTTAAGAAAAAATTCTTATTACATCCTACACTACTCCGGGGTGTTTTCCCATACATCAAAAAGAGATAGAACACAAGGGATAATCTTTAAAAAAAAAAAAAAAAGAGCATGGTAACACAATACACTTAATGGTTAAATAGTTGCGTACCATTTGTACAAGAAATCTCTTAAAGTTAGTTTTGCAGCAGTTAACTGTACATTGACACTCTTATCCTACGTTACATTATCTTGTCATTCTCTTGACAATAGTTAGCATAGGTTTCTGTAATCTTACGTTCTAGGTTTTACATTTTCCCTTTTCTTTTGGTATACGGCTAGTGATCAATATAAATTACCTATTCTCTCTACTTCTTACCGGCTAGGGTACATATAAGTAACTTTGCTGTGCTTTTTCTCTCTGAGCTACTGACATAGGGCTGCATAATTATATTGGCACTGGCCTCAATTACTTTACAAGGGTTTCACTAGCATGAAAAGTTTTCTTGTTCATCTGAGTTTTATACCCTCTAAAGCAAATCACAAATAACTAGGTAAACAGAAAACATTTTTCTTTCTACTTTTAAGTTACGTACATGGGCGGAGGTTTTCTCTACCTCAGGTTAACTAGGCCTAACTTACAATATTTTAAATATTCCTCCTTTTGAGGTTATGTGCGTTTTACAAAGTTCTTACATTGTAATACATAATTCTAACATGTACACAGGGATGAGTTCACTCTCAACTTATTACTATAGGGTTTGCGTAACAATCTCAACATTTTTATGCATGTTTTCAGCCTTACTTGCTGGAGGTGAGAATAGATTTCTTGTGAGTTTAACATACAGGGCTATCTGACTCGAGCACAAGGTCACCCAGTCGCATTTTGAGGAATGGAGAGGGTTAAGTCGTGGTAATGTTCCCTGGCCTGCTGATAGGCTTCAATTACGCATTCACACTTCCTATCAGTGCTCACGGGATTCTGGGACGTTATGTTAATTGTGTCGTATTAATTTTCAAATTAGCAACAACCAAAATTTTCAATTTCTTATCCAATGCTTACGTTACATGAACACTTGGGGAATTTTCAGGGATATGCAAACATCAATTTTCCAGTCTGCTTTCGGGTTTGGTTCTACATTACTTTTACCTCCACAAACAAGATTTTTTCTGGTTAGCAAACTAGGGATCAAGTTCTATTAGAACAAAAATAAATTACCTTGCAGCAGCTGCGCGGGTGACTGGTGCACGGTACTCACTTAAACTGTCTACTCCCGGCGGTGAAGGGATATTGCAAATGGCAGTAGCGCTCACGGGCGGCCGTTTAAATGCGTTTACTGACTTTGCAACCCGGGCGTAGGTACTCTCCTCCTCTCCAGCCTTTTTCTGCAAGTCATCGGTGTCTGTCACCAAGTGGACCGTTGCTGACAAGTGCTGAGGCTTCCTTCCTTTACTCGTCCACTTTCTCCATTCTTACCGGGAAAGGGGTAGGATGGGTAGGGTAGCAGCGTGTGCGACCTAATGTCCCTATCCTGTAGGGGCTCCACCGTTTCAGGGGAGGGGTTTGCCGGGACCGATCCTGGTGGGAGCGGATACAAAGCCACGCCCAGGTCGTCGTCCAGGGTAGGCACTTCTTCCGCTGCAGGAGAGAAGGTCGGGGAGATTTGTTTACTGCGTGCAGGTGATGTCTCGTGTGTTTACTGGCAATTGGCAGCCAGGGGAATGGTATGAATTGGTCGAGGGGGTTTGTGGCGTAACCACGGTGCTCTTGGGGGTGACTGGAGGTTCACATACCTCCACTGGCGCATTCCTAGCGGGTTGACTTACTGGTGACAAGCGATTGGCTGAGTCACGCCAAGATGGCTCGATGTGGACACAAGGTGGATTCCGGCAGGATTTAAACGGAGAACTGACACTGGAACTAGGCGTGTAACAGGGTCTTGCAGGGGAGAACCTCCTCCGGAAGTTCTCCCTCTGGTACGTGTGGTAGGATGGTGTTGGGGGGTGTCTGCCCTCCCCGAGTCCGGGGATAACGACCTACTGTCATGGTTGGGAGGTCGCTTTGTCCATCTCTGGAGTGTCCGGGGTTCAGTTCAGGCTGGGACCTTGAAGATCCTGGGCTCGAGGGTTTTGCTTGGACTAGGGCGTACGAACATTTGGTGCTTTCACCTGAAAATGTCATGCAAAACATTTTAATAAGAAATTATTACTTGTAAATATGTTTTCTTTTGTGTTTAAAGGTTGTTTTATCCAGTAATGTTGATGTTTCATTGTATCTGGCGTAAAATTAACATGTCTTTAAAACTTAATTTTTGAGTTTTTATATTCTTTATGTAAACGAGTTAATGTGAAATGTTTTCTTAATTTTCTATTTACAGTAATATTAATACAATAATTCAATTTTAAAAATTCTCTTTTTTATTGTGTTTATTAGCTAAACCTTATTCACAGATAATGTACATCTCTAATTATACTAAAAATGAAGTATAATGTCTGAAATTGTATTTCATTGATGTAAATGTCAACCCTCCCTTTACTGAAATCCCACATGTATGGAAATTTTCTGACAGTAACGTACGATGGCCTATGATAAGTGACATGTGAACCACTGTTGAGTGAGGACCTGAGGGTGTGAGGAAGGTGCCGTGGTCAATTTACAGTTTTGTTCGTGATGCCAGTATCACGAGAAAGAGAATTAGGAAAAATTCTTAATGCTTGGCTGAGGCTCTGTTGATATAAAGAACATGGCATGTGGCCTTTCTAAGTGGTTCAAAATCAGTTGCCACTATTACGGCCCAACGAATGGGCTGGCCCTTGGCAACTGGTTTACCGTGTTTGATGAGGTTCCGTTGAAATTGCTGCCACAGTTGCTGCAAGGGTGGGTGGCTGCCATTGGTCTCACCAGGATGTGGAGCACTGCTGATGTTGTCGGAGCCAAACTAGCATGTCAGTTGATGGGCTGCTGATTTCCAAACCATGGGTTGTTGGCTATACCCAGAGGTGGTTCTTTTCCTCTTCAGATAGTCTCCACCAGCGGATGTGGCGACCCTGCTGTCTTGATGAGGGGTGGAAACAGTGGTTGTGGTGAATCTGAGAGGTGAGACCTGTCCAGTGGACAGGCGGTATGACCTCTGCCCCACCGCAACGGTGGAATTGTATCGCAAGTCAAGCTATATCTGGAGGCGTATGCTGCCCTTCTAGTCTTCTTCTGGGCACCACCCATCCGGTTGTACGACATAGTAGAAGGTACAAATTACCACCTTGCAAAAGTGAAGCTGGCGATGCATTTCCCTACAGTATACTGCCAAGGGTTGCAGCTGCTCATGCGAGATTCGTACCCTGTGTTCCGATCGTCCGGCCCCGTATAGAGCGATGGGTTTCCCCATGTTGTACATCAGGACACTTGGGTGTGGTATCCACAGGGGTCAGTCTTTCAGAACCAACACGAGCGGTGGCGTAGTTGATGTTGGCCTGATTTGCTAGCCACCTGGTGGAAGTCTTACTAGTAATGGTGGCTCTACCATACTACACCCTGGGGCACGGCATGGTTGGCCTTCTAATGGGTGTGTATTTAGCTTTGGTGAGCTTGATCTTCCAGCTTCACTCTTAGTGGACTGGACACTCAGAAATCAGTACTCAGAAGTCAGTTTGGATCACGTGTGTATTCAATAATAATACACGGTAGCCCATACTACCTTCTAAAACTAATCTTAATTGACATGGAAATTTAAGCTACATACAGCCAAGTGAAGGAGACCCTAAACCTGATTGAAGGCAATAATTCCTGTTAGGTTGTTTACTATAACTTTCCCTATCTACCTACCTTGTGGCCCTGAAGGAACTGGTGGTGATTACTACCAGAAGGATAGTGGTAGAGTTAGTCCTGAAGGGACTGTCGATGACAGTTTACTAGAGGGTGGCAGGTTTGATGTTGTAGACGTGGGTGGCAGGAATGATGTAGATGTCTTCAGGAGCAGTGGTTTAGTCTCCCAGGAGCTCTTGAGGGCGTTGCCGCTGGCACAAAGGAGGCGTCTTTCGGCCTCAAGGGGAGCGCTGGAGGAGGCATAGTATGAAGTTTTCGGGCTGCACAGAGCCTTGTATACAGGTTGATGCTTGGACTGGAGAGATGACGAGGGGTGAGGAAGGAGATAAGCTCCTCCACTTGAGTTTTCTGGTGGTGTCGTCTGCTAGTGTTGATGCTACTTCCTCTCACGAGAATTAAAACAATTTAATCCCAGGAGGTAGGGATGCTGAATTCCCTCCTGGGACAGTAAAATTCAAGGTAGTGTGGGTGAGGGGGAATTGCTAGTGGTATGGTTGCCTGGCTGGGTCGTAGTTCTTCCCATGTTGGAAAGGAGTGTTTTGGTCCCTCTATGTGGGTTATCCTTGACATAAGAAGGGAATCCGAACACCAGTATGTGTTTAACCAAATACATCTCCCATCCCAGGAGTTTGGTTATGGTCACTGTGAAGACTCAAAAATTTTTGTGATGCCAGCAGTCACAGGGATGAAATGAAAATTAAAACAAATTAAATGGATTCGGAAGGCTCCAGCTGGCGGCATCCTCTATAAGGTCTTGTGGGGATGTGAGTTGGTATGAATTCAGCAGTGGGCGCCACTATAGGGTGCCGACTCGTGGTCGATTGGAGGATGCGAATATTAACTACATTACTTGCTGCCATGCATACTTGACACATGTCCTGGGTTTGGTGTGGGCAGAAGGGGTTGTAACAATTCGACAATGGGGGGTCTGGTTTTGTAATACTCAAAATATTCTACTACGCTAGTCCTAAAAGATTATTTCCACAATGCCTTATTTCCTCTCTTCCGAAAGGTGCGAGGTCGCCTACACAGGTCCCTACTTCAAATAAGGGCATAGGGGCAACATCAAGATTGTTGTTATTAAGTGGGTTTTCCCTGATAAAAATATAATTTTCTCTTTGGGCTTCTAATTCTCTCTGCCTTGTTCAGCGTGCTAATCTTTTGAATGTGCTTATACATCCTTTGGTCGCATAGGGATTCTCTACAAAGTAATTAAATTGCCAAAATATAATCTGGTTTCACTAGGCAGTATCCTCTCCTGTCCGGCCTGGTGCAGGCTGGGACAAGACTCAAGGATAAGAAACCAACCAGCCGGTGGTTCCGGAGCTATGCCCCGCTGAAGGGTAGGCGTCTGGAGGTTTTCCTGGATTAGTCCGGCCTTATCCAGGCTAAGACTTTCCAGAAATATCCTTTCCGTTCCTCCCTCTCAGTTCAGGTAAAATGAAAAGCGTTCTCACCACACTAAGGTCCTTTTAACAAGATACAGAAAAAACCCCAGATTTAGGCAATAGCGGGTACCTCCTGGATATATCTGTGTTCAGGCTGAGGTCAAGGTTTTAGCTAAGATGAGAGGCCTTAAAAATCTAGAGTTCGAATCCCTGGCAGGTCAGGTGGACCAAATGATCCCAGTATCCCTTGGCGCTATGCAGACTGAAGAAAATCAAAGGAAATTAGATTCACCTACGCCTACTCAGTGGGTGAAACCTTTATTGTCCTAGGACCATTGAAATTAATTATATAAAATAATGTAATTTTAACCATTAATGACACTGGGAAATAATTAAATGCATAACCCATATAATTCAGAAAAATACACATATTTATTTAGTACATTTGGAAGGACATTGAGGTGCATAGCTCTGCACAATTATAAAAAAAATTAATATAAAAATTATGCAAATGGTAGGTGAAGGCTACCTACATGAATATGAATATCAGGTGAGCTAAATGTGCTAGTTGGAGAGATCAGTCCTAACTGCCTAGGTGGGACATCATCACGACCTACTACCTCGGATATTAGAGGGAATGTTTTCGAGGTAGGGATTCAGGTTGTACCAAGTGGTACAATTTGACATGTGAAGGTTAACACAGTTACAAACACTATTTAAATTCACAGTACTATTTATTACAGTTCTTTGGTACAGTTACAAATGCTTCATGAATAAACAGTCATAATTTATATGATAACTTACAGTGCATAAAGTACATGAAGCTTTTACCTGGTCTCGCACATAATGTGTCAATAATATCTTTTACAAAATTGTTAGGCATTCAAAAAATTCATTAAATAGTAACAGCCCAACTCCATTGGATTACACTGGACCAGTTAAACAAAGAAATACACACTTACTGCAAACCTGACTGGCCTATCAGCTGAACATATTTTGAAACATTATTGTTACCCAAATATTTCTTTTAGACCAAACCAACATCTAGAATAAGGCACGGCATTAAAATAATTCAGTATGGCAATTATACTTTCTCCCCAGAGATTGCATTCAAATAACTCCTTTAACGCTCATGCGTGTTTCAATACAAGTGGTAATAAATTCATTTCAAGTACACAAAATTTTACAGCAAGTATTTTAAAATGTGTGCAAGCACTATTTAACGTGCTAAAACCTTACAGTGTATGCCAGAACTAAATTATAGCATGCGTCGTGGCGGACAGTGCCCAGTAAAGTACACATGCTGAAAATTACAGATTGAAAACAATTAAAAATATAACAAACGGGCAAGCAACCAATTAAGGCCCATTAAAGTTGCAACGTCCAAAAAAACAACATTGATTAAACACAATTAACACACCACACACTCGTTTAATTAGGCAAATGTAAAATAAACTACAAAGCCAAACAGCGTGACTACAATTTTGAATGTGCAGCCCAAACCAACAGCAGCATCCTAGAATTACTGTGCGCCCTCAAAATTACATTAGCACTTCAAGAATTCAGAAACCTCAAAGACTACTTGCCCATGTGCAAATTACGCAACATTCTACTTCTCACCGCTCATTTTGACCCTATACCTCCCTACACAATAATTGTAAGTAAATTGCCTTCTCTGGAAATTCTGTTACTGACAATTTGTAATCGCCGAGCCCAAAGCGTAGTTCTCTCTCATGATGCCCCAGTTGGTTGTGAAGTAGCTGCAGATGAAACCCGCACCAGGCAGGCAGAAAGGTAATGTGTTATAAGCAGCGGCACGAGAAGAAGTAAGCGCATTAAAATTAAAATCAAGCCGCACTCCTAGAAGGAGAGGCGGGTAGAGGCAATGGTAGGAGAAAGGAGGGGAAACCGAGTCTCCAGCGAGGTGGGGAAGACAGTGCTGTGCGCCGTGACTGTGGGACACATTATCTAAGCGGTGGAATTTTGAAAATGTGAGGACGTAGAGATACCTTTGGCTGGTGGCGTGGAGACTTACTTGGGTGCCGGCACAAGTAGCCTATTTGTCAAGAGTCCTGAGGCACTGGCTTCATGTCTTATGCAAACTGAAGGTGCAGAACCTGCACCACTTACCTCTGCCTTGCTCAGGCTTGCTGAGGTCCTCGTCCTTGCACAGGCTGGAGGACCAACGAACACTCCTGTGTGTGGTTCTCGCACCTCCTTATGTACCCGGAATCTCAACTTGCGGCTGTCCGAGGGGTGCAGGGGTTGGTTTATTCAGAGTTGAGTGCTGCTGCGCCCTTTCCCTATCTCCCCTGTTGGAGGTTGTTTACACTATCACCTCTGCTCTGGGGGCTGCAATGGCCTTGTAGTGGGGATGCTGCAATCTTGCATCATCTATTGGAACTCTCATCTCTGGCTTACTGGTATCTATGGTTCTGTTGGAAAATAAACTCTTGAGAAGGGTAATATGAGCAACTGCATGGTGGCTTCGGTGAACAGTACAATTTATTAATTTATTTCCTGTGTCTGTAATCACTACTAGGCTATGAGTGATCCTGCAGGAATGAAAATTATTGTTCTGCTGCTGTATGACTTTTACGTGAGTAGTGTAAATGACTTCCCCAAGTCGAAATGAAACAGCGTTCAGGTGGGGCGCAGTCGAGTGTGTGTCATAGTGGCGCAGTGCGTCATGCGTCAATGGTCTCCTGAAAATCTGTAGATCGGTAGTCGATTTTTCATGTTTTTCAAGTAACATTAATTCTGTTTATTGCAGAACCAATGCATATATAAAAACAATCCACCATTTTTGTTTCAAGCTTATCATTTGGCCATTAACAGCAACAAAACATGTAAACAACTTTGCACATGCTTACTGTTTCCTGTGTTCACAAACAGGTATTATAAATATGGACTAACATATTTTTTTTTGTCTTCACTTGAACTCGCTGGTTTTTGCATTACTGTATTAACTTTTTGGACCCTGTTATGCAAGATAAGTTTAAAATTGTGGATAATGGTACTGTACTTCACCAATATCATTGTTTGAGTATAATAGTAACATAAACATAAGCAAAAAGCTTTTTTAAAAGTTGACTGCACATTGGTGAATCAGCATTACAGATACAGCACATCTGTGATTCTGCATATCAGCATGCACACTTAAACATAAAGCTACTATGCATCACAGAACACAATGCCTTGAGTATTTCTGAGTGCAATGCAAACTTTAATATGGTTCAGTCATTATAAATTACAAGAGAAATTAAATTCACTTTTTACACATGTAGTTTTATTAAATTTTCTCAATGTTCATATACACTGTACAGTAAAGCTCTACAAACCCCAGTGTTTGATACTCAGTCATAAGGACTTCTATTCTCAGTGTCGTAAGCAAATGATCTAATTTATAGGTTTGTTATAAAATCTGACGAACATGCAAGCAACTTGGATTTTCACAACATTGAACTGAGCGCTCCCTTGGTGTTCAAGACTGGAACCAACAGGTATAGAAATCTCCAGAAAGGGAATTGCCAACCAAACGGCTCCCAACCCAACCTTGCACTCCAGAGGAGCACAAGGAACTAAATCTGCTAAAGCACAATCCTTTATGCTAACAAAGGATTAAAACAAAGGGCCGATCCCCCACCAAGTCATCTTACCTTTCTCGTCATGGATTGGAAACTCCAAAGATTGAAAGTCAAGCTTTAAGCACATGTATACACAATGCAAAAGAGGAACAGTAATATCAAATACTAAGCTTTGACAGAGTTCACAGAAAGTTACTAGGGTAAGTTATTTTACTCTCATTTCATTCTTTAATGAACAAATAACAGATAACATTTTTTGTACACTTTTATTATTTATTTATTTCTATACTTATACGTGGACACCGAAATGGCCACAAAACCCCAAGAGGGAGGCAAATACAAAATAAAAACACAATAACCAGTTACATTGCGAGTATTCAGTTAATCGGGTGCACCCACTAAATTATAAATTATGTTATACGTGGTTTTAATTTACTGCCAACACCTTTTATTAATTTTTTAACATGTGAAAAATTTGGCTTTTTCTTGCCTTTTAATAATGTACAAGTTTCAAAAAAGGGAATGAAATGGGCAGCCATAAAGGAACTACATATTCATGCAGAGAGGTAAAAAAGAGTCTTAACTGACATTTACCAGGCGCTGGTTCAGATTCCGGCGCACAGGCGAAAGGTAAAAAAATCAGCTCATGGTCACATCACACCGCAATGGCCATGGCACAAACCAGGAAGGCGTACGTTATACCATGGTCAGCTATGGTTAGAAGTCCCGGGCAAAACATGGACTGAATTCCCATAATAATTAAGGAAACATGATGAGGATTTGCAAAAAAGGAATGAATTTTCTAACAAAGGCAAATTAGAACAAATGAGTAATGCCACAACATGGCAAAGAACTCACAAATGTTTTCTTTAATAATTTACCTTGATTATTGCATTTAACGATGCCCGTAGAATTGTAGTTGTCTTAAAAGCAAAATGTTATGATGTGTTTGAGTTTGTAAAAAATTTTGTGGGATTATTTGGTATGTTAGTATTAGTTGATAATATATTTTACCTATTCTGAAAGACTAGCCTTCTCGTGTATATTTTTTTTGTTATTTCCCACTTGTAACTCTCTTTGTATTCCCACTTGTAACTCTCTTTGTATTTTCATTTCTGTATTTATATAATAATATCATTATGAAATATAAACCTCTCGCAGCTTGTGTGTCCCTATGATGGAGTTGTGGCCCGGGTTCTAAATCTTACCCTACAACCTTGCCAAACACTGGTGGCTGTGGCCCTGGGAGTCTTCTCCATCTGGGGTCTGCAGTCATCGTGCTTACGTGTTACATGCATACTTGTCGTTAATTGTCAGTTTATATTAATTTTGTGTTAATTAACTCCTCCCCCATCCATGTTTTGGTTTTTATTTGCTTAGTTTTCACCTACCATGACTTGACAACTATTCATTGCTTGTCAGCAGCTGAAGAAACATACTCGGAGTCAAGCTGCCCAACTCCAGGCTGCCGTGGGTTGGGTCACTTCAAAGGCCCCAAGTTCTCCAGTCACAACTCAGTGTCTTCCTGCCCATATGCTCACCAGAACATGTCAAACTGTCATATTCCAGACAGGTTGTCTGGCAAGGTAGACGCGCTTGAAGAAAAGACTGACACACACCAAGAAATTAGGTATTGCTACAGCTTTGTCCTAAATCTAGTTTCAGATTTCCATTGAATTGTGGCTAAATTGTAACTTACACACTTTTATTTCAATATTTTTTAATGTTCACAGTAAACCTTTGGAGTCTCGTAAAACTGTCGGTCGTCCACCAAAATGGCGCAGGATAGATGCTGATGACATCAAACAAGAAGTGCAAGAAGTAAATGGAGTTGAAGATGATGAGGAGGAAGAAGAGGGAGAAGACAATAATGATAGTGAAGATACAGATCAGAAGAAAAGAAAGAGGTACAATTGAGATGAGATTTGAAAGGCTCCTGCCGTACAGTCATTTAGTAATGAACTACATAGTAAGTGGTTTGATAAATTTACAGGTATAGACTGGTTGAGTTAAATTTTTCAGCATAACAGATACATAATCCCTCTAGTGCCACAATACGGAGGGCATTAAAAAAATATAAAAAACTGGTATTTTTTGCATGGTGCAGCAGTACAGTTAGTGGTCATTAGCATGTACCACATGTTAGTGTGTTCTTTTTCTGCCTTACATTCTGCATGGTCATTGTGCTCCCAGTCTTCACTCAGTTTTAACTACCACATGCTGTGTGTACCTTGGGGACTTTCAATGGTGACCCTATCATTTTATTAGTGCAAATTCTCTAGCAAAGGTCTATAGAAGGCTCTATATTAATTTTGCAGGAATTCTCTTGGAATATTTTAAACTATAGCAGTGTGAAAATGTAGTTTTTGGCCATGTTGAAGAGTTTGCAATAAGCATGATCTGTTGAAGGTTGTATTCCACCCTCGTGTAAAGTGTTATTTTTTGTTGTGTGTAAACAGATTGTACACATGTGAATTAGTGTATTTTAAGAACATTAATTACAAACACACAGTAACTCCTCAGGTAGACGGGTGCCTTTAGTAATAATTCTGTGTAGTTAATAAATACGCAGAGGGCATGAAATAGAAGTCTGTGCTAGAGTATTGTTCATTGACGTTGATGCATGGCACTTGGACTAGAGAATGTAACTTTGGTGTGCCCTAGGTCAGTTGCGCTCTAGTAAACAGTTATTTGAGTGTGCATAGAGAAGTAAACAGGAATGCTGACTGGAGAGGGAGCCCTCTCCAGGTGACAGGCAGCTTGAGCTCATTCCCGTGGGGTCTCTCCACCAAGTGAGGGGGTTATTCGTGCACACTCTCTTAACAAGGAACATCTCCTTTTCTCCATGCCTCTCCCCAAATGGCATAAAGACTGTAGTGACTCTTAACATACTCCTAGTAGGGCGCAAGCAGTTGATGGTATGCTAAGTACGTGTAGAGTACAGCAGCAGTTGACAGTACGAACCCTGTGCTCCTACCTGCACCTTGGCGCACAAACCTAGAGAGGTGGGTCGTATGGACCGTCTTCCTACTACTGTCGAGGTGTGGTCCAGCAACAGTCGGGCCTCCAGTCCCAGGCAAAATACCCCTGCCAGCATAGGCGGCGCTCTGGCAATGATACAACCTGAGGTGGCTGTCCTGCTCCTGTTTGATAAGTTCCTAGTAGTTGTGGCTCTACCTTTCTGTACACCATGGTGCACAGAAGTGGTGGCTGTCGAAAGTGGTGTATGTTTCCGACGTACAGATTCCCGAAGGGGATCTGCAGTTTTACACTATCGATCATACAGTTATAAAAATTTGGTCTCTTGCTTGCTCCGTCTAAGGGTTGAGTAGGGATTTACCTCTATAACAGAGTCACTCTCGGGATAGGATTTAAATGTATTTATTACAAATAATAATTACTGGTGACATGTACTCTTACTACTAAGCAAAGTGCGAACTTAAGTAAGCTGTGATATACAGGTGGAGGTGACCTGCTCCTAGGCTATCCAAGATCAGAATGACTTTGACTGCTATGAAAATAACTCAGATGCAGTTTCTCTATCCTGGGGTTCTCTAGAAGAGACTTTACAAAAGGGGCCACTACCAATAGGGCAGTGGGTGTAGTTGCCACTCACCAACAAGTAGCGGTGGCTGTGGAACCAGGAGGATCAACAGCAGATGTGTGGAGTAAAATCTTGTAGGCTTCTGGTGTTTAAGAGCTTCTGGTAGCTGTTTATGGTTGAAGCCTCTGGAGCTTCTGGTGTTTAAGAGCTTCTGGTAGCTGTTTGTGGTTGAAGCCTCTGGAGCTTCTGGTAGTAGGTGGTAGAAGCCTCTGGTCATTGGTGGTGGCAGCCACTGGTAGCTGCTGAAGATCTAGAAGACCTGGATATGCAGTAGAGAGCCCCAGCACAGAAGTGTTGAGGCAAGCTACTGGAGATGTTAACTGGCGTCTTCTGTCGTGCACTGCCTTATATATGTAATTCCCTTTGCCGGCCCATGCATGGGCTGGAGTCGGAACTGTGACGTCTGCCCGGAGCGAGCAGGGTGGGAGAAATCTACCCTTGCGCTCTGCTATATGGCCCTCTTCTGTAAGCTTTGCTGGTGTGGCGACACACTGTCTGCCAGGTGCATCTGGGAGGCTGGTGTGTTACTGTGGCCGCTTGGAAACATTGCTTATTTCACGTGCTAGAACCGGCCACTAGACTGGGAGCGATTCTGCATGCACTTGTGAACAATGTGTTGGGTTTGACCCTTCCTTGGGACACATAGTAATACGCGAGTGTTGTGAGGAAGTTGAGATTGAAAGATCAGGAAATACCACGTGTCTGTAACTGTCCCTCCACGAGAAACAATCTTGTAGCCATCTATGGTTGTGGTTGCTGGTATAGTATAGCACATTAGGATGAGTCACAGTCGTTTGGTATAACTCAAAAGCGGCTTCCGTCAATGTTTGATTGCTTTGAGGAGATTAAAACAGGAAGCAGTACCTTCATAAAATTTTTCATCAATTTTACTACTTGAAAGAATGCATACCTTCTCCTTTTTTTTCACCCTTCTTATTGTAGAGCTCTGTTATGAGATCCGTGGTAATAATTATTTCTAGGTTAAAAGTTTTTTAAGCTTTATTTTTTTAGCTCTCCTCACACTGCTACCCTTCTCTCACTCTGGCTGGAGAGTGTATAAATAGCACTGCCTTGCCATACAACTTACCACATCAAGACCAAGCCTTCACTTCATCAAGCTACCTAACATTACTGCCAGTGTCATTCTACCAGCCGTGCTAGGGAGCTGTGCATCTGCTAGAAGGTCCATGTTGAACTCCTCTCGGCAGTGTAAGTCGTCCTACCCCCTTCAGGTATCTCGGACACAGGCTGGGTACATGTTTTATTCATGAATAAACCCACATACTGTGCACCTCAGGCTTCTTATTCCAATGTCTATTGTTATGCCTTTACCCTTACCTTTCCTACCAGGTATTAAAGACTGCTAGTAAACACACGGAGCCACGCTCAATCTTAGCTGGGCGTCTGGGAACTAGCTGGTGGTTGTGCTTCAAGTAGGCTTCACTGGAGTTTGGGACGGGGCTTGCTACTCGCAACTTCCTAGAGGCTTGGTTACCAGGAGACATTGTTTGCTTTTCCAAACTGTGCCTGTGTCTGTTTTAACCTGCCACATGCTGCAGAGAAGATAACCGTTGTCCAGGTTCGATGGACAGTGAAGATATTGGAGCAGCAACACTGTGTCCAGAGGGTTTATACCATGTGTCGAGAGAAAGCTGCCTGCTAGAGGGCAAGGTGAATATACAACCTGGCACATCATCTTGGGCTCCTTCCAGGGTCTTGGGTCTACCCCCCACCCGATATACTAAACGGCTGATTCCGGCTCCTTGTCCCACCAACGTGTCCTGCTTATCCGGCACCATCAGCCATGTTAGGGCTGCTACCTCCCTTCAGTAAGCCTGCTCCCTCCAGCGACCTATGAGGAAGAAGATGGAAGATACCAGCCAGGCCAGCACACCCAGCATCTCTGCTCTGAGGGAGAAAAGATGCTGCCAAGCCACCAGTACCAGTGTGGTGTCAGTTTTATGGATTTAAATTGAATTTTAGCCTCCCCTTTGTAACTGGAGCCTAGGTAACTAGTGTTATTTTTCAGTATGAAAATAATGAATGATTCTGTCACAAAAGGTGAATGAAACACTAAGTGAGCATATGCTCTTACTGAAATACATGTTTGTATCCTTTCCACGCTCGTTTCCAGCAGCCTTTCAAAAAATGTAGTTTGTAGTTTCTGTGATAGGTTCAAACATGTAAATCCCCCCTCACCAATTAAAACTGTTTCACCACCACATGGACCACTTACTGATGTTAATAGTGCCAACTCAGCTATCCTCAAGTCAATAAAACTGAAGGAGAATATGATGATTGTTTTTTTTTCTGTTCTTAGTACTGCTACAGCTAAATGGTGGCACAGTATAAAGAAATTGGTAATGTTTCAGTTTATTTAAAACCTGTGCTCTTCAAAGTTTTTTGTATGTATTTATAGTTATAATGTGTTTTAAAAAATTCCTAACTCGGAACACTAGTATCAATGTGTAATAATTCTGATAGTCATACTGAATAAATGTTTGTCTTTAGTGAATTAAGGAAGTTGTTTCAAAAGAAAGTCCTAACCGAAAGGTGTGTTTTCAGGCCTCCCGATGACAAAGGATGTCAGTTACCTTCCAAGATGGATGTTCTCCAGAAGGAACTGCAGCAGTCAATCCTAAACCCTGGGTATGAAGTAAATGCCAACAAGGTGACACCTTTCCTGTGGGCAAAACACTCTCACTTTCTCACCAACTACCTGTACTCAGCACAGTCTGCAGACAACCCTGCCGCCTGGACCAAGGAGGACGTCGCGAGATTTGTTGCTTCCATCCCCGGCTGTGAGAACAAAGCCAACGTGTTCATAACACAGGTAAATATAGTGCATACTGTCTACTGCAAGTGCACAACATGCCCCTGATTTTACTAAGTGCACACATCGTTCCTGGAAATCACTTAGTAAAATTGCTACCCCCATAAAATAAATATTTTGACCCATTTTAGCAAAGCCTTCAAGTTTGTTGACCATGAGCTATTATTTCCAAAGCTAAGATCACATTTTAAATTCTCCAAAATATTGTTAGAATGTATTAAAATTAGGGCTGGGCGGGATCCCGACTTTTTGGGAAATATATTTTCCCGGAAGGTCGGGCGGGAAATAATTTTCCCGTAAATTTTTTGGAATGAAAATTATTTACGCTATTTTCCTATTATTGCTGTGTTCTACAACACACATGTAAAAGTGGGTCTTCATGGCCCTTATCTTGCCAGCATTAGTAAATACAGTGAAAGTCCATTGTAATGATTGTTTATATTGGCACAAAAATCTGTCGCTATAGCGGGCTTTCATTACAAAAAAATTTAAAATTTCACATTTACAAATTTGTTTTGGTGCAAAATTAAATTTATATGGCGTAAAATTCCATCAGTAGCGGAGAACAGATGTGACGCATGCAAGGTTTTGGAGCGGAGAGGGTGGCAAGGCAATGCACAATGCGCGCTGCTGTCTCCACGTGCAAGGTTGGCCAAGGTCATGGCGCTTCCTGTCGCCACGGCGGCAGCTGTGGGCGGGAACACGGAGACAGATGGGCGGCGTGTGCACGCAAAGTTATTATGTACAACTGTCACTTGGTACATTTTTTTACTATAATTGAGTGAACAAATTTTATTACACTATTAACAGTTAACAAAAAATCAGTTTTGTTAGTGACTATGCGAATGCAGAGTGATTCATAAAATAAGCATTAATTAGCAAAATGTGCGATAGTTTAGCACCAAAATACACTTTTAAAAAAACTCTCACAATCACTCATACTTGAAACAAGAATCAATGTTTGTTCGCTTTAACAGCTTGCCCTTATGACAAACGACAGGACCTCTTGGAAAGCTAGCAACTCTCCAAATATATACGCTGTATTTGCATGTTTGTAAGGCAGTTACATAATCTAGGCCCTTAAAATTTCTATACTTACTCGTCTTATACAGTATGATAACATAAAAATATTGCCTGACAGGTTGCTACTCTAATTTACGTGACATTGATATTAGTATAAAAACAATGACATATTTTCTAAATGTCACAAAACAAAAATGTCCACAGATGCATATTCTGTACTGTGAAATGGTAACTTTCATAAATAATGTCACCCGAACATTTGCTACATGTAGTACCACATACAATGTATACCGTATTTTAGCATGTACAGGCTGCATGGAACTGTTTTAATAGCCTGAGGTTTGTTCACGTACTGGAACAACTGACTCTCAACTACACGTTTCCGTGAATCGATTGCACTTGCATGCATCCTTCATGAACAGCACAATATTGTGATGCACATGACTAAAGTGCTAAAGCATGTGACTAGACCCTATGTTCTCTCTCATGCGCACTTCCCACATCACAAATAAACAAACGTGAGGCAGAGTGTTCCAATTCGTTTCTAGTTTCATTTTTCTTAATTTGTGTGAGACCTTTTGTAAGGTTTATTCTAAACAATACGTGTTTAACTGCTTAGCATGCAATGCTGTATTATTTTGGTGTTATCATGATTTCAAAAATAAAATCTGATATGGCGGCAATTTGTTAATTTGTCAACTTCAAAGTTGTCAAAGCGTAAATTACAAAAAATATACATTGTAGATTTTGTAGACAAGCAGGTCACATGGGCATTTTGTTAACAAAAAGTGCCAATTGGAACGCGGCTTCATGATAATGGAAAAGGAACGAGCGAGTTATTATGCAAAATTTAAATAAATTAATGGTTATGGAATATGCACGTTAATACGGAGAAAGGGCAGTTGGTCGATGATAAAATTGCACTGTGCTGGTGCATGGTAAAATATACGCTGTAAAAATTGCCCAATAAAGTGATTTGCAAAGCAAAATGTGTAAATACCCAGAACTGGAATAATAGCTGTTTAATCATGTGCGCACCACTAGGAATAATGGATTTTCTGTCACCACAGAAATGCTTCCGTTTGAAGTCAGGGTAATTGCAACTAACAATAACATTCCTGGAACAGAATTTAATCCGGACATTCACCGGTGACTCGATTGCACAACATGCGGGTTATCAGATTACCCAATTCTTAGCAGCTGTTCAGTGCAATAATAGAACTTATAAATAATTTACTTGTACTCTCAGGTCTATTCCTTGATGATACAGTGCATGACCTGAGATGTCATTTTATTATGCCAAGAAACGTTTTTACAATTTATCCATTTTTTTTCCCCCAAAAAGTCTTGTGTATAGGCAACATTGTATATTTTCACATGAAAAATTATGGTAATTTCCAATGATTGATTTAAAGAAGTTTAAAGTAAAAACACCAATCCATGGGTAAATTTACATTTGATTTTATTTTAGGAACAGATATTCACGTTGCGTTTCACTGTTAGCTTTGGCCAATATTGAAACTTTCTGCGTTGCGTTTACACAAATATACAGTGGCGAGTGCACAAGCAGTATGTGACATAATACAGTCGAGTGCCGGTGCAGGACTGGACATGCGCGGTGCCAGCCACGCAACCACGACAGGCATGCTGTGCGGCATTGTCAAGTCTACGTGTGACCAGCTGGCGGCAGCAATGTTGTCTTGTTTCACGAAGTCCATGCACAGAAACCATAAACACTTCCCCCCCCCCCCCCCCACATTCATTTGTTCTTACATTGTTTTTGAAGGCAACTACTGAGTGCGGCTATTCAAACTATCGTTGTAGCGAAAATAAGCCCACACTGCATTCGTTATTATAGACTTGTTTTTCCCACTTAGTATATGGGCAATTGATGGTGCCGATAAAAGTTATCATTATAGCGGGATTTTTGTTATGAAGCATACGTTACAGCGGACTTTCACTGTAATAAATAAAAGCAAATCAACGTACCTATGAGTATTAATGGTTTCATGTGACGCATGTCCGGTTAGACTGACAGGCACGATGGTCGTGCATTTTGTCCGCTAGACTAAAAGCGGGCTGGTTTTGTTTAGATAGATGGTATTAGGCGAGGGATGTTGGCTATTGGCATACGCCGTCTTGATTGGTGCTGGAGATGCTGTTCGGGATTACAATCGAAGCAGGCTTGACTGCTTAGTGACTAGGTTTGGCCTCATGCTCCCCTTCTGCCAGCCTTTCCTTCGTGGGAAGTGCAAGTGCACTCAATTCTCTGGCAACAAGGAATGCTGCGTTTCGTTCCCTACGTTTTCAGCTATGCCTATGGTCATAAGGCATTGAGTTTCTGTTCACAGTATACTAGGTACACCCTGATGCAAACATACTAGACACAATTTACAGTGTCAGTCTGGTTTTAGCTTGCTGACCAGGCTCTGTAAAGTCTCCACTCAGCCCCCATGCTATATGGGCTAATCAGAGACGTGGAGTTGTTTGGGTCACCAATGCCGCCACTGGATGTGCATCCACACAGGAATGGGCGGCAGGTCTCATGCTACAAGATATCCCAGCACTAAAAGTGCTGTGGGATAAGGCAATAACTCAAGACTGTTTCTCCTCTTTGGGTGAAGGTGTTACTAATGGTTGTGGCTCCTCTGTTCCTCTCCGCCGAAACTGAGAAATTGCTGTGGCAGTTGGAAAGAAACAGATGGCCGTCTAATGGGTGTGTAAGAAAATATGATGGACCCTTGAAGGGTGCCCGTAGTGGAAGTTAATTCCGTTATTATAAATTACTCGGTTCTTATCAAGGTTGTATGTAGCAACCTGTATCTATCAGGCAAACAGGCAGATACTCTAAGAAATAAAAGCTGAAAGGTAGGAAATAAAGTACATTTATTGACGTCCCAGTAAACATGCGACGCGTGCTACCTCCTACCAGGTAATTGAATGCTGAAGGTTACTACGCTAGCCAGGTATAGGCGACCTGGTTCTAATGAAAAACGGGAAAGAATTAGCTAAGTGAGAAAATATATAATACTTCTAAACTGTTCTAATGAAGATGTCTTGAAGAGGCTCAAAGCTTCGAAGTTCTCTGGAAGTCCCAGCACTAGCAGTGCTGTGGGATGTCGCAAGATATGGAACAAGAATGAGTGACTGCCCCGAGCCCGGCAGCATCATGACTCGTATAGTTGAAGTTTGTATGCTGCCGGCGCGGGCTGCCGTGAGGGCGTGACGTCCTTCTGCCCTGGGTGGTTGTGGGAAAACTCTGATCACCGTTTCTGCTTTGTTCCTTGTCGGAAACTCTCTGCCTTGCCCAAGATCGGGGCAGCTTGTAGGCTCTCAGCGTGGGGTAGAGGGTGTGGCATGCCAACTGGGTTGCGTATCCTTCGGGTGAAAAGAATTCGCCCATAATTTCCTGTTGCCTGTAGGGTAGGCAACGTGTTACTCCCGTCTGTAGTAGTGGAAGTAGGTGCTCTTGGCGATGAGTCATAATCGTACTAGTTTAGTTGTATAAGCGGCATGTGTCAGTCTCCCCCCTCCCGTTGCGATGAAGAGTCATCGTGGAACAGGTGACAGAGAAATGCGTAGGCCCCCTCTCTGGACTGTCTTAGAAGATAAGGGTAGACGTTGGTAGACTTGATGAGGCAGATAGCAGGGAAAAAAAATTTTGCTGACAGGTGGGCAGGACCCTTAAGCTTGTGTGGCTTGACCCGCGGTAGCGCCGTGTTTTCTGTGTACTCTGGTCGCCCGACTGGTGAAGCGAAACATGTGAGAGAGAGTGGTGCCGGCTAGCCGGCGACCTTGGTTCTCTTTCTCTCTTCTGGGCGGGCGTCCTTCTGTACCCTTTGCCCTGGTGATGCAGTGAGAGAGTGTATTCCCCCCCGTGTTGCAAAGATTGCGTGGGTAGGAAGTTTCGTGTGTCTGGTGTCTCACCATCCTTCATTTCTTATGCGTGCCATGGCGATTCCCGGTACTGGCCAGACGTATGGGCGGCCTTGGCGGTACGTGGAGGCATCAGGCGTCAAGGAGCAACTGGGGGCATGTTGTGGTGTCTGCTTCTGCCGCAACAAGTTGGGAGGGCACTAGTTCAAGGGACGTTTAGGCAGTGTGGGGAAGTGACAAGTCCTCCACCCAGACTGCACTGGTTCCTACCCGTAGGGCAGGATGTTTCTCTGATGGGGCAGTGCGAGGGAGAAAGATCTCAACCCCGACTGTGGGCAGCACAGCTGGTCATGGTACCAGGTCGTGGGCAGCATCGACAATCTTGGTGGCCAGGTCCTAGGGCAAGGCAGTGGAAGGGAGATTCACCTCAACCTTCACTGCGGGTGATGTGCCTGCTGAGTAGTGGGTGGAATCAACATTCTCGATGAAAGCTGCTTCTCGCGTAGTAAGATGGCGGGGTGGAGCACTTCCAATGTGGCAGCTCGATGTCCAGGTCTGCGGGTATTCCTGCATTGCAGGATCTGGGAACGAAGCACGTCTGTTGCAGCTCGACACCCTGGGGAGCAGAGTTTTCTGTGTAACAGTTGTGTCCGAGCTCAACATCCAGGCTGGCGGGTCTCCCTGCATGGCAGGTTCTTGAGGCAGAGCACTTCCGGCATGGCAGCTCTACGTCCTGGTAGGCGGGTTGTCCTGCGTGGCAGGTGGTTGGGGCGTAACACTTTTGTCCGAGCTCAATGTCCAGGCTGGCATGTCTTCCTGCGTGACAGGTTCTTGAGGTGGAGCACTTCCGGCTTGGCAACTCGACATCCTGGTAGGCGGGTTGTCCTGCGTGGCAGGTGGTTGGGGCGGAGCACTCTCATCGGAGCTTGATGTCCTGGGTTCCAGTGGTCTAGTGGCATTGCATACTTTATCTTCAGATCCAAAGGTCGACTTCAATGAAGTTGGAATGACCTTGATCTTTGGCTTCGGAGTTGTACTAGGTGGAGGGTAGGCCGTCCCGGGCATAGAGACGCGTTCGGGAACATCCCGACTCTAGTCCACCATTTTACACTGACAGTGCCTCAGGAGTGAATGCGAAGATTCTCCCACGCAGACTGTCCTCTGGTAGCTAGGGGAGGAGTGAGTTTAAGAGCCTCATTTGGTGAAAGGATATAATCTTCCAATAGAACTTTAATCAGATACGATCAAATCAAACTATCCAATGACTAAGAAAGGAGGGGATTACTCATTAGAAATTGTCGTCGAGTTCGACGGGCTCGGCAGAGAGAACTGTCACAACCTTAGAGTGCACCACTAGTTGAATCATCTCATGACGCTGCACCGCCGTCCCCAATACATGAAGTCGCTGTTGCCGCACCACGCCTGATTTAGCCGTTTATAGTGTGTGAGCACGAATCTGCACTAGATTCCGAGCTAGGTATCTGCTGACCGTTGCCCAGCTATGAGTATGTAAGCATTTACTGTCCATCTAAACCGGCACCGGTAGCGAAGCCTCCTACCCCTTCCTCAGTTATTGACTCTAAGGCACCGGCAAAGTGTACAATCCGTATGGCAGTCGGGAAAGTGCTCAAAATTACCATACCTCCCAAAACCACTCCAAAATTCCGAATAGCTTCCCCTCCGCATAATTTCATCCCCACTCATAAACCTACTAGGCCCGCTCCCTTCAGATGTCCAGGTAGCGAACGGGACCCTGAATAGAAACTATCCATAGTAAGGCGGCCCATTTCTGTCATATACACCGCCTGACATGGTAGTGTAGCAAATAATTAATTTATTTGGACAGTTGGCATCCCGTTTTTTTGGCAACCTTCACGGTGAGTAAGGTTGCACTCCCTGGGAGGGAGACGTTCGAAATCAAGCTCATCCTGGAGTTTGATTCCTCCTCCTGAACCATTGTAACACTTCTACTAGGCTGTATCCCAGAAACAACCCCAAAACGGGCAAACTCTAACCCGCGAGGCATAAGGAACCCCTGCTAGAAACAAATACGCTGCTGAAGAGCCCCTATATAAACTCCCGGAGGGCAATCAGCACTCCTAATAATCAGTGCCACTCGGTAGTACCAAGGCAAGAGCTAGGTACCTCCTCCCACTATGAAGCTGAAAAGGTGGAGTGCATCAATTGGCACTCAATGTGGGGCGTGCACAGCTCCAAGTAGCTCAGTCTTGGGAGCTGGGACCTAGCCAGACACTCCCCCTGTTTAAATCCTCCTTGCAGAGGAGCACCATGTTCGACTTCGGGGAGTCAAAGTAAACACCCCATGGTGTTCAACTTTACTAAATTCGTGTATAACTCTGAAGAGAGTTTGCATGACCAACAGGTGGAATTAGTCTAGGCTAATTCCGAAGAAATCCAAAGTATCTAGTGTCCTGTACAGACTATCTAGTGTCTTGTACAGACTATATAGTGTCCTGTATCAATTATCTAGTGTCTTGTACAGACTATCTAGTGTCCTGTACCGACATGTCCCGGAACAGGCATAAATATAATACAGTGTACCTATTGTCGTAGACAATTCCACTACAATTTCTTAGGATGACCGGACACACCTAGGTTTTCTGACGCCCTAGAGTTAGGTGTCAAACTTGTAGGCAGGCCCAGGTTAGGATAAGTCGGTGGCCTGAATGTGAAGGACAAAGTTACTACATGGTACATAGTATCTTCTGTAACAGAGAATACCATCACCAATGTATTAGGTTGACCTACGAACGAGTAAGGAACCCAGGACAGGTATATTAGTGTGAGGCGTGCCAACAGGAACACACCCATGGGTCTACAAACCCAATATCCCTAACCAGTCCCGTAACTTCAGGAATACCCATGGAATTAGTGTTACCCAAATTCTATGGTAAACCATATACGTACGAGAGTGCGAGAGAGAATTGAAGGAGCACCTCATTCTTGTAAAACAAAGGGTAGGCCGTGCACGCCACCAACTGGGTGGCCAAGCCCGGAAATGGTGGGAAAAATACGGGGAATTCATCGAGGGATGGGTCCCAGTTGCCAAGGGCCAGGAAGTTAGCAAGACGCCCCCACCGAGCAGTGAATGCATCCCCCCAACCCAAACATCCTTAACTAATGATAAACCAACACAGTCTCCTTTGATTCTATACAATCACGTTTTTAAAGCTGTAATAAAACTCTGAGGAAAATGATAGCACAGTACACATTTATTTTGCGAATTTGCAGTTTTTTTATATTTTATTTTGCGACTTTTAGGAAATTACTCTAATGTTCTATAAATATTGTAATTATCTTATACACCTGTCGTGGCATAGTCCGTGGAATATGTGGGCTAGGCCGCGACAAGTGTATCAGATAATTATGGTAGTACATATTTATATTTGTGCGTATGTAATAATGCAGTTGCATCAGATAATTATGGTATGTGTGGGATGTACAATAACTACTCAATTTGCTTGCTCGTGCCTATCAGCACTCACTCTCAACCCATGTGTATTGCACCTCAGTTATGTACCATGAAAGTAAATGATGTCAAAAATCATTATTGTGGTATGTATAGGTTGCCTAAAAACACCTCAAGGTTTGAAGTGGTGGAAAATCATTTTTGCGAATTTTCGTGACTAAATGCTAACTGAATTTAAAAATTAATTAATACGAAAATGTTTACTGTCAAAAACATTCACAAAATAGTGTATATTTAGAATATACTTGTATAAACGGAAGAAACTGTTCACGCATGAGCCAGTGGTTGTCACAATAATGCATGCCCGTCATGCATGTTTCTCCATCCTGATGGGGCAGCGGGCGTCTGGCGTCGTAGTCAATACATAAAGGGAGCAGTGCAAGCTAGGAGGCAGGTGAGTATGTTGACAGCTACATCCTGTTGGTATTGGTGACCTTGTCAGGGCAAGTGATAAGAAACAGGCCGGTGATGAATGGTCTAGGAGGGAGTAGGGTGGTTGAGTGGAACAGCCTGGAGGGAGGTAGAGAAGAAACCAAGAGACTGGTCGGTTGTTGGTTGGAGTAACACCAGAGGATAATAGGGTGGCGACTTTAGAGTAAGACATGGTCATGCTATTTCAAGGCAGCAGTTGCCATTCTTATTCCAAGAACTAAAACTGAAAGCCTGTCACAGAAGCAGAAGGGACAGTGGGAGAAGCTACCCTGCTGTGAGATAATCATCTACTGGAAGAGGAAAGAGTGAGGGAGAAAGTGAGATGCCACTCTCACCCCACTAGGCTGTGACAAGCACTGATAATCATCAGTAGCCTGTGATGCGGGTCACCGAATTACTAGCTTTGCAGGGGTCGCACTGCAGGTCAACCTTGTCTTTTTTTTTTTCTAAACTACCTTATTCTAAGTGTTAAGTATAAGTCCGAAGATAGGGTCGGGTTCTAATTGCATCTCAGGACTGAGCTCCTTACGCCTAAAGGAGATTAATTGAATACAAAGGAGGCAGGTATCGCGGCCAAGAGAGCATGGGTAGGCATGGCCATCACTTATGGGGCCATGCCTACCTCCCTAAGTGTAGTGTAGTTAAAGCTACATTAATAAGTGGTATGGTAAAATCAGCATAGACACAGTAAAACCCATACCGACAGAAAAGGAGTTAAACTCGTAGGAGCACTAGTGAAAATGCTAAAGGAGATAGCAGGTGTGGAGTCCATGCTGTTTAATATTGGAATGAAGAATCTAGTCGAGATTTGGGCCAGCATGTTAAAGGCACATGCACCCTTGAGGTGTAACTGCCATCCATATTCCTGCGCAGGCAGCCTGACTACCCGCACAGCAATATCGACAGCAGTGATTTCAGGCAGGGTCCTTAAGCTTCCAGCCGAGGGCGCAAGAAATCCAGGCAGCACAGTCATGACACCTACTCCATCTTCGCTCTTCTGCGCCGACCTGAGGATCTCCACATCGCAGTTGAAGGTGGGGAGTAATGAATCAGGTAGCCACTCCCACCCCATCCTCCAAAATCTCTCTCGGTCGTAGGTGAGCAGCACTTGGCGTGATATCCAGGAGCTACCAGTTGTGGAGGCGATCCCGCTGGCCCACGAGTGAAGGCTGACACCATTACTTCCAAGTTCCGATGCTGTTCCATTCCATTCCGCACACATCTACAGTTGACAGCCCGCAGAATCCAGCAGTGGAGTGGTTTGCCACACTCTGCATGTTTCAGCACCTCGGGTTACCCCCAACATCCTCCGCCTTGATCGTTGGTCCGCCCCCAGCAGATGCGCGAAGCCATCAACAACGGAGGCACCCAGGTTCCTGATGAACATGACCGTCCGCCACGAGGGCCGCCACCCGAATCCGGTCAACCTTGTCATTTCAGCATTTAAATTCTTTTAAAAGTAGTATGTAATATGACATTAACTACATGACAAATGGCAGTGCTTCAATTTTGCTCTCAGTAAAATAAGGGTGTGCTGAATTTAAAACAACTATACATATTGATAATGTTTAATTTTCTGAATATAAACAGTTGAATTATGCTGAGTAATGTGGTACACAACCTCACAACATATTTTTTATATGATAAGTTTAAAACATAAATTAAGTTGCCCTGGCCTGAGATTATTACTAAAGTATTTCGAGTGCTGCTTTTATCTCCGATTTTGAAGAATTTATGTGAAATTTATTTACCTATTTTTGTAGGTTTACTTAAAGCATCAAATATTACATAGTGTGATACTCACTTAACACAGATAACCATCAGGTTTCCAAAATACTTTAGGTGCTAGTAGAAGTTTTTCAGTTCATTACTCATACTTCCATTGGATCAGTATCTGATATCTGCTGTATCAGCAAGGAAGTATCAGTTCGTACTGGAATCTCTAAAAATTTGTATTTGCTCAGCACTAAAAAATGGTATGAATTAATGTAGAGATATTTTTCTAGAGTATTTTCTATAAGTAACATACCTGTTTATAGAAAATATTTTTTTTTACAGCAGTAGGATAATGACTTCTTTTGAGTGTTTGTAGTAATTCTCTAAACAAAATGATTGCCATTTTTCACAACCCATATTGCTGGTAAAACCTGATTACTACGTAAATATAAAAATAAATGCTATGAACACACTTTGAAAATGCTGCAAGGACACAAAATTAATGCTATTTTCCACCGCCTCTACTCAAGTTGCTCACAGCTGTGTGAATATTATGCTATGAATAAAATATGGTATATTATAATACACTTGTACTTCTAAAATTTAATAACTTGTAAACCGTTCCTCCGATCTCGACCTGCGAAGGTTTTATTGGAATGTTCGCTGCCAGTCGAGATAATTATGGTACTCATTTAAAAGTTAAGGATCCCATCCTTTCTCTGTTTATTTACGTGGCAATATTAATTTAAAAAGTGATTAAAAAATAAACAGTGGCTGAAAGTATTAAGTAATTAGGGCCTCAAAAGTGCTCACTGTACCGTGAAGGCCTATAAACAGGAAAACTTCTTAAATGGAATTTTATTAAATGCGATTCACTATATATACACACAATACTTGTAATGCAATATCAACAATTTACATACAGCCATACTTTTCATGCCAATTTAGAATCTTTATCTAGTACATTTTCAACTCTTGTTATTAAATAGTGAGAAACAAATTGAGTCCAGAGTCTAGAATCAAAACAAGAATTTGGTCATTTAATTGAAAACAGTAAAAAATGTGGAATCATCCCACCACATATTAATACTAGAGCTGGAACATTTGATACTTCAATACCCCTCGATACTGGGCCGTATCAAAAGTATTGAGTATCGCGACGTCCATGTCGATACGTGTATTCTATACTTTTTATCGAATCGTGTATATGGCTTGGTCCACCATTTTGACTATTGTTACGAAGCAGCACCGTTTATTTTCGCTCTGCAGTTTACTAGTTTCGGAAAGCCCGTGAAGTGTCTTATTTATTGAATGATTCAGCTAATTATTTTGTATGGATGTCAGAGAATTATATGTAGTAAGGATTGCAACAGAACAACATGTATTCAAGAGTTGCAAATATGAATTACGAACAGAAAGTCGGTGTGTATTGTAAATAAAGTATTTTGAAATGGTTATTAGAATTTTTGAACTGTACATGGCCTAAAAAGCCACCATTTCAACTTTGTTTTGCAGTGTAAAAATAACACGTTTATTTTATGGGAAACTAACTTTGTAAAAAATATTTACCCCGAATGTGTTTAGTATTCGAATTGGTACGAACTACATATTTATAGCATTTTCTTTTGGTGAGATTCAAACTTGACAGGTTATATAATAATTTGAATATTTCCTTCATACAAGCAAATTTTACTCTCGTCCATTAAAACAATATGTAATTTAAAATGATATAGCCTCCTAAGAAGAGGTGTAAGACATCGCTGTCCCATGACAGACATTAAACTAAAGTCTTTCCCAACCCCATCCAATCAGTTGGCAATAAAATTAATGGAGCTCCACCAGTATGACTTTGCCATAACAAAAATAAGGTAGGTTGGAGTGTTAACCTACATTGATCATAGCATTTGTTTACACTATTGATTTATTCATAGACAGAGCAGCTGTTGCTCAAGGATAGATTGTGGCCGTGCTACGTTTCTATAACTGTCAAAATTTAGTGATCTTATTGTCAGTATTCTGAATGTAAGTACATATTTAGTTTGTGTTTTGTGTGTGCACAATCTGTCGAAACGACCAAAGCAAAACAAACAGAATAATAAATTTATCTCTTTTGTGTGTGTGCGTGCGTGCGTGCGCACACGCACGCGAAAAGAGAGAAATTTATTATTCTGTTGGTTTTGTATTTATGTGTGTGTATATATAATATAATCCCTGTCTCTCTCTTCCCCTCTGTTTTTTTTTTTTTTTTTTTTTTATCATTCATTTAGTGAACAAGCAGAGAAAATTTTTGCCCTTAAATAATCTTGCTTTGTTTCTTCATTTGAATTGGAATAACTAAATAAAATGAAAATTTGAATAGAGGAATAACCCCCTTTGGTAATTACTCCATATCCTTCATATTTTTGGTTTGATTTTCCTACAATTTTGTTATAATGAATAACCTCCTATAATGTTAGAAATTTCGTTAAGGCTAAGCCTTAATGATATTATTTTTCATTTTCATTTTGTGAGAAACAGTCACATCCCACTACTCTAAATATTATCTTGCATGATTTTTCCTTGGTTTTAAACTTTATCATAAATTTGGTCAAGAATAACGAAAATGTAGTGAAGCCATCTGGTAAGACACTAGACGAACTATGACACAAATACTTACTGGTAATTTGGGCGCCAGTGGTGCTTCCCAATCACTGCACTATTGTCACACAGGGTTCTCAGGGATGCTGTGGGTTCTGTGTGTCCATCTCACTCGTGCGTACGTACAAACACGTAGGCAATACTAAACTTTTACTAGACATACTGGAAATAAACACGTTATAAAATACATGTGGCTAGGACACTGTCACTACTGAATAAAATAGGTCAGTTCACTGTAGACTTGCTTTTATTGTTACTATGCATACACATCAACGTGCCAATGAAATTATGGTTATCTCGGTCATGACTAGCCAATTCCGATTGGGTGCTCCCTAGTCTGAAATTACTCTAGCAACACGCCTAGATGGATGATCTCACCAAAGTGCGTGAAAGCACAGCCTTCAAAGGAGAAGAGGGCCGACAGTCGCTAGGGTGGACTGACAGTTTTTCCCTGAAGACAGGACACTTGTGAATTACAAATGAAACCCTTGATACATTAACACGTGTGATCATTCGTCATCACTAATGTAAACTCTTCGGGGTTCGCCCTCCAGCACGTGGGTAGTGTTGTGACGGTCTATACACAGAGCCTGCTAGGACGGGAATATTTGCACCGTACACTAATTACAAAATTACATAGACCCTTGAATGATACATGAAACAAGATGCGGCACAAGATGAGTATTCATAATAAACACCTCTCACGTGTGTGAAAACAAGTTTAGATGGTGCGTATGCCGATTGATGAAGTTAGTAGCGGACCACGTGGTGCAGGTGAAATTGCAATATTTCTGAGTGGAAACGGCAAATAAAATTCAGACAGAATATTATTCTTGCTGAGAAAATTATCCTCTTTACGATTAAAGTGGATACAGGTTTGTAACATGCCTGATGGTGGTAAAGTCAAATATTAACATCACTGCGTGGTCAAGTGCAAAAGCTTCAATTTACGTGAAATTACACGGAACCCTGACAAAAATTTAACATAGGGACCTCAATAAAATATTGCACATACAAAGTTACATAAATAAGCTCTCAAAACGCAACGATGGCGTATACAAGTATTTGGCATCAGTCGGTCACGCGGTTATTCATGATGTTGCTGTAAAATATTTTAACATAAAAATTACCCTCCAATACATACATAAAAACGAAGCCCTTAAAATTGCGTTTAGCAATAATGCAGAAGTTACAATGAAATACCATAAACATAGGCGGATGGAGCCTGATTAAAATTGTGCGGGTCGCGTGACCTCTCCGACATCTTTCTCCTCCTTCTCAATTAAGTTAAAAACACCACAAGGGCGCAATAAATTAATAAAGTAGAAGCATAATGCTGGGGAAAATATCTGACAAAAACGCACGCATACAAAGGTAGACCGGTAAGCGAAATTGACTATTAAAATCTACATCAGTGAACAAAAGGTTGTTGTGCGTACGTGACAGTGTCTTACCTCGCCAGCTCTCCTCGAAAGACTGGCCGCCTATGGGGTTCAAATAAGCGGAGGTGCTATGCACACAGAGTAAAATATTTTATTAGTGAAAATAAAATGGCATAAATTATATTAAATATTATTTTACATTAAAAAAAAGTTTTTATGAATTTTCATATTATTTCAGTGTCTCTTTATGACTGCGTTCATGCAGGAATATCAGTGTTCTTAATCTCAGTGACACGGGCACCTTTAATTTTGTAACCAAACAATTAAAAAATAGTAACAAACACTTGATACATTTTAAGACATATTAAACCCTGCAAATACAATATAACACATTTTACACGGAAAAATGACATTCATATGAAAGTTAAAAATTATTGGCCTCTTTGCACACGTGTGGGACACCGTGGTGAACACCATCATGGGCTCTAGAGCCGCTGGCTGTTAGCTGGTGTCAGTAGTTTACAAAAATTTGATTGCATTATTGAAATTTTTTTTACTCCAGATTATCTAGTATCAAAAGTATCGAGGATATCAAACCTAAAACTCTTATCGAGTATCGAAAACATGGTATCATCCCACCCTTAATTATTACCTATGCTTACATGTTAAGATGAAAAATATTTGTGGGTTGAGTCATGTTGTTTAATCAGTTTTGTTCGTTTTTCAGCACATTGATGGTGAAGCATTTTTGATGATGGCTCAGAGTGATCTCATAAGCATTGTTGGCTTCAAGCTCGGGCCAGCCATTAAAGTGTACAACAGTATTGTGCTGCTGCGACAGAAAACTGGGACAAGGTGAACTGCAGTTTCGTTCCATGTTTTCACATGAACATTTTTTTTACTGCCGTTGTGGTGTGATTGAAATCATTGACTGGATATGAAGTACCTTCAAAAATGTACACAGTATGAACAGTTGGGATTATTGTTGTAACAGGGTATATCCAAGTGATTTGGTCTTTTATATTTGCTTTTTTTGTGTCAAGATTTGTTAGCTGTGTTGTCCATTGTGCTGTTTTCAGTACTGTCATCGCCTGCCTCTGTATTATGAACTTTGATTATTGTTTTGATTGCCCTCTCACTCAATGGCATTAAATTAGTATAGAATTAATTTTGAAAAAAAATTTGCAAATATTGTGCGACATGAGAATTTGACTGCCATTTGAATTGTATATATATAAATGATGATGATAGCAAAGCTTACTAACAATTTTTTATTTTATGTTTTTGTCCAAATAAATGACAAACGAACAGTTAGAATCATATTTGTTTATGTCTAGTCCATCTTCTAACGTACCTGAGAAAGACACATTGAAAAATCAGTACTGTTACAATTTCTCTAAGTCAGTTGGCGTAGCCAGGTTCTTTAAGTGATGGAGGTCTTATTTAAATACAAGAGTTAATACTAATTTCTTAATTTATTTACAAGCACTACAAATAAAACATTTGGACTTAATACCTCACAATAAATGGTAATCACTTGCTATTTACAACTACTACTATACAGTGAACTGTCAGTATATAAGAAACACATGTACAGTAAAACCTCGTTAATTCGAAGAGCTCGGGACCTAATTTTTATACTCTGAATTATCGAATTAAAAAAGGTTATTAAAGAAATTCACATTTTCCCTTACCAAAGTAAACACAACTACAGCCGCAGGAATAACTACCCTCTCAAAGTTACAACCCTGTTTTGGGGAACCATTAAATTTTTGTTTTAAAAAAGACAAAAATTTGAAGGAAATTGCCTGAAAAATATATTTGTTGCACTTATCTTGGTCATAATTATATGTTCGATTGTTGCCTTTAATTGCTACGACAAAATATAAAAACAAACAAAAAATGGTGAAGTTTGGTTATAAACTGCAGGCAAATGTTGTCTCTATCCCACGTTGACTGGCCGGGCGCCGGAGCCAAAAAGGTCGCTCCCTTCTTCGTCTTTGCTCCCCTCCCACGATCATTAACAGTCTACCCTCTACAGGTACGTCATCCTCCTCCCCTTAACCACGCCACCCCTGCAGCTTTTTCACTCCCTTCCTCCATCATCCAGCCACGCCCGCACCACTACTCTCCTTTCCTCTCTCCACTGTCAAGCAATGGCTACACAGCATCAAGTTTCCTTCCTCCCTCCCTCCTTCCTCCCTCCCAACCACCCTGCATTCTTCGACAATGCTCTAAGCTCTCTTCCACCCCCCCCCCCCCCCCCCTCTGTATCATCTCTTTTTCTTTTCCCTTCCCACTTTGTACATCTTCCTCTTGCTCCAAACACCCCTCCGTCTTTAAAGACAACTGGATGTGAAATACGTCAAACAATCCTGTGTTTGTCTTCACGCTTCATGCATTGCTCTTCTGTACGGATTATGTTAACGATGGCGACCCAGCGAGTCCCCTTACACACAGAGGAGAAGTGGTTCCCTAGCAACCAACGTGGCATCCTCTATCTACCTCCTTTTTCCATCTCTCTTCTTAACCATGTACTTTTTTTCCTGCCGTTTATATGTCTTCAAGAGGGAAAGCTGTTGTCTAGCAAAGAAAAACAGTCTCTCTCTCTGTGCTACTGCGTGCACTTACTTGCTCTCCCTACATGCCTGGCGAGAGGGCAATCAGTAGAGTACATTGTAGCGGGCTCCACTCCAGGGGGCCACACATGACAAGTTAAGGTTCTACAGAGTATAGATTCCATTGCGGGGCCCCTGTTTAATCAACAAGCCTGGCTGACCCGAGAATGCACCCCCCCCCCCCCCCCCGCCAGGCATCAGGAAGAGTATGATCAGTGTCAACGTCGGTGCCGGAGCGGCACAAAGAAGGCCACAGAGAAGTCAGAGGATCTCCGGCTATCTACATTCCCCAGCTGCTGTTACTATTGGTGAGCATAAATCCGGCCTGGCAGTAAGGCGCATTCCTTATCTCGAGGTCTCATTCTAAAGGTGTAATAATCACGTGGCAAGGCTAGGGTCTTTGTATAACCATATTGTCTTGTATTCTCGTAATTAACTTACCATTACTTGTATGACTGTATTCCCTTAAGTTTTTATAATTATCTTGTCATATCAAAGCAAGTTAAGTAAGTAATTGTGTGGAGAATATTGTTGTAGTATTGTGATAAAGCATCATTCTGTTATAGCCAAAGTACTGTAATAAATGTGTTTAGTTGAATTCCCATTTTCATTGAATAGCAGACATTATTAGCTACCCCCCAAATAGGCCCTTACCTAACTAGAGTTGTAGTACAAACTAAGCAAGAAGAATAGTGATCAAAAGGCATATTAGCAGAAAGCATAGGTGTTAGGTAGGCAGGTCGTTACACTGGTGGAGGTGCTGTCTTTCCTTCCCGCTCGTTGCCAAGCAGAAAACTCCACCACGCACGTAAGTCAATTACCTAAAATAGACGTTCGCAGCGAAAAACATGTGGCAGCGCCTCAGACTAACCACGATGCGTGTAGCGCATACCCTTTTTCAGTATTAAAATTACAATTAATTTTTCTCTCTATCCCTCTATATCAGTTTTTAATAAATCCAGTTGCTTAGAATTGTGTATAATGCAGCGTAGGTGTGCGAACATGCGACAAGCTGTTAGCTTCCCTACGGCCAAGGCCAGCACATGGCAGACGTCAATTGAGGTAGGTTAATGCGTCATGAGCACAAGTCTGTAATCGCACAGCAGACCTTGCCACAGCGCAGCAACGTTTTGCCTCCCGCTATCCCCCTTTTACAGTTTATGCGTCTCTGTGTGCTTTGTTAATGTATGTATTGCATGACAGGACATCTGTTCCATTTGATAGCATGAGGCACTCCATTTGTTTTGGTGTGAATTAGGAGTGTCTTCACAACACTTTAAGCTCACCACACAAGTCCGCCACACAAACAATTAGAGACTTAGTTAAAACATTCACACATCAGGCGCATCGACACAAACACTGGCTCTACACGAGCATTTGAGAACGCAGTTAAATACCTCTACACAGAACAGAGCACACTACTTCAACACACATCCCCTACACAACAAAATCCATTACTCGATTATTAATGTCACGAACCACAACACCTATCCACATTTTACCAACCAGGTACAAGCGGCCATTCACCACCACGCCCACGCCCACGCCAGACACTTCAAACCACAAGTACACACCAATTCTCTATTCCTGCCACTAACTCAAACCAAACACCACAAACAACCAATCAAGTACACACAGTGATACCGGAGACACATCACATTCCCACATTTGCAGGCGAAACACATGAAAACGTCAAAGAGTTCCTAGAAACATTCAACGCCGGTGCTTGAAATTCCACTTAAAGGGTACGGCAAAGAGGGCGTATGAAAACCTTTATTACACAGGTGGGCAGGAACTCTCATCGCAACATATTGAAGATAAACCAGATTTTCTCGAAAATTAAATCAATATTTAACCAGAGTATAGTACCCGTTACCCCAAACGAAAGACATTTTGACTGCCCTTCAGAATTCAGTATACATTACCAGCTTAGATTTTTATTTTCCGGTTTTTACAGTATCCCCGTCAGAGAACAGGACCGTTGTAAATTAGCTTTTACAATTGATGGCGTAGGCCTTTTTTCAGTATCAAAGAATGTCAATGGGTTTAAGCACAAGTCCCCAATATTTCCAAATGTTTATTAATGAACTTTTAGGACCCCTCCGATAGACGGCGGCCATAGCATACATAGATGTCATTTTTATTCTTGGAAATACTGTTGAAGAGCATTTGGAAAATATTAGGAAAGTTTTTGACCATCTCAGACTATTTAATGTTAAAGTTAATACCAAAAAAAGCACATTTGCAGAACCAACAGTTAAGGTCCTTGGACACATTATCACCCCTAACGGAATCTCCACGGACCCCGAAAAAGTAACGGCTATTGAGAAAATGTCACTTCCCCCTCCCCAAACAGTAAAACAGCTCAGAACCTCCTCTGTATGACCTCCTACTTACACTGTTATATAAGGAAATATGCTACCATCGCCCAACCCCTTATTGAACTTACAAAAAACAATGTCCCCTTTAAGTGGGTTGACGAGCACCAAAATACATTTGTTAATCTCAAATCAGCAATATCGCAAGCCCCCATACTACACAAATTTCACGAAAAAAAAAGGGAAATAATTTTAGCATGCGATGCTAGCAATGAAGCGGCAGGCGGGGCCCGTATACAAATAGATCCACAAACTAAACAACTGCAAATTATTGCTTTTGCCTCCAAGAAATTTTCACCCCAAGAGGCACGCTGGAACACAACAGTACAAGAGTTTGGGGTGATTAGATGTTTATATAACCATTTCAGGCAATATTTGTACAGGAGACAATTCACTATCGAAACTGATCATGCAAGTTTGAGATATCTCTGATCTATGGCAGACCACAACCTTAGAATTAAAAAAATGGCCATCTCCCTCAGTGAATATGATTTCGGCACCCAAATTGTAAAAGTTAAACTCAGCACCCTTCCCGATGTCCTAATCTGTCTGATCACTGCACCCCCATTCCCGTTCACCACATCATGCTCATCAAATCAAAGAAACCATGTTGACCTGCACTTCCCCATTTCTAGGTGTTTGCTGAAGCCCTTTTCCAGAATAGTAGCAAAGCAACTGAAATCAAAAATGCGGTGACCAAATATATTAAAAGTCACTGGACAAGATTAAATATAATTTCAGTAATTCCGACCCAAAAGAAAAAGACAGAATCGCAATATCAGCAGCCAACTAAGAGATTTTCCCTATGGCTACTATTTGCAAAATCTTTACTACATTTATTAAGGTTAACATTCAAATTATCAATCAGAACAATCACGCCCCACTCGACACAACTTGAATTGACCTCATATTAAATTGTACCATTATTATCCTTCATTCAGGCAAGTTACATTACTTCCCCATATACACACACCTCCAGGAATATACCAAAATTGATGATGATTCTATTTTTCTATGCCTCATAACTAGAGACCTGAAAAATTAGGAAACGCAATAATGCAAAAAATAGCGTGAATTTTCACATATAAAACGAAAAATTGCAATTTTTGAGAATTTCAGCTGTAATTCACAAATTGTACAAAATCGTGTAGTATTTTCGTGAATTATTATTTTATGCCACATAGTTGCTTCTTAAGACGTATTTTATGTGTTGTTGGATATTCGAATACAAATGCATGCATAAGTTGGCCAGTAGGTTTCTTCGATTTATCATCATAACGAAAACATGTTTACTTTCCAAACACATGTATTTACGACCATAGATAACATGATCGCATTAGATGATGCGTCACATAGGGTGAAAATTCTACTGCACAGCCCTGCAAAAGTTTGTGTTCATTAGGAAAACACGCTGTTGTAGTGTTCACAGCCACCAAGCACTATGTTATCTATGGATTTCACGCCATGTTTACAGTCGTAGTATCATCATTTTTCAACCAACAATTCTTAATTTTTTACAAAGCGAGCTGCGCGGCAGTGAAAAATGTGTTCATATGCATTTACTTATGTAGAGTATATTTGTAAATCAATTTATAACATATTTTAAACTTTTATTCGTCCAGTTAGTGGGATTTTCATCATACTTATTATCTGTAAATATATGTGGTAAAAAATGACACGTTTTGAAGAAACGAAAGTTTTGCCACAGCATGCCTAATGAAAAAATCTGTTGTTGAAAGTTTGTATGGTTCTAAAACGTACAGGCAGATTTCTCTAATTTTTTTTTCTCTTCGTACAAGGCACTTTTTTTTTTTGTATAAATGGTTTACATTATTCTTTTCGTGAATCATATGCCCTTGGCAGTGCATTGTGAGCGTTTGTTGTTCCAGGTGTCAGGCAGAATACAAAATCATAAATAAAATCTGAAATTATTTTTAATGTTGTCTGTTGATAGAGGGAAGGTAGTGTTTCTGTCTTAAAACTGTAACTGTGTATTTATCTGGTAGTGAGGAATTTTTGCAAGGAAATAACAATTGATAAAAAAACACAGCTTATCAATAGGAATCAAATTGTCAATTTCAGGTTTTACGAATAAAGTGACATTTCTCAAATTAGGTATGTCTTTATAAAGAACACATTAAAAATTTGAGTAATTCTTATCCAGAAACCTGCATTTTTGTAGCAAGAAAATAACGGCTATTTTTTGACAAAAATAACACGTTTTCTTCAAAAAAATAATATTTTTGAAAAAAAATATAACCTACTTTTTCAGGTCTCTACCCATAACAGTTAACACCTTCCCGTTCGTAGAATCCAAAAACTGAAACATGCTCTAATTAATCCCAACCAACTGATACTAAATATCATAGGTTGAGCCGCAGATACGAACTTAAGCGAACTGTGAAATATTTTTGAAAATCAATACCCCACAAGGCCCATTCAAACTAACAAAATATGACGCGAATTGCATGCGCATACGAAGCCGGCCTTTATGTGATAATATATTGTTTATTGTACTTATAATTCAGATCTCTATGTTCACTGTTAATGTTCTACGTTTTAATTTTAGTTGAAAGTGTGTTACAGAGTTTTTATTGTATGCGGAAAGCAGCCAACAGTCCCACCGCCAGTTCTAGTTCTGTGTTCTAATCGCCTTGCCAAGCTGTAAAGGGAACGTGCTCGCCTCACCGAAAATGTGCGTACCGGAGGCAGGTGACACGAGGTGCAGCCACCCTTCCCTTCTGCTATCATGCCACTCCGCACCTACAACCTGCTACCAACCATACAACGTGCCTGGGGTCTCACTAAAGGTGACATGCAGCTGCCGGAGCTACCTGACAATGTTGGCAGCACTACATGCTCTCACGCCTTGCCTTGTGCAGGCGCATGATGGTTGCTAGAGCAACCGCCACTATGGACTGCCGAGGAGGTGGAGACTAGGAGTGGGAGCCATTCCGCTCACAGGGCTGCCAACTTCACGTCCCAGCAGTGATACTACAACAGCAGCAGCGAGTCGCTACTCCCACTACCAGACGCGGTTGGCGACATGCGCCGGCTTTAGGTGCGCCTTATGCATGCGCCAGCCATTGTCATGGCAACCAGAGCAGCTCACCCCCGCTGCAGTTTGCCACCGCTCAAGGTTATGGCAGTCATATGTTTCCAGCTGCGAGATGTTCTTAAGATGCTTACCAAGTTGCCACCAGCCTATCCTTATTTTAATTATGATGTTCCCTAACTCTAAGCTACTATAATTGCTATGGATGGTGATATTTAATGATACTGACACCCATATAAAACTACCTGCACAAAGCAAACAGTTTGTTTTTAAATTTAATAAACATAATATACTTGTTCTTATTGATTACAGTATTTCACATTTTACTACACACACAACGGCAGCTCACTGCTGAAAAATGCTACTGAGAAATATTGAAACACTGAAACTTCTATGGAATTCAGAGTTTTAATTGAAATCTTATTGAATCCAAATGCATGAAATAGATTTCCTCTACCGTCATATTTCTCTGGCTGACTGTACAATTTAAAAGTAAAGTATATCTTGACTGGTATTGAAACAAAGAGTAAGAAACATTTTTAATCCCACTAAATTCTTCAAAGTCTACATGCTATGACATTTTAATTGATTATATCAGGCAGACGCTAACAACTTTAACTCTTGAATTCATATCCACGCTTTGTCAGTGCTAACCTATGTTTATTCCCTGTCAGATATCCCCCCCCCCCCCCCCCCCCCCCACCCCCACACTTTTTTCCTTTGTTACAGTGGAAGAGTACAAGATCACACACGCCGGTAGAGGCCATATGTGAGCCATGTAAACATGAAAGTAGTATGTTGCCATTACCAATAACTCTCATTGACGCTACTCATTTGTATAAGATACGGGCATCCACAGTCCCTGTACAGCAAACTGTGGTCCCCGCCCATTGGCTCCACCAACATTAATTTCACCTTCAGTAGCTTCAGCTCACCACAGGTATCCTCTTTTCCAACATCACTACTGCACTGGACACAAACTGGAAACTGAACCACTCCCAACTATCACAATTGCCAGACATCCCTCCAACCACACATATGTTAAATTCCAAGAGAACCGTTTGTTTAGCACCATAGATCCTTTGCACTATGATTATGCCACTATGGCAGCCATAGGTCTGCTTATGTTTTGCACCATTACCTTGTACATCTAGCTAATCAAGATCACAATCATTCCCAATTGTCTGCAAAATGTTAACTACACAGTTACAAATGGGCCAAAAGTTTTCCATATACTTATATTGTAGGAAATAAGTGTAAATGTAATCTCATCACCTTCTACAGTGAATTTACTGATCAAACAATGTGTTTACAGTTCTTTGATAAATATTTTCCACAAATATAATTCTGCTGGAAATAGTAAGAGGTAATTAATCATAGGTACAGCTAATTTCTCAGACTTAAAATGGTGCTTCTTAGAAATGATTAAATGCAGTATATTTAATAGAGAATTGCTGCAATAGCTGACACCACAGTTGATAACTCAAGGGATTTTCCAAAATGTCAAGTTGTAGATTCATTGTTAGATGCATTTCTGTGTGTGTTGGAAAAATAGATTGAAATACTTTGTGCAATTAAGGCGATGACTTATCAGTACTTCGAAAGTAATTCACTTTATTCCTATCTGGAATTTGTACTAAATATGCTGACTACAAGTGAAGACAAGTAAATCAATATTCAATGAAGAGTATATCACAGCACTTTGAGAATTTATTTTATTAAATAAAGCAACCAAGGGCTGCAGTTACAAATCATTCTAAATTAGTTTGCCTATTAGAATCTATGGCTAATTAGCAATTCTCAAATTGCAGTATAATAAAATTTTACTGAAATTCTTATGAAGTTAGTACAACTAATGTCTTTTATACCAAGTGAGACCTAGGCCTATAAGGAACAAGGATTAGGATTCTTTTATTCTCTCAGTGGCTCAGTATTTTACATATTGTATATTTATGCACATCATAACCAATGGATTAAATGAATCAGGTGTCATGGCAATTGCAAAACTCCTGAGTTTATAACCTGAAATCATTTTTTAGCAGTGTTACGAGGTAACTATTTTTTTTTACCAAGCCAATCATGGGCTATCTTAAAAAACGATTAATTATGAAATATTAGGTAATACAAACATGCGTACCACCATCAAGTAATTATTTTCTAGTATTGTCTATGTGTACATTATTTCTCTTACCCCCTAGTTGTAATAATGTGTACAAGAACAGCAAAGTAAATAGTAAAATTATTCAGAGGAAATCAAACCTGTAACTGTTTTTATGTCTATAATAATAATGGAGAAATAAAGAAATTCACACATTGTAACCTAAGTTAGCTCACTAGGTTATAAGATTTATATTATCTAAACTGTTTCATTGTTACTAACTGTAATGTGTATTCTGCAAAGCAAATCACATATGTCTTTAATACAAGCTTCCAATAAAAGTAATAGCACCGCTGCAGAACGTGCAAAAACGACACTACTCTATGAACAGTGCCAACTAACGTGTAAAAACTTGGTGCAACAAAGAATGTAACACTGTGCTAAATAAACACATTACACAAAATTGCAAGAACACACTAACGTGAAACGCTGCCCACGTGGCTTACAAAAATATTCTCTAAACCTAATGTATGTTGTCACAGTATTGTTCCTAAGAATGTAAGTATCAATTATGTTATAGCATAAGTATATGTGTTCCCATATATGTAACTTTTAGATTCCTTTTTAACTTAAAATTTAACTGTTCCCAAATGGAACTCAGTGAAACAAAAACAAACATCACATACTGTAAAATTTATAACATCTTGTAAAGAGAATTGTTAATGACATAGTATAATACTTAACTGTTAATACTTTGATGATGGTGAGTAACTTTATATTCAATTTAATACAAAAAGCAGATTTTCAGCAAAACGGCCAGCTCACTAAGAATATCGCTACGCCTGACAATGCATGTCTTCACCGTGCAGGTTAGCAAATATCGACATAAGAAATTTTTCAGACAGCTAAATATCTAAATTCTAAGTCTCCCTTTCAAGTAAAAAGAATATTGTATAGTTTAAATTTCTTAAGGAAATTTGCAAATCAAGCATAAACCAGCAGGCACTTAAAAATTTTATGTTAAAATTGATGCAGTCAGGTGAGAGATGAGATGAACAATGACACAAATACATACTGGTTATTTGGGCACCAGCGGTGCTTCCCATTTACCGCACTATTGAGACTTGGGGTTTTCAGGGATGCTGTGGGTTCTGTGTGTCCGTCTCACCCATGTGTACTTTAAAAAAAGTTGGCGATACTAAACTTTTACTAAATATATTTATCACTTGAAAAACACATGTGGCTAGGACACTCACTACAAATGGAAGGGGTAAGTTCACTGTGAGACTTGTTTTTATTGTTACTATGCATACACAACGTGCCAATGAAATTATGATAATCTCGGTCATGACTAGCCGATTCTGCTTGGGTGTTCCCCTGCCCGCAATTAATTTAGCGCACGCCTAGATGAATGATCTTGCCGAGGTGCGTGAAAGCCCAGCCTTCACAAGAGAAGAGGACCAACAGCCGCTATGGTGGACTGACGGTTTTCATTGGATCTATGGGTATTGGTGGGATGTCGTCTGGGTTTTTGTCCCAATTGACAGTAATGGTGTTTGATTTTCTCAAGTATGCTCTACGTTGACCGTGATCGAGAATACATTGATGGTGTATAACCCATGGACATCCTAGTATAACGAATTCGGACATGTTCGGCGAAACAAATTCTGTTGGGAGTAACAATATTTTGGATTTTTATATTCAAGGTAATCCAGCCAGTTACTTCAAGAGTTGCGTCTGGTTGTGCCATTCTTTCCACTTTGTTCTGTAGGAGGAGTTCCGTGAGCTGGTTTGCTGTTAATAGATTCTGTCTAATGAAATTTCCTGTAACTGCAGAATCAAGTAAGGCGAGTACTTTGTTCTTTTTTAATTCCACCTGTATGTGTGGGGCTACAGGAACTGGTGCTTCCTCACTTAGTCCTTGGAGGATGGGCCCTTGTAAACCGGGGTTGGCGGCCCGCTTGGAACCCTGCCGTTGGTGTTTCCCAGCTTGGTTTGCTAGGTAGTCGCTGCGGGATATTTGCTGATGTGTTGCCTGCTTGGTTGGGCAGTGTGGTGGCTCCCTCTGGTTTCCGCGGACTGTCTTTGTTCCAATTATTCTCCGGGCAGAACCAGCACTTGGGTACAAAGGCCCTGTGTGGGGTTGTGGTTTTTACGCCTGTAGTAGGTGCCACGTTATGGCGTTCGCACATCGGGGTCCTGGTGGAGACTGGTTTCTCAAGGCTCGCCTGAGCTGTGAAATTCTGCTCAGTTTCTCTAGCTTTGTTACCCATATCATCCACAGTCGTATGGTTCGCTGTCAAGAGTACGTTGCAGTGACTTGGCAGTAACATGCGCCCTATTGAGCGAACTGCAGTAGCCTCATTGACACCTGGAAATACTGGTTGGAACATTTGCTATTTTCTTTGTATGAAGATTTCTGCTTCCTCTTCGAGTACCTGGGTATTGCTGTTGAACTGGGTGGTTCGTCTAGCCAACGCTTCCTTGTCCGCAAATTCCGTTGCTATGGGGTCGCAGAACTTTTCAATGGATTAAGAATTTCCTGTAACACTCCCACCAGGTAAGGGCGATGCCCTTTAAATGTAGTTGAACCCGGTCAACCAATTTTGACGGAAGATTCGTTTCCTTGAATTCCTTCTCACAGTCCTGAATGAATACGACACGGTCTTCATGCGGGCAACCTGCAAAATCCGTTGTTTGTATGTCATTGTCTCTACCCATAGCAGGATGGCCAGGTGCAATTCCTGTTTGGATGTATATTCAGGAAGGCCTGGATCAGTGGGAGAAAGAGATTGTTTCCTCCGACATCTTTCACACTGGTAGGCCATCCCGGGCATCGAGACGTGTTCGTCGGGCAACCCTATACACAGATGGTGGTAGGGCTCACTACATGTGGTGCACCTTATGCAATTTATGCCCCGCTAGGGTTCATTACAGAAGCTCGTGGGATTTAGTCGGCATGCTGTACAAAGGTACAGTCAGTAAGCCTGGTTTCTTCGGGCCAGCCTATACAGGCATAATGGAAGAGAGTTGTGCAGTAGGTGCACTCAACTCTTAGTGTGCCATTACATGTGCAGTCGGCATGGCTTCATGGTGCGTTAGATACGTCATTGTCCGGGTGTTTGCTGGTGACGGCATTGGCATCGACGTATGACATGGTCGTGGTGAAGGGTGCCACAGGGTGTTTCAAGGACTCTCCGAAGTCTGCTTGTTTAATCATATTGACCCTTAGCTCTTGGGGTATGGTTGATTCGAGCCTTTCACTCCGCACAGCTATTTGTCTTACGCCCCACATTGGGCACCAGGAAATCTCTTGACATGAGTCCATTTAGACTAACTGGACACGGTAGTTACAGCTTTTACTCGCCAGACCATAAGTGACTGAGGTAGCGGGGATGAGGCGAGTAGTGTTGGCTAGTTCTGATACACTCTCGCCTCTAGTTAAGTGGCTGAGTTAAGTTTACTCCTAAGGGGGGTGAATGCCTGTGCGAATGTTCCAAGGTCATGCTTCTTTCGTCCAGAAGACCAAGTTGTCCCAACCTAGACGAAGTTCCACTCCGGTTAAGAAGCTGTAGACAACAGGGTGATACTTGTAGCTGGTGTGAACACATGGTGGAAACTTAACTAATATGACCGGTGTAGGCACGATTGCTTGACGTCTGAGTTCTGCGGTACGGACCCGTTCCGCCTGTATCCTGCTTAGGATAGGGTGATACTATCCTCTGTCAGGCAGCAGGGTGAGCCAGATGTTGCGCTCTACATCTCCTACCACTCCTCTCAAGAGGCACAGGGTAACAGTTCTATAAATCATGCAGTACACTGAAACTGAAATACTAACAGTGTACCCTAATAGTGACATGTCACCACTGATCCCTTGCTGCAGGCGGACTGATCCGGGACATTGAGCCAGAGTCGCGCCAAGCCTCCACTGGTTGTGCGTCCACCTAGAATACCCGGCAGCACTGCAGGTACCATCACCACGCACTAATAGTGTGAGTGGTGTGAAGCAACCAGTGTGTGTCTCTCCTGGTGTGAAGGTGTTACTAGTGGTTGGAGTGTTACTGTTCCTTCCCAACGAGCACTAATAGTGCCTTGTGTTTGATGGGAAGAAACAGGTAGCTGTCTAATGTGTATGTCTTAGTTCGGTTTAATAACTTCCCCGGATTCCATTGGCAGTGCACAGCGTAATCTACCTCCAACTGTGAATGCAGATATATACCCTGGAAATAATAGTAGTAAAGTAGAAAGCAACATGTGTTTATTGAAAGTTCAATAGACACGTGACATGTGCTACCTCCTACCAAGTCGAGGATAACTGAAGGTAACTGTGTGGTTTCAGGTGTAGATGACCTGGTTCTAAATAAACGGGGAAAACTGGTTCTTGTTGAAAATAATGTTAAACTACTATTTAATTAAAGGTGTCTAGAGGAGACAGTTGAAGTTAAAAGAAAGTCTGTGTTTGTACGTTGCTGGGTTGACTGGTGGTTGGCATACGTATGGATGCAGCGAAGGTGTACTTGTAGGTTACTTCCATGTCACACACTGTTTGGTTAGGAGGTAGCATGCGTCACTGTATTTATTATCGCTAATAAATACAGATTGTTCTTTTCACTGAGGTTATCCATTCTAGGGGTATTTCCCTTTGACCATATAAATAATATTAACCGTATGTCAACAGAGACCGGGTATTGATATACCAGTATGAAGCATAGAGTAGGACTGTGGAATCCCTTAAGGAATCCGCACGTCTGGCGTGTGCAAGGGCACACACCCCACATCACATTTGACAGCCACCCATTCTAGACCCCAGGAGAGAGAACGGTAGTGTCCTGATCACTAAGAACTTATCCAACAGGGGCGAGACGGTCAGCTCAAGTTGTATTCCACCGGAGCGCTTATGGTGCTGGAAGGGATATTTGCTTGAGACTGAAGGCCTAACCCCTGTTGGGACTCTTACCCAATAGTGGTAGGAAAGCGGGCCATATGGCTCAACTGTCTAGATTTGCGCGCCAGTGGCGGGAACTGATTATAACACTGAGCTCATGCCAGCAACCACTATTGGAAGTGCACTTAGATTGTTATTGTGACATGGCTCGCAGATGGAGCAAAAGTTGGCTTATACCACCACCAAGTGAGTGTGCATATTATACATGCCTACTAAGAATAGGCATGTAGAACGGGACTTAGCTCAGACTGCCCATCATCTGGAGAGAGCTTCCTCTACAGTGTTCACGTATATTTATTTCCCTGTGCACATTCGCATAGCCTGAGTATACCACCCCGTGGTACATGCTCTGGTTGTGGGCACTGAGGTGAGGTATGGGGCAGCTAATCCCTGGTTCTGGAGCCAAGAGGCTGTGGTGTAGAATCGGTGGTGCTGTGTTGGATAGCACGTTACCAATACCCATCACTCTCCTAAAAGTCGCCTGTTCCAGCCAGCAAGCACCAGCTCAGTCTTCAATGACAGAAGTAACACCTGTTAGGACATATACTATCAAACCGACAAACGTCCTTACCAAACCTGTTGCCATTCCAAAAGTTGAAAACTTCACACCCAGCACGAGTCCCTAGCCCCAAACGTAACTCAAATATTTAGCCAGTGCTAAATCCAGCGTGGCTGACCTAAGACCTGGAAACCACATTGACCGTACCTATAGTCCAGTTTACATCAAGTGATTTTCTGGCATCCAGCGTTAATCCAGAACGTTGTTTACTGTTAAACAAGTAACCACATGACCAGGTCAGAACAACCCAGAGAGCCAAGACTCAATCGGGACCATAAACCAGACTTTTGGGAATTGTGAAACATCCCGTGATGCTCAAACCATCACAATGTCAATACAGCTGAAACTGCAACTGATAACATGGCAGACATTGCCAACAAAAATGTTATACCAACTACAAAGGTATTGACACATTTAGCATTACGTATGCCCACTGTCAGTACTCATTTCACCATTTTTGCCTAGAATGGGTGGATGAAGCAAGGCGTACTGAGGGACTCAATACAGGTGTGAAGCCTGCCGAACACAACAAACTACGTTTTTTAATCAAGTGACGTGTCCAGAGTGCGGAGTTAGTAGGATACGCTGCACTATTTGCAATGAGCTGTACCACCATGCCTGTATAGGCTGGCCCGACGAAAGGGTTACCAGACCTGGACTAGCATACAAAACCTGTCTTCACTGCTCCCATTCCGCAAGACAGCCAGGAACAACCCTAGGAACTGAACCGAATCGGCTAAAACAATTTTTTCGAATATATTTTGGGTTTTGGACAGAATATACTGTTGATGGATGTGGTAAATTAATGTTTTACGAGTTTTAGTATGCTGGTTTGTTTCACATTTGTGTTGAATAAATTAGTGCTAATAGTCGGCCAATGTTCAGATGCCGATGGTCGTGGTATAGTCATCGGTCCATCCTTAATATGTAGATTATATTTTTTATGATATTGATCTGATGTGTAGGAATGCAATTAAATATGTCTCGAGTGTTACAGTGCCCTATGTGAACATAGCACCAAGGAAAATTTTTACTATTTTAACTACGGACATTTTCATATACTGTTTCTGTATCACAGCATTGTAATTTTCTTTCTTTTTTATGTTATTTTTTCCTCCTATTCTCAATCGCCCAGGGTGAACAAGTATTTGGGGGTTTCTCAAAGTGCTCCCATACCACAAAGATGAATTGCGAATACGAAGTCCTGCTATTTTGACCTCGACGACCATGGAGCTGCAGCCTGCATCATCGCTAACTGATTGACGCCAGTGTCGGCTCTGTGATTTAGTTTTTACCTACATTCAAAATGATCACCAGCGTGAGAGTGGTCTGTACGAAGAGTCCTTTTTCATGCAACAACCAACTGGGAAGAATGGTGGGGGTCTGCCGTGGTGCTGCATCGTTCTGTACAAAGTCCAAGTTGCGCATTGGCCAATGATGAAGCGTGGTGGGAGACTGCTGTAGTTCAATGTGATGTAGAATTTCAGTAGTCTTTTTCTGAGTGTGTGTGAAATTTTCTCAGAATGATGAAGAGCTCATGATATTTCCTTTCCATCCAGATTCCCCTTGTACAGACAGCCAAAGATTTTCCTTAACATTTGAAAGCAAGATTATTAAATATAATGTTTTCGTTTCAGCTTTTAGAGGTAGCACTATATAATTTGATTTTAAATAAGAGGGAATGAATTTTAACTTGTGACACGTATGGTGTACTTAGCACTCCAGTCGTAATAAGCACCACTCTTAATACTACAATCAGTTCAGCACCTTAAGCGCAATACTTCCACCAATCTTTAGTTGCTCCGCCTCATATGATTGGCTCAAAGTCAATATGATGCCATAGGGCTTGCAGACTCGTATATTATAAGCAGTAAGGAGGTAAGCTGAGAGGGTTAGTTTAACAGCAGCAGATGTGAAAGGTGGATCTACTCTGTTGGCTTCTGCTGCTTCACATAGAATTTTTTTTATCGAGTTTTTGTTTTCAAGATCATGGGGTCAAGGCTAAGGTAGTCTCCATCTAATATGGTGGAAGTCTGTAATGTCATTTGCTTGTTGACTTTTATGGATTTTGCATGTGTTTTTATTTTCAAGGTAATGATTATTGGCTTCAAATATGGTGGATGGGTGATGTCTACTGAGTTGGTGGTTGCCTACCTAGATGGCGGACTAGGTATGTGCGATTGGGTGTAGTTCAGCCGATTAATTTGTTTTTTTTTTTTTGGGGGGGTGGGGGGGGGGGGCCTGCCTCTGGAAATTCATTTTTAACAATTTTTTTAATAATACATTTTTGTAAGTTTTTTAATAATACATTTTTTTTGTAAGTTTTTAAATACATTTTTTGTAAGTTTTTAAATAATAAATTGTTTGGTATTTTTTGGGGTCAACGGTCATGTGTCCTGCTCTTCTGGCTATGAATCACAGAATATGGTCACCTTGGTCTGCCCCTGGGTTGCAAGTCGTCCTTGCCTTCTCCGGGAAAAGTGAGTCATTTCTGAAGATCTTGATAATTTTTAATAATAATTTGGGGGGGGGGGGGCGTTGTTCCCGAAGTCAAAGGTCCTCGGGGTCAGGGACGAAGTAATGGGTCTGTGGTAAAAGGTCTATGGCATCCGAGGTGGTGGTCGGGTGACATAACAACATTGTGGCTCTTCATAATCCGAACGCTGACGCAGTTGCATATCAAAACCCTTTTCCCTACCACTCTAATACAAACTTAAATTTTGCCCTTCCTACCTGGGGGAAGAGTTGAGAGTGAGGCGGTGTTGGTGGCAGTAATTGGGCCTACACATGCGCACGTACATATCCACTGTCTACCTCCTGCAGTACCGATTTCTTTGCCTAATGCCTTACACTTGTAGTAGTGGAGTTGAGCGACGGGTCAAGAAGGCGAGAGCTGTCTCCAAAAATCCACAGGGGCTTCGTATCCTTCCCGGTAGGTATGGGCTGCTTAGTCCACACGAGCAAGCTGCATTACTGCGACGTCTCACTGTACCTGCACCCACCGTAACGCCCGTGGACTTGTTCGGCGAAAGGTCCACCACTGCACTGGAACCACATTCAAGTACCACACCCACACATACCACCTCTCAGTCAAGTGCTACCCCGGTAGTGGGAACAGGGACAGTAGTCCTATACCAAACTACCTTGCCACCCTGCCCTTCAACCGAAACCCGCACCATGCCGAGGAAAGATTGTCGAGCCCGATCACGTACCGGTTCGCCGACCCACAAGCTGGTGTACACCGGGCGGGCCCCCGTGGCGAGACTTGAATAAACTGCCTTGAGATGTGACTCGCCTAGTCTCGAGTAAGTCAGCCAGCTGGGACTGTCATGCATCATTCTGTACGGGAGGAAAGGTGATCGATTGGGTGTGGCTGTCTCGGGATCTGTGTGATTTGCGCACACCAGAACATCCTTAGTAACAATGCACAAGGATAGGGGTTTTTGGAAAACCTCTGCCGCAGTGGCCTGCCGAGGTTCATTGACCTCAATGAATATAGTACGTGCTTTATGGAGCTGGTGCCAGGGGCAAAGTGTCCAATGCTTTCACCACGATGAGTGTGCATGCAAATGCGCAGTTGCGTCGCGCTACAGTTGTCTTATGGGCTTTGGGACATGCGGCACACGTCAGGATCGACTAACTCGATGCATTTTCTTATGTTGTCTTGATTCTTTGTACGAACAAGTGTTCAGCAAACGATAGGAATAAGCTGCATAACTGTTATGAACAGTTAAACTTACAGTTTAGAGGACATCGCTCATGCTTCCTAGTCGAATGGGATATTCGAGTTGTATTCGTACCTTTGCTGCAAATTCAGGCAACGACAATTCAACATCATAGCAGTGATGTAATTTTCAGGGGAAAACAGCCAGGCAAGGGTTCTTGGTTCGTAAATTAGAACACACATTAAGTTAGGCTAAACAAACATGTTACTTTGAGAACGAACTATGAAGTAAGGTGATTTTTTTTTCTTTTAACAGTGCTCCTGTTTTCTTTGTGAAATCTAGTCTTGTAGTTACCAGCATATGAAAATAGAATTATTAACTTCGGTGTAAACAGACTTTTTTTTTTTTTAACGCGAGGAGGGAGGGAGGGAGGGGTGTGTGGTTTGTGCTGTTTAGTGTGGATGGCAATAAATTTAGTTTTGGCAAATTTTTTTTCTTCTTCTATAAAGGAACCCATTATATTTTTAAAAGTTTAACTTCCCAATTTCCCTTATATTTGCAACTATCCTCACTGTGTAGAATCTTTGGTTATAAATTAAGCTTAATTCAAAAATGAAATGTTGGGGCATGTCTGAGCAGTTCCTGTTCTCTATATATTTTTTTAAATATTTGAACTCGATTTCAAGTACATTCTTTGAACACAAGTCAAATATTAACTTTATTTGCTATGCAATTTTGTCATATGAAAAGGAAGACACTAGGTATGACGTTGACTGTGTGTCTGCAGCCTTAAGTCCGTTCACCACACTGCCATCTGACAGCCACCACCCTGCGTGTGTACATGAGTGCGTATGGTGCCATGTATTGTCAAGTCTTGTGTTAATTTTATTTTGGAGTGTAAATGTCTTATGATATTAAAATTCAGAGTGCATCTCGCGTAGCTATCGCCCGTGCGAATCAGTGCGCGTGTAAATGTTGATTCTACAATGTTTATGTTTTCATCCAGGGTATTGTGTTCCAGTACAAATGTCATTATAATAATGTTTCCCTCCTTGTAACTTACCTAACACGTAAGTACACAGACAGTCTCTTTATTAATTCAATTGTCATGTATAATTGGTAATATATGTAATTTTAGTATGGGTATAATATGTCGCAAACTATAGTGGTTGATGTGCACAGCGCACCCTCTATAGCAGACACTTGAGAACGAACACACGTTAAGTATAAATAGACATTTGGCCAGAAAGCTAATAATATTTATAATTTAATGATATATGAACTACATGACTGAATGTCACGAGAACAAAACAGACAACCTTAACCTAAGAGACAGTATCACTCAATGTTGGGTTAAGCGAACCGAGTGGTGCATGTGGTGTGTCCGACCGCGTGGCCGGTAATTTTTTTTAGATCTTATAAAGTTTAGTGTGTGTTTTTTTAAGGGTTATAATTAGTTGTACGATGTTTTGTCATTAATTTTCTGTGTACGAAAAATACAAGTTGAGGAAGCGAAGAGCCCCAACCTTAATTAACTGCCCAAATGGTCCCATCTAAAATTGAGGTTAGATTGCCATGTTTTCAAGTGATTGAACGGAGTTTTATTTTTGGTTGCAATTTATAAGTAACTTTTTAGTTTATTATGAAAGGGTGTTTTATGTTTCCATCCTATTAGCCTTACAGCTAGCAATTTTAAATCATTGTCCACTGTAAAATAAATCATGCAATAAGTCACATGACAACATGTTGGTGGTAGTTGCAGCCAGTGAGAGGGCCTCGCGCCCAAGTTTACTCACTCTGGTATTCTGCTTGACGTGGCTGTCATGCCGTGGGACTCCAGGCTAAGCAATCTTGTGTCACCAATTTTCAATTTATGCTTGATAACATAATAGTAGCAGAACAGTTCTTGTTCGCCTGGAGTTAGCACTGCCTCACAACCTGGCTGTATTGTACACAGCTGTGATGATTTCACTACTGCAAGTTCATGTAGGCTTACTGTATTTTTGTACCTTGTTAGAGCTCGCCTGACTATATCATTGAACCTTAAGTGTCAGCGCACTGTAAAGAGGAATCATGTGAAATAAATCACGTGTGTGCATATCGGTGTGCTTATTGTAACCTTCTAACCAAAAAATGATGAGATAAGTAATAATGGCATTGGGAGTCCAGGACAGCTCATTTAAGTGTGTGTACTGGTGTATGGGGGAGGTTGACAGCCCCCACTATACTAGGCACCTCTGGATACAGTACTAAAGAGATCACCATATTGGGAGTAAGCATGGTAACCACTTGGTTATCCCTCACATCTATTTTAGGAGTGACTACTAGGCAGGCCATGTGTGCTGTCTGCCATCACGAGCCCAACCGGTTCTCGTGCTCTCTGGTACTGGCACTGGCGCCCATCCCTGAAATTTTGCTGAAATCTTTATTTAATTTTCCCATAGCCTACCCCTGGAGTCCTGCAACCTCCTTGCATACGACAAATGGCGCCACAACTAATGTGACTTTCTCGTCATCAGTGAACTTCACATCTCGCCATTGTGTCAGATGACAAATGGTTTGCTATTTTGTGTGGCTTCCACCTTCTGCCAAGATCGCCACGACTTCGGCGGACAAGTGAGCGAGGTTTTCTTTCCAGAGTATTCCCATGTATTTCCTTGTTCCTATTTGTGTGTTTACATCTTGTGCTCCGCATGAGACCACATATTTCTTGTCATTTTGAGCTGTAGCTCAACATTTTCTGCTGCTGGGGGCAATCTCTCTTGTACAGAGCCAATCTTGTGGAGCGATGTAATAAGGATTAAAAAAAAAACAATAACATCTCCATGTGGCAAACAATCGTGCTTCATGGGCGGAGAACCTCCTGGCAACTCTCTTTACCTTACGAACACAAGTCAGTGATGCGGTGGGAAAAACACCAGCCTGCAGTCTTGAAGGCCATGTTCTTCCCCTCCTGGGCGAGTCCACCAGTGTCTTGAGGGAAGCGCTGTTCTCCGAGAATGTAAAGCAGAGGAAGAAGCAAAAAAGAGGGAAATGCAGGAGGCGAGATCGAGAAAACACTGCTATATTGCCCAGTGAACTCTGGATACCCCCGCCCTCCTCCACGTCTGTTACCAGGACAACTTGTCTACGTACGAACCCACCCCCAGTCAGCGAGATTCGCCGCCAAATTGAGTGACCCCTACCCAGTGATGTCGGCACAAGGTAACACCTGCTACAAAGTACGGCTAAGTCGCCGCCGACGGGCTGTCTTCTACTGCGATAAACTACAGCTTGCAAGCGCCTGCATCGCGATGCCTGATTCCGCTGTATATGAGGTACCTGCTACCTCGCCGAGCGATGTGTATCGTACATCTGAAGCCTTTAGGGGACATATCACACCATGTGCAACCATGACTGGTGCACCATACGCCACCACATATACATTGGAACCAGCATGGAACACAGCGGAGAAAACCCCTTGGACTCCGGATGTCATGCAGCTGCCTTCGACGGCTATCCACAAAGCCACAGAGGACGAGCTGAATGGGCCACCTGAGGACTGCCTTGATCGCCAGGTGAGGGACCCACCCGAGGGTGTCGTAACACCGAGGAGACATCGTTCAAGCACGGGCACAACTGCAGTAGCGGTAGACACTTTGTTAAAAATTGTGGATGCCCAAGTGCCTAACTTGTACTGCCTTCATAGCAACAGCGACGAGTCCGGTGAGGGGGAAATTTCCACCCCTCCCTGCCATTCGATGAGAGCACATGTCAAGTGTACGGACTGTGGGTGCGGAGGAGCAACAAGCATAACTGTCAAACACAACCGGCCACATGGGAGCAACAGCAACAGCCACACCCATTTTCACTGCAGTGAGTTTACAATCTGCGTCCGCGAGGCCAGCTAGGCCCGTTACAGTGGTGTTGCAGCGGAGAAGAGAGATGGCATCGAATGAATGGCCTCGAAAGGATGGGGCGCTTGACATGGACAGCATCTCCACAGTCTTTAGCCTGTTCACCAAGCCGCCATCTGACAGCCGCCTCAAACATTATGTACCACGTGAGGGAAATGTAGTCTAAGACACCGTCCCGCGTGTGTATATGAGTGCATATGGTGTAGTGTCCAGTCCAGTGTTGGGTTTATTTTATTTTTTACGGTGATTCTTAGCCTGGGCTGGACCATGGGTGATAGAGGTTATATAGACAGGTAATGCTAAATTTGAAGTTCTCCAGTGGGTATCAGTGCTCAATAAGTAGTAGAGCATGAGATTGTTGGAATCCTCGAGGTCTTTCGGCCGATGGCCTGTGTTGGTTTTCCCCCAATAGTCCGTGTCTTGCAGGTTCCGTGCCGATGAACTTACATAAGTATATCCATGAATGCCTTGACTAGCAAGGACTGTCGACATCCTTCGTACACCCTCTCGCTCCCGAGGCACTATCCTGGCTTCTCCCATGCCATTCACGAATTATATTACCTTTGAAACTTATGAGTTAAGCTGTCGAGACACAATTGTGAGTTAAAAAGTAGCTGGAGAATACTTATCTTACATTATTTATTCAACTTTCAATCTTCACACAGGGAACGTACATTTTTTACTCGCCGTCTAAGTGGGCGACCACTGAAACTGCAAAACAGCACGAGGTTTACCTGATTTTCAGTGCGAAAGTTAATCCCCCAGCTGTGAACAAAGAGACCGGAGCACAAGACAGCACTTGCTCCGGGCGAGCAAAAACAAAGTTCCAATATACTAAATTTAATGGCGAACAGAATTTCATGATAAGTGGTTGGTAATTAGTGAAGGCGTGACACGTGGTTGTCTCGCTATACATCCAAGAAGTGACAAATGGCGGTGGGCGCGAGGCCCTGTGATTGGTCACTACTGTGGCCGAATGTCACATGACTTACGTGCCCCTCATATTTATGAAAACCATGCAGTGGAAAGATATGGCACAAGTTTACATTAAATTCTAAATGATTTGAGCTTTTAATAATTATAAAATACACATCTTACAAAAATAATCATAAGGCACTTATGATTGGTTCGGGGTTGCCATATCAGCAACTTAACCTAAAATGCCGCGCTTTTGTAGCAATGGGTGCACGGCTCATTGCGATGTTGCCAATTACAACTTATCATACTATTACACATAATTTTCAGGGCAGAACAATCTGGCGTGAACGATTTCACGTAAAATGCACTTAAAATATTTTTTATTACAAAATTCGTGGTTTCTCACCATGTGATTAGACATGATGCTGTATCTATAGTGGATAACACCTATGTACTGGCGAGGTGGCCTGTGTTGTCACACAGCCAACATGTGGTTGCCGAACAAATGAGCATCAAAATTAAACGCATTCACATATATCCTTTTCAGTGTGGCACCCTGGCAACTATAACTGTGAGTAGGAATTTTGGCATTACTTACATGTACCAATAACACACACACAACACTAACATTGGTGAAAGAACATAATCTGACATACACTATTACCCTTCAAAATACATTATATAACAACCCTGAATACACTCGTGTTACACTTATGCACCCCGTGCACGATGTGGAACACTCGTTGCACATTAGTAGCACTTAGCTGTACGCACCTAACACCTAATAAACAAAAAAAAAGGCCTTTGAAAAACATATTTGTACACTAACTTGCAATTGTTGTGCACACACACTTAACTGTTATGACATGCGTGATGGTGTTGCAGGGAAGGGCGTGGTGATAGGGCTCACCGAAGTGGTTCATGTCGACGTCCATGTATCCCTTGTGCCCATTTGTACCATCGTAGACACATCTACCACACAGCAACACTCGACCGATCGCCGTTAAGTCGCGCTCCCGATCAGAGCAGGTCGACAAGGACGGCGTTTACACTTTTCTTGCCATCCTGCAACCCATGGCCACGGGTCATATTTTACATACATCACAAGAGGTAATTATCGTGATGAATGGTTATGTGGCCTAAATTAGTGTGTCCGGTGAAGTCACGACCGTTAGACACAACAGCCATTGGAGGGAACACTTGGATAAGCAGAGCCGCTTATGCCCAAAGCTTATCGATGCATTAGTTAATTAGAATAATTAGTCTTTTTAGTCATGATTGCACCATATTTACCTAGGGAGTTGGTTAAATCTCAAAGAAGACAGGGAGTAGCCCCAACGCTAATGATGAAATGCATGTCTCTTCATATCCTTATGAATTTTTGTAATTCTCATAACTACATACATCGGCATTTATGTAGTAATTATAAGATTGTACATGTAATAATCTATCGAGAATTGGCCACATAAGGCATAATTTCATTTAATATCACCCTTCAAGTGCGGTAATATACTCGTGACGTCACATTCATAGCCATATCTTGGGTTCCTATGTTCACGAGTATGTCACCAACATGTTTTAGTTCGTTAAGCATAATTATGTACAGGGCTAGTTTCTTTAATCATGAAGTTATGTTGTTTCATGTTTTCATTTGGCGACAGATTTGCTGAATGTGCAGCGAAGCCGATGCTATGGTAGTCAGAGTTCAGAACTCGAGACGACCGGCAGGACAGGCGGCAAGCTCCATGTACCCCCCTTTGTAATTCAATCTAGGCTGCATTTTCTTACATCGCAATAGTTAATGTAACTCAGGATAATTTAAGTACTTTTATTTAGCCGAAGGGAGGCTTTCCTGCATCCTGAGGTAAAATTCCAGGACTTAATGCACGAGACACGTGTTTCATTTATTCTTAATTAAGGCCCACACATTATTTTTAGAGTAGCAACCACTGGCAGGTCTGGAGTGCCGGTTGTGCTTAACAAAGGGTAAGCATTCATATGTGCATAAACATCTTGTACTTTTTTCAGTTATAAAACAGCCATACTTTGACCGACGTGTTTTATTGCTTTATCTCTCCCGAGTTCATCGGGTACTGCACCCTCACAGCAGCTTTAATATTAAGTGTGTGTGTGTTCGTTCGTCCGTCCGTCCGTTCGTTCGTATTTTGCATTTACGGGGCGTGCCTCTCTTAAGCAGGGTAAACTTATTAATAAAATAGGTGGGCGAAGTTGAAGACAGCTTCGCCCCTTGGAAAGGAAATATAAAACAGCATAATTTAACTGGCAATTAAATTAACTCTCCTTCAAAACTGACAACGTATTTAGAGTTGCGATCGGCCGTACGATCCCATTCATCATCGTTCGCTCTACCGAACGTGGCCCCTGGCATATCATCAGTTCCTGTTCTACTCCTGCTACCTGGGGGACACGAACGCTATACATCTCCTTTGGGGGCGCGCCGCGTCAAAGTGGCTTGTCAAACCAGGGCTAAAAGAACATCATCGTGCTAGGAGACCACCAACACGTCAGAAGTCTACTCAACAAAATATGTGGTCAACAAGCTACGGGAGAAACGTAAAAGTGCGACGAAAGTGCATCGCAACGAACAACTACAGCCATTGATGAGTAACCTGAAACCTTCAGACACTTATCAAACACTGCAGTTAAAGAATATGAAACAGCACAGTCAACACTCATGTCAAAATTAATTATAACAAATGCTTTTCTGCTTTTATTTGTCACACTGTTCTTGTAAAATTAATGTTTAACCAATTTGTCATAATTTTTTCACACTAGATTGAATGTGTGTGATGTCAACATACATAAATTTATTCGAGTGGGAAGTAAAATACGCCAACTGACGTCTAGTGTGGGTTTGCGTTTGTCAAAACAATCCATTGAGCAGGGTTGTTTCATTGCTACATCAGCAGACATATTAACTGTTGCAAAAACACACTGGTTAGATGTGACAACACATGATGCACAAGACACAACTGTAAGCCAAAACAAATGCAAGTTAGACACACCTACTCGTCACTGTAGGTGTAATTTATGTGTCAAAGTGTATATGTACTCAACACTGCGCACCAGAGAGTCATCAGCATGGAAGATGTGCTTCTGTAAGTGCGATTGGATTTTGTAATCAAACGCACATTTCGTTTAAACAGAGTTGCATGCAAAAACAGCTATACAAATGTGTGTAGTAATTTGCCCAACGGGAATCAATACGAGCAGGTTAAGATGGTTTTTCCAAGCATTACCTGTCAGCTAGGTTTATTTTCAAAGGCAATAAAATTTTAATTCATTATTTCCGAAAATTTTTCGGAAAAAGTTTGCATCATTTTCAGAATAAATTTTAAACTTTTCAAAATAAACAATAAACTTTTCAAAATAAACAATAAACTTTTAAATTGTTCTTCCCATGAACAGTTACAAACTGTGCAACGGTCACTGATAAGAATTTTTAAATTTTTTATCTGAGCAAATTTCTAAATATTAAAAATCTAGATATTTTTTCACGGACCTTTAAAACTAACAATTTTTTTCAGGTACATTGGGTTAGGTTAGGTTAAGTTAGTTTAGTTTGGGTCGGGTCGGGTCGGGTCGGGTTAGGTTAGGTTAGGTTAGGTTGGGATTAGGATTAGGTTGGGTTTGGTTAGTTTAGTTTGGGTCGGGTTAGGTTGGGATTAGGATTAGTTTAGGTTTAGGGTTAGGTTAGGTTGGTTGGTTTGGGTTAGGGTTGGTGTTAGTTGTTTGGTGGTGTGGTTTTTGTTGTTAGGTTTGGTGTGGGTTTGTGTTGTGGTTGTGTTGGTTATGTTGGGTTGTGTGGTTGGTGGTGGTTGGTTGGGTTTAGGGTTAGTGGTTTTAGGTGTGGGTGTTGTGGTGGTTTGGTTGGTTAGGTTTTTGGAGGGTGTTGGTTAGGTTTAGGGTTAGGTTGTGTATTTTAGGTTAGGTTTGTGTAGGTGTGGTTGGTTAGGTTGGGTTGTTGGTTGTTTGGGTTGGTTAGGTGGTGTTAGGTTAGGTTGTTGGGTGTGGTTGTGTGGTTGGGGTTGTTGAGGTGTTGGGTTGGGTGGGGTGGTAGGTTGTTTTGGTGGGTTTGTGGTGTTAGTTGGTGTGGGTGTTTGGTTGGTGGTGTTGTAGGGTGGTTTGGGTTGTTTGGTAGGGTTGGTTGGGTGGTGGGTGGTGTTAGGTGGGTGTGGTTGGTTGGTTGGGTTGGTTGGTTGGTGTGTTGGTTAGGTTTGGTGTGGTTTGGTTGGTTAGGTGGGTGGGTTGGGTTGTGTGGGGGTGTTTGGTTGGTTGGTGGTTTAGGTTGTTGTGGTTAGTTGGTTGGTGGGTTGGTTAGGTTGGGTTTGTTAGTTGTGGGTTTGGTTTGGTTAGGTGTTTGGTTGGGTTGTTGGTGGTTAGGGTTGTGTGGTGGGTGGTTGTTAGGTGTTAGGGTGTTAGTGTGGTTGGTTGGTTTGTGGTTGGTGGGTTGGGTGGTTGGGTGGTAGGTTTAGTTAGGTTAGGGTTAGGTTAGGTTAGGTTGTAGGTTGGTTAGTTTGGTTGGTTAGTTGGTAGGTGTTATGGTTAGGTAGGTTAGGTGTTGGTTGGTTAGGTTTGGTGTGTTAGGTTGGGGTTAGGTTGGTTGTTGTTGAGGTTGGGTGGTTGTTAGTTAGGTTGTTGTGGTTGGTGTGGTGGTGGTTGGGTGGTGGTGGGTTGGGTTGGGTGGTGGTGGTTGGTTGGTTTTTGGTTTAGGTTGGGTTAGTTAGGTTTGGTTAGGTTAGGTTGGTTAGGTTAGTTGGTTGGTGGGTTGGGTGGTGGTTGTGGGGTTTGGGTTGGTTGGGTGGGTTGGTGGTGTTGGGTGGTTGGGTTGGGTTGGGGGTTGGTTTGTGGTTGGTTGGGTTGGGTGTGGGTTGGGTTGGTTGGTGGGTGTTGTTAGTTGTGGTTGGTTGTTTGGTTAGGTGGGTTGGGTTGGTTTGGGAGGTGGGTTGGTTGGTTGGTTGGGTTGGGTTAGGTTGGGGTTAGGTTTGGTTAGTTGGTTAGGGTTAGGTTAGGGTGTGGGTTTGGTTGGGTTGGGGGTTGGGTTTGGGTTGGTTGGGGTGTGGTGTAGGTTTGGGGTGGTTGGTTGTTTGTGGGTTGTGGTGTAGGTTTTTGGTTGTTTGGTAGGTGGGTTAGGTTTTTGGGGTTAGGTTGGTTGGTTGTGTTGGGTGGTGGGTTGTGGGTTGGTTGGTGGTGTTGGTGTTGGTGTGGTTGGGGTTGGAGGTTGTTGGGTTGGTTGGGTTGTGGTGTGGTTGGGTTGTGGTTGGTTGGTTGGGTTGGGGTGGGTTGGGTGTGGGTTAGGTTTAGGGTTGGGTTGGTTTGTTTAGGTTGGGTTGGTGGTTGGTGTGTTGGGTTTGGTTGGTTAGGTTGGTTTTAGGTTGTTTGGTTTGGTTTAGTGGGTGGTTGTGTTGGTGTTGGTTGGTTTAGGGGTTGGTTTAGGTTGTGGGTTAGTGGTTGGGTTAGTTTAGGTGGTGGGTTAGGTTGTTGGTTAGTTTGGTTAGGTTTTGTAGGGAGTTAGGTTGGTGTGAGGGGTGTTAGGTTTGGTGGGGTTGGGTTGGTGTTGGTTGGGGTTTAGGTTGGTTGTTTGGTGGTTGGTGGGTTGGGTTGGGGTTGGTGTGGTGTTGGTTGGTGTGGTTGTTGGTTGGTTGGTGGGTAGGGTTGGTTAGGTGGGTTTGGTGGTTGGGTGGTTGTTTGGTTGTGGGGTTTTAGGTTAGGTTTGGTTGGTGGGTGGGTTGGGGGTTAGTTGTTAGGTTGTGGTGGTTGTTTGGGTTGTGTGGGGTTTGGGGTGGGTTGGGTGGGTTGTGATGGGGTTGGGTGTGGGGTGGAGGTTGGTTGGGGGTTGGGTTGGTGTGGGTTGGGGTTGGGTTGTGGTGGGTTGGTATTAGGTTTAGGGTTAGGTTGGGTTTGAGGTTAGTTGGGTTGGGTTGGTTGGTGGGTGGTTGGGTTGGTGGTTGGGTTGGGTTGTGGGTTGGTTTGGTGTTGTTTGTTTGGGTTGGGTTTGGGGGTTGGGGTGGGGTTGGTGTGGGTGGTTGGTTTGGTTGTTAGGTTAGGTTATTTTGTTTTAGGTTAGTTTGGTTGGTTAGTTTTGGTTTGTTGGTTGGTGGGTTGTGGGGTGGGGGTGGTGAGGGTATGGTGGGTTTGGGTTGGTTGTGGTGGGGGTGTGGGTTAGGGTTTGGTTGTGGTTTTGGGTTGGTGTGGGTTGGGTTGGGGGTGTTGGTAGGGTTGGTGGGTTGGTGGTTGGGTTGTTGGGTGGGTGGTTGGTGGGGGTTGGTGGGGTAGGTTGGTTAGGTTTGGTTAGGGTTAGGTTTTTTAGGGGTTATGGGTTAGGTGTTAGGTTTATGGTTGTTTGGGGTTGGGGTGGGGGGGTGTTGTGGTGGGGTAGTTGGTGGGTGGGTTGGTGTGGGTTTTGGGTTGGTGGGTTGGTTGGGTTAGGTTGTGGGTGGTGGGGGTGGTTGTGGGTTGGGGGGGTGGTGTGGGTGGGTTTTGGGATTGGTTGGTTGGTGGGGTTGGGGTGGGTGGTTTGGGTGGGTTGGTGTTGGGGTTGGGTGGTGTGGTTGGGGTTGGGTTGGTGGTGTGGTGGGTGGGGTGTGTGGGGTGGGGGGTGGGTAGGGTTAGGGGTTGGGTGTGGTTTGGGGGTTGTTTGGTTAGGTTGGTGGTTAGGTGTTGGGTTGGGTTGGTTGTTGGTTAGTTGTTAGTTTATTGTTTGGTTAGTGGGTGGGTTGGGGGGTTGGGTTGGGTTGGGGTGGTTGGTTGTTGTTGGGTTGGTGGGTGTTGGTTGTTGTTTGGTGGTTGTTGGGTTAGGTTGGTTGTTTAGGGTTGGTTGTAGGTAGGTTAGGTTAGGTTAGGTGGTTGGTTGGGGGGTTGTTGTTGGGGTGTTTGGGTTGGTTGGGTTTGGGTTTGGGTTGGGTGGGTTAGGTGTTGGTTGGT